>OU015500.1:34881774-34899274 GCA_907164885.2 Dolomedes plantarius
ATATGTTCTCTCAGAAAAACAGGTCAACAGGAAGATGCGTACTAATATTATTCCCTACGCTCCTGAGATAAATCATAGACACGTGCACGTGTGCGGTCCAAACTAGAAGTTATATATATATATATATATATATATATATATATATACATACATATATATATATATATATATATATATATATATATATATATATATATATATATATATATATATATATATATATATATATATATATATATATATATATATGTGTGTGTGTGTGTGTGTGTGTGTGTGTGTGTAAGTAACAAGAAAACGCGTCTTCCTAAATTACTTTACTTTAAAGCATATTCTATTGTTAATAAAGTACGACCCCTTTTCCAAAATTGCGACCTAAAAGTAAAATAAGATAATTTATATTAGCCCTGCAGATCATTAAGCAGGCATGTGAAGTATCTGAACTCAATAACATCCCCAGATATGAGTGTTCGAAGTTTATGAGATTCCGAATGTCAGTACAGTGTCAAAATTCTTGAACATTCCTCAAACCACTCTGGATTTATGCCTTTTTTAACGTCAAAAACCCCACTTTTCAAGAACTTTATGGTCACTTATCCTACGCCCAGGTCAACAGTTCGCGGTTTTAACAAGCGCGGGATCTAGCAGTAAAGTCCCCGATAAACTTAAGTGGACACGTGAACAACACGAATCTGAAGTCGCCCAATTAAAAATTAAGTAGTTTAGGCCCTCTGGCGTCAATATCGCAAAACACCCATTTAATATTGCATGAACAGAAGACTTTTCTCTCTCTTCGTTTCTAACTCTTGTTGCTGTCGGACCTACTGTCCACAGTCCGGTGGTTTCAACGCTCTTCTCTTAACTCTCTAATGTAAGCACTGCTGTTATTACGTCCCGTCCTGGCATGGACGCCGGACAAGTCATGTGGCCACTGCAGCTAATACCTTCGCGATCCTTCATAATTGAATAAAGGTGATTTTCCTGGATATCGTCGGAAATGTGTGTTCCTCTTCTATGGCTCCGCGTGTGTTAATCTCCTAGATATCATCAGTGTTTTCCTGGATGAACACTCCGCCCGATTGCATCACTCCTCGCACCCTTGTGCTAAATTTTCTAAATGTGATTATTATCACATTTTTATATATATATATATATATATATATATATATATATATATATATATATATATATATATATATATATATATATATATATATATATATATAAAAGTAAATAATCCAACAGAGATAGATAAAAATAATACGAATATAGACAAGAAACAAACTGAAATCAAGCACTCTGGGCATCCACTCACCAACGGCAAGTTTCTGTATAAGTGCCGGAACTGAACCATAAAACAACAGAGGTAACCGACAGGTCTCGTCATCAGGGAGCCTAACCATATCAGTTACCTCAAGGGGAACTTTCTGAATAGGATGCAGGTAAGCCCAAAAGACATCCCAAGACCCCGAGTCCCCCAAGGAAGCAATAAGTCAAAAATAAAATAAAAAGACAAACACAACTCATAGTTGTGCTCCTGAGATAAATCATAGACACGTTCACACGTGTGTTCCAAACTAGAAGTTATATATATACACTCAAGAGCCAAAACATTATGACCACCTGTCAATAACGAGTTGGCCCACATTTGGGGCGCAACACAGCTTCAACCCGCCTTGGCATGGATGCCACAAGTCCTTGGTAGATGGCCGGAGACAGATTGTACCAGATGTTTAAGCAACGGTCACGCAAATCCGAGATATTGCGAATTGGTGGTCTTTGTACTCTGAGCTGCCGTCCCATGACATCCCAAATGTGTTCTATCGGATTGAGATCCGGTGAGTTAGGTGGCCAGGACATTAACTGGAATTCAGCATCATGTTCCTGGAACCACTCCAACACAATTTTCACCTTGTGACACGGGGCGTTGTCCTGTTGGAACATTCCATTTCCAGCTGGAAAAACAGAAGCCATGTAAGGGTGCAACTGGTCCGCAATGATGTTCAGATACCCTGTAGCATTCATGGTCTGCTCTACCACAACCACGGGTCCCAGAGACGCCCAAGAGAACGTCCCCCAAAGCATAATACCGCCACCACCGGCCTGTGTATGACATACTGTACATTGAGGGAGCAACAGTTCGCCTGGAAGACGGCGTATCCTGACACGGCCATCGGCGTAATGAATGACAAACCGTGATTCATCTGACCAGGCAACTCTCTCCCACTAATCCATGGACCAGTCGCGATGTTCCCGGGCCCAGCGCAAGCGCAGTTGGCTATGACGCTTGGTCAGCATAGGCACACGAGTGGGACGTTTGCTGCGTAGCCCTATATCCAACAGCGTCCGCTGAACAGTGTGCTGCGATACTATTCTACTTGACCCTGCATTGTATTGGGCTGTCAGCTGAGCCGCTGTCTGGCTCCGGCTTTGCTTCACCATGACAGAGAGTCTCCGACGACATTTTTCTTTGATAGCGTGTGGACGTCCAACACCATGTCATCTACTTCTGGTTTCACCGTCATTCATCCACTTTGCATAAGTACTAACAACTGTCGGTCGCGAAAAACCCACGAGTCGTGCTGTTTCGGAAATACTTGTTCCGAGCCTTCCAGCCATTACAATCTGCCCTCTATCAAAGTCGCTTAGATCCGTAGCCTTTCCCATCATACACAAAAGTAAGTGAAAGAATGATTCTTCAGACTCTCCTGCAGCAGTTAAATACCACTTCCACCTGATTACGTGCCTTCCACGTCATCCAGGCGAATTCATTGCAAAATGTAGGGGTGGTCATAATGGTTTGGCTCTTGAGTGTATATATATATATATATATATATATATATATATATATATATATACACAACTTACAGTTGTGTTTGTCTTTTCATTTTCTTTTTGACTTATTGCTTCCTTGGGGGACTCGGGGCCGTGGGATGTCTTTTGGGCTTACCTGCATCCTATTCAGAAAGTTCCCCTTGAGGTAACTGATATGGTTAGGCTCCGTGATGACGAGACCTGTCGGTTACCTCTGTTGTTTTATGGTTCAGTTCCGGCACTTATACTGAATCTTGCAGTTGGTGCGTGGATGCCCAGAGTGCTTGATTTCCGGTTGTTTCTTATCTATATTCGTATTATTTTTATCTATCTCTGTTGGATTATTTATTTGTTTTTTTTCATTATGGGGATATGAAGCTTCTGCGCTATCCTCTATTGAAAATGTTTTCTTTGCAGGATATGTTTTATGTTAAAGTGATTTAGCAGTCTATGCTTGAATTTTAATTTTTGTTTATTTCTATTGTTTACTTTTTACATATATGTATATATATATATATATAAGCATTTCGAAGTGAAAAAAATGCCTTGGCCCTCGACCTTTGAGGGATACTTGTTGTACGTGCCATAAAACCTGCATGTGGGAATCCTGTCTCTCTGGTCGAAACAAAGACCGAAGCATTATCCTCATTCTTAAAGTTGAACACCGCATACTTAAACATTAACCATTTTTTTTTTTCATTTCGAGATTTTTATTTGTTCGTATAAGTTGTCATGAGTTCGAAGAACGTTAGTGATACCACTCACCAGAAATGGGTGATAAAAACGATGAGACAAAGGATACGTATGAGTGCGGTACCCGAGTGTCTGACCTCGCTGAAGAACAAATATGAGGGTATCTCCGACGGACTTTCAATTCATTAAGGAAGTACCAATAGAGGAGGACATCGTGTCTGTGAGAATGTCCATGGTCCTCATAGAAAGTAAGGAATGGTGTCATCGAAGAGTTAGTGAAAGAACACGCAAAGGAGCTCACCACATAGGAGCTGCACAAACTTCAAAGGGAGCAGCAACAAATAGTAGGAGAGGAACTTTGAACAACAGGCAACATGGAGGGAATTGAGGAAGCCCCTACTGCACTGCTACAAGAAATGCGTTTTAAGCGGTTTGAATTACAACATTTTGTTGGAAAGTATACCTCTGATAAACCTCTAGCAAGCCAAAATGTGAACCAATGGACTTAAATCTATGTGTACGGCGGAGTTCCATGGTACACATAGTTGGCAAAGAACCTCTGTTTTAGTGTCACATATTTCAATGGAAAGGGGTTTCCTTTACAATTAAAAACCTTTCGCCACCATCCCATTAGGCCGAACACCTCTGAGTGCAGGTTAAGTGAAGTATCTTATTTTAAGTAATTATTATTTAAATTATGTCTGTTTAGTTTAAAGTTTTAGTATAAAAACAGCCTGACCTTAAAAACTATCAAGTAAAATGTGAAATTTATGATTTTCAGAAGCAAATTAATTCAATTTACATTATTCCTTCTGGGAAAAAATTCTTCGGTACTGGTTGTGCGTTTTGGAATTCATTAACGATGAGTATCGAGGTATCACAGTTTATATATATATATATATATATATATATATATATATATATATATATATATATATATATATATATATCTTCCCAGAGCTTACTGAGCAACTTTGATTCAAAAATTTGAAGGATAAATTGGGTTTGAACACTTACATTGAGCTTTTTTGCTGGCTATTATAGAGAATTATGAAACGTCTTTGTATACAAAAATCATGGTTGCTATCTTTAGCTGTTTCTCTTTCCATGGATATTGTTGGTAATGGAAAGTGGAAATTCTGGTATTAAGATTACGGGTTTTTCCTGTATTCATACAATAACAAAACCTATACATGCTAATATTTCCTTAGCAGCGGATGTGTTGAGATCTGCAGTCCGAATTTACGATTAGAAATATCTATAAACATATAATAAAGTAACACATTTTTCTTCATACCTTATAAATATTTTATTGTCAAAAATAATACTTTTATGAACTGACAAAACGTATTTTATTCACTATGATTCTGTTTCGGAAAATGTATTCACAGAAATCATTATTTTATTAATCATTATTTAGGGAAAATTATCACAGAAATTATCACAGAAATCATTATTTAGGGATATTTTTATAGAAAAAATAATGTAGTAGAAAATATTCAAATTAAATCTAATAGAACATACTAAATAATATAGTACAGTTAATATAGTAGAGTTTGATGAACGTATGTTTTACTATATTTTAATATTTTTTTGGATATTGTCCAATCGTGTGCCGCATTAGCAAGAAATTTTTTTTGTCTATTTCGTTATGCACGTGACGAAAAATTAATTTTAAGTACCAGAAAAAGAAATCATGTGATCAGCATTTAATAAATTAAATTCTAAAGTTTAATCTTTAAACATTCACCAAAAATCCGAAAATGGAGGTCAAGATTCGAAAAAGATTTCATTTTAAAGGAATTTTTATGTTCTTTCTCGTGATTTGAATTTCATAACCCTCAAAGTATTATTTTAAATGCAAACTTAAAAAAAGATACTAAAACAGCTTAAAAATTTAATTTAAAAAAATCTAGGAAGAAAATTTCAAATACACACTATAAGAAGAATCGCCATGTAAAATTTCAGTCCTTTAGGTTCAGTGGTTTGGCCTGTGCGTTGTATGTCAGTGAGTCAGTCAGTTACGGAACTGTTTTATATATATAGATGATTTCTGACACTAAGTTACTATTGTTATTCGTTCGACCGACTTCGGATTCTACGTTTTGAAGTTCGTAAAAACATCTAATAAGGCAAGTAATGTAACATTGTCTTGTCCACTTTAAATAACTGAAGTAAAAAATCAATTAATATAGATTTGCGGCGTTTTTTATACTTTGGCGACGTTGACTTTGCGATGTTTAACAGAGAAAGAAAAATAATGTATTGAATAACACCTTTGAGCGCATTTAAAATCACGAACCGTGTTTTTTATTCTTTTTTTCTAACAAAATTTCTCATAATTTATCTAGCGAAATAATAACCGAGTACAATAACTGTCACAAATTATCGTTTCTAATTGTAACTTGGAAAAAGACACTCATATAATTATATCCTTTCGAAGCTGTAAATAGGAGCAAACAGCAAATATGCATCCTAAAGCATTTTCTGAAAATGAGAGAATCGTATTTTTGTCGACAGTTGTCTAATTACAGACTTCAGAATAACTTTAAAACGCTAAACCACTTATTTCACATAAATATTTGTGATTGGAAGAGGATATTCCCTCACCCATTTTCTTTGGTTATATTGAGTTAAATCAAGATTATCTGTTATATAGAGAATAATTTAACAAATCATTATGTATATTTTTCGTTGTTTATAACATCCTTAAAATCAAGGAGAGTTTTTTAAGCACTGCTCAAATAATGAAAACTTAACTTTTATGCGTGTTAAGGCAAGGCTAAAAGTTAGCAACTGACATTTAAAATCTTTAACTTTTTCAGTATATATATGAGATTATATATGAGAGAGAGAAATGGTTAGATACGATAGTTTACTTTTCTTCCAACAGATAACGTGAATAACCGTGATTTTCCTGCTCTCTTCATGATTTGAAAGTTCCTCCAGGAATTCCAAAAGGACATCAACCGTTGCCATGCAATACAATGTATACATTGCTTAGGGAAATATTGTCACTTTTCCTTACATCTCAATGCAGATTTTGTCATAAATGAAGTGTAATTTTGTTCGGGCGTGGTGGCCCAGTTGGCAAGAGCAGCTGGCCAGTGATCTGAAAGTCCGTGGTTCGATGCTCGTCTCTGCAAATCCACCGCCGTGTTCACTGATGGTGGCCAGGGCACGTACAATAGGTCGTGGCTGCAATGTCCTCCAAGTTCTCAAATTTACTTGTGGAGGTGCGGGGTCAAGTGTTCCGGTCTCGTCACTTGACTCGGTTTAAAATTACGGGACCGGTCATTTACCCAAGTGGGACTCCGACCCTTGCGGTGCTTATTCAAAACAGAAGCCACCCCTTTAAGCCCAACAGCCTATTAGGACCTGGTGAATGGAACCTCCAACCAGGGGGCATTTACAACAACAGCAACAACAACATAATTTTGTTCATACGCTGTTACGAAACACCAGGTTAGCCGATGCTCATGCGCAATGGTACACGTTGTTCAACTGAAACAAGAAACAGATTCGAATTCTTGTGATCATCCGCAAAATATAATAAGCTTTTATTGGTAACCAGCCAATATTTTATATCCAATATACATACAAAAGACAAACGATTTTCCGAACATTTTCGGAATAAGAAATAAATGTTCTTTAATAATCGATGTCGTTAATAATGAATAAATACTTTGGGCTGTATTATGAAGCTTTTGTCTTTAAAAAAATTTGTTATTATACTTAAAAGTGTGCCAAAATTTTATGAATAAGATTACTCTCTCTTTGTTTGACTTAAGTATGAAATAAACATGAACTTATCTTGTGTTTTAAAGCCAAACTTATGAAAGGTTATTATAATAGCACACAAAAAGGTTTATAGAAACCGAGTAAGTAGGATAATAAAACTTCAAAGAAAAACTACAATTACCTAAAAAGGTAAAGGAATTTTAAAGACAAATGCCTTTTGTCTTTATAATTCAGCTGGGGGAAATTCATTCAACTTCCTGGTTGAAAAATCTATTTGCAGTACTCAGAAAGAATATGAATAAATTAAAAAATAAAACCCGTCATCATGTTATTAAAAATACATGTAAATAGATTTATCTGGCTTTTCTTCTTTTTCCTCTAAACAGCTAGTTTTATTTGATTAAACCATTAATGTCAGCTATCGTCATTTGTACATCTATACAGCAGATGTTTTGAAAAATTGTGTTACCCACAATTTAGAAGTTTTACATTTAGAGTCCCCAGATATCGCCCCTGGGGATGCTCGTTCAAAATTGCTGTGGCACTCAACCAAGTGGGATTCCGACCCTTGCCATTGTGGTGCCATTGAAAACCAATGTGACATTTCTCTACCCACTGTGATGTATGGACCTGGTCTGGAGATGTTCTTGCAAGGAGTATAGTAATAATAACAATAACAACAACAATAATAATAATAATAATAATAGTAATAAAACAGGAAAATGTAAGAGCATTTTTGACGCTTTTTTCCTGGTGTTAGTATTTGACAGCAAAACAATACAGTGCATGATTTACATCCTTTTGTCTGGATAATGTTTTGAATTTTGTGTGTTTTCTTTGACTGGTTTGTTTTTTTTAATATTACTTTTCTTAGGTGTAACATTGCACGTTTATGTAAAATCTCTTGTAATTGTAGGAAATAATAAAATGAAATGAATAAGTACTTTGATATGAACATTTGTATATCTTTCAGCGAGAGAGGAAGGAAAATAAAACTGAATACTTTCATTTTGGGGAGGATTGGGGACATTACAAAACAATTTTTGAAATTTTAACCTCAGGGATATGAAATGTTGCATATATATTCATTAAAGTATAAATATATAAAACACCTTATGAAATTTTATAAATATTTTGATAATTTCATATTTTAAAAATTTAAATTTTTATTACGGTTTTTTAAATGCTGCTTGCAATCCAATTTTTAAATTCCTCCTTAATTTAGCATTTATACTGCTTATAAATGCATTTTGAACAGAGTTAATAATAATTTTGTTCTTTCGTTGAATAGTTAATTTTTAGGAAATATTTTTATGCTTGTACTCTGAATTTTAATAAAATTTTCGTAATTTTTTACACTTAAGTTAAACTTTGATAGTCTTAATCATATCGAAACCTGAAATGGATACATAACTTTAATTTAATGTATAAGAAGAGTCTTTATTATAAATTTCATAAAATTTCGTAAAAAATTGTGACGCAAGGAGCATTTCAAAGACTTGTAAATCTGCAAATTACTCATTTTGATAAAAGCTATTTAAAATATTAGCAGTGTGGAGTGCAACGTAGATCTACCTCCTCGTGGTGCACCCTGAGCAAACCTTTGCGGCTAAATGATCTACAGCTTTCGGCATACTTCCTTGTTATGAAGCTTGAGATTTTGCAGTGGAATGCGGGTGGATTGTCCCAGCCCAAGAAACTCCAGATTCAACAATCACTCTCAAAATGTAATATCGAGCTATTTGTAATTATGGAGGCTAATTTAACTGAAGAGTCTGTGAATTTTTATCCTTTCCAGGGGTACACGTTGTATTTGCTTCTAAAGCACAGACAAGTTGCTAGTTGCATTTTAGTTGGAGTAAATAATAAACTTACAGCTGACTTTAAAATTGTTAAATATATGGGAGAGAGCAGCGATAAAAGTGAAATCATAGAGATCCAACTATGGAAAAATGAGATCCTCTTTCAGACCTTTGCTCTATACATCCCCCCTAATAGTAAACCAGACTTATCGAGGATTGTGGTATCTTCTAAGTCAATCATAATTGGAGACATGAACGCACATTCAAGTAGATGGGGATATAGTCACCCAAATGCAGCTGGATTAGAATTTGAAGATCTCCTGAATTCCAGCCCTCTCGAGCTTATTTATAAACCAGATGACCTACCTACGTATATCCATTATAACGGATCTGGTAGTTCCCCAGACCTGTCGTGTGTTTCATCAGATATCAGTACTTTCAGAAAGAGAAAGGTTGTGGAGGACCTTGGCTCAGGTCATAGACAAGTCATGGCGTCAACCAGCAGCCCGTTTTAAGAAATCAGTTTCTAAGATATCATGGAATTTCTAAAAGGCAAATTGGTACAGGTTTTAAAAAATGACTGATCAGGAGTTAGGAGGAAAGAAATTAAATCTTTCACTACCTCCTGAAAGCCTAGATCATAATCTTACAAAGACAATCCTTTACTGTGCGAGGACGTGAGTACCAAGAGACAAAGGCTACAAATGTTTTTGGACCCCTGAATTGGAGGAACATAAAGAGAAGCAGGACCGTCTAAGAAAAACGTCTCATTTCACTAAAAGGCAAACTGGTGTGGTTGCTTGGAGAAAACAAGATGGCTTATTAAAAAAAACTATTTTACATGTTAAACGTAAATATTTCGATGATTTTATCTCAAATATTGAGTATAAGAAAGATAGCTTAAAAGTTTTTAAATTCATTTCTAACATACAAAATTACAAATCTAGGTGTAAAAAGAATCCGATTTCTTTTGGAAATAAACTGTTAACTTCGGATAAAAAAAATGCGAATGCTTTTGGGCAATCCTATTCGCAATCCCATAAAAAGGGAAAATATGTAAGAAAGATGTCGAGAGTGGTGAATACTGAATGGAAAAAGTTATTTAAGCTGCAGAAAAATTTAGGTCAGCCGATTGGGGAGGCTATCTTTGATACTCTATTCGGTACTTTCGAATTGGAACTTGCAATAAAGCACCTTAAAATGAAAAAATCTCATGGTGTTGACCACATCCATGCAGAATTTCTTAGACATTTGGGCATGGAGGCAAATAAAACAATGTTGAATACATTTAACCGAATTTGGGAATCTGCCCGGATCCCGGCACATTGGAGAAGAACTATTATAGCCCCCGTCTTAAAGAAAAACAAGGATCCTGGGCAGATAAATAGCTATAGGCCCATCTCGCTCACGAGTATACCTGCAAAAACCATGGAAAGGCTTGTAGTTAACCGCTTGAATTGGTATCTTGAAGAATATAGTATCTTAGCAGTAGAACACGCTGGTTTTCGTAACAACAGGTCAACGTGTGATCAAGTGACACAATTTAGCCAGTTCGCTAAGGACGCTTTGGACGAAAGAAACATCTTGACAGCCATCTATGTTGACTTTAAAGGGGCATATGATTCCGTCTGGAGGGAAAAGCTCTACCAGAAGGTCCTGAGCATCGGTATTACTTCAAACTTATTTAAGTGGATTAGATCTTTTACAAGTCAGATAACCCGTAGGGTTAAATTTGGAGATTTTTTCTCCAAATGTTTTAATTTACAAACTGGTCTTCCACAGGGAGTGGTTAGCAGCTGTACTCTGTTCAATATCTATATTAACGATCTTGTCTCAGCTCTTAAATAAGTACCTGGTATTAAATGCCTATTATTTACTGATGATTTGGTAATATGGACTAAAGCACCAAAACGTTGTGCAAAAGACCTTATTGAAAATCGATTAAACAAGGCACTACAGGCCCTCTCAGATTGGAGTGATGAAAATAATATGACTGTTAATCTGGATAAGACAGCTTCAGAGTCCTTTTCTCTATCTCATAAGGCTTTTCGCCCAGAGCTTCAGTACAAGAATAGTTTGATTGCCAATACAGATAATTTCACCTACCTGGGACTGACTTTTGATAATAAGTTAAGTTGGAAACTCCATGTGGAAAGGCTCTTCGAGCGCGTTACAAATAGATTTAAAGTCCTTAAGCGTCTGGCAGGTTGTAAATTGGGGAGTGCCCGGTCTACCCTTAACACTACATATAATACATTTATTTTTCCTTTAATGACTTATTGCTGTGAGGTCCTCATCACAGCCCTACAACTGGTGATCAACAAACTCGAAGTTCTTCAAAATCAAGCTCTCCGCTTGATTACAGGTGCTGTGAAGTCTACGCCGATCGATGCGATGCTAATCCTGACAGAAAATAAACCTGTCCAAGATATGAAGGACAGGACTTTGGTCCTCTATGAAAAGCTTCTGAGAATTGATCACTCCTACTGGAGGGACTATGTGGTCAATCAAGTGTAGACAACTTAAAACCCAGAATGGATTTATCCAGAAAGTTCTAGACATTAGAAAGGATATTGTTCTCCCGGATCATGTTCAACTTCTAATGAAACCTAGAAACCCCTTGGAAATAACTAATGTCGAAACAAAATTGGATCTAGTTGAAACCATCTATAGGAAAAGAAATGTCGCACCAAGTATCCTAAGAAGTCTTACCCTGGAGACCATTGCGGTTAGATACCCACCTGAAAATTGGCTGCACATTTTTACTGATGGATCTCAATTTGACGGCCATTTTAATGTAGGGGCTGGTGTCTCTTCGGACCTTTTTTTCTTTCTACGCCCCAGCAGGCTACATTGGTACAGCCTTCGATGGTGAAGTGGTTGCCGTGAGCATAGCCTTACAGCAGCTGCTGGCTCTTCAACACAAATTTGAAAATGCAGTCCTCTTTTCGGACTCACAGGCAGCCATTCAACCAATTAGCTCTGTTGAACTCCCCCTGACACCTGAGATTTCTCGATGTCAAGAGCTTTTGAGAAGTTTGAATTTGAGAGGGAAACGAATCGTTCTCCAAAGTGTGCCTGCTCATTGTGGTGTCTGGGGTTGTGAACAAGCAGATTCCCTTGCAAAAAAGGGTGCGAATATGCTACAACATCCAAATACGTCAACTTCCTTTTGTAAAATAAAACGATTCCTGAAAAATCTTTATAAAACTAACTCATTGCGGGATCTTCAGACTGGCACAGCCCTAAAAAGTTGGGGGAGGGTAAGCCCTTCTTCAATTCCCGACAAACCTAGACGTGATGCAGTTGCGGCCTTCCGTTTATCTACGGGCCATGATTGTCACCCTGCTCACCTACAACGTATAGGCCTTTACACCACGCCTTTTTGTCCACTTTGTGATACTGGAGAAGAGATGGGCGGGGACCACTTGCTTCGATGTGGGGCTCTTCGCTGACACACTGTGTTTTCAAGGTACTAGGAAGCAAGAGAACTTTTAAGGCAATGATTTCGGTTTTATACCCTGTTTTAAGTTTCGCCATCTCATGTACATGTTTATATCTTTGTACTGTCATTTTATCTTTTTATATGTATTGGTATTTTGCCTTGCCATTGGAAATAAAAAAAAAATATATTTCTTTCACCTACCTTTAATATTTACTTTTCTAAAGTCACCAAGTTTTCGTTTTACTTTAAGTTACATATTTTAAATGTATTTTATTCCAATATTTACATAGTTTTAAATTATTAATACACCCCAAAAACATTCCAATTTTTGTCCGATTTTTGGAAATTTGAAAGTCCACCATTCCCTTAAAGAAAAACCTGTAGGAAGCGTAGTGGCAACCACAGTGCATGGGCCGGGCCCTGCATTGTAGGGAGGTATAGTAATGCTCAAATCTTCAGTGGTCAGTGAAAAATGAAGTAGGCCAGAAAATAGAAAGTGGAGGAAATAAAAGAGCTTCGAGAGTTCAAGTGAAAGTAAAAACATGGGGAAAAAGTAAAAAATTAAGACGGAGCAAAACTCCAAGAAAGAGCGTGGTCACGTGAACCAATGGGAAATGACTAACAATAAAGATGGTAGTAATAAATAAAAACAAAGACGATTGTATTTAGAAATAGTTTACGTAAAAAAAGTGGGAATTAAAACTAACTGTTCTTATACTAAATATAAAAAATCAACACGTTGATATTCCATATAGCTTTTTGCTTCATTTGATTTCCTAACTGTTGCTAATTAGGCCAATATTTCATTCCCAGCTAAATTAGGCCAATATTTCATTTCCACTGTTGCTAATTAGGCCAATATTTCATTAACTTCATACCCAGTGTGAGTCATATCCTTTTACCATCTAATATTCTAAAATTTCCTTTTTTTGCTATGCTACAATATACTCAATTTGTAAAAATTTGAGGGTTAGGCAATTTTGCCAAAACACCATTGATAAGATTTATAAAGTTAAAGTGGTTTTAATGCAATCAGTGCAAATTACTTCTAGCATAAGCATAAGAATAACACATGAGGATTAATAAATGCGTGACCATGCATTGATTTACAGTGTAAAATATAATATGCTGTAATATGCTTATTAATCATATACATCAGTCTTTAAGAATAGAAGATTAAATTTGTTCAAGCCTATATGGACACTTTATCCACAGATTGATCTATTTTAGAAGTAATTATACTTTATATTCTGTTTCACTAACTTCACTTAAAAATAAGCAAGAATTTTAACAAATGATACTATGTAGGGTGTTGTATATATACATATTAATAATTAATATCGCTGATGCAGAATATTTAATATATACAGTTGCCTGGAAAGGTATTTTGCATGCAAATTGAGTAAAACTAGTATATCTCTTTAGTTACACAATTGTACGTAAATACTATAATACCAACAAAATTTACATACTAAAATCAAAGTACTTTACGTAATATTTCTATACATTGCTGTATCTAAAACATTGTAATATTCACACGATAGATAGAATATTGGATACACTGCATTAAATTCACCATTCAATGCTTTGCGGTGAAGTACTGTATAGTGAATTTATAAAAGCCATGTAAGGAATATGTAAGTTCACGGGGGTTTAGGACCTCCGACAAACGAAACCCTTTGTTCTAACATTCAAGTTATTATAAATAAATCATCACATTACATTTCATGGGTTGATTTATTCATCTGAGACTTCACTTTCATGAATCATAATTAAAATTATTTTTCTCGTGAGATAAGCCAATGCACTCCGAGAAAACTGTTCGTGACTAATATCCCAAAAGCGCCTACAGTTATTTAATGAGAATTTAAGTGATATTTGATTGAGATAGTATAATGCAGTTGTAATCCCATTAATGGATGTTTACTGTTCCAAATAACACTCTGTTCTCACTAAGGACTATTAGTGATTGAAAGAATTTGCATGCAACTGAGAATGTTTCGATAGGGTTTTTTAACAAAGCTTTAATCATTTTGTATACAGCTTAAGGATACAGGAAATTTTTAAACACCCCCAAAGTTGCTCACGAATAAAAATAATTAGAAACGAGAATAAGCATTTTTTATATTTAAATACGTATTGTAAATAATTTACACTGCTGGCCACTGTAAATGAAACACCCTGAAGGAAACATGCAAATAACATGAAATTTACAACATGCATTAGCGGAGGTGAGATATGCAAATGATTAGAATTTCAGTGCAGACGCTCATCACGCGCGCCTGTGGCGCCACTTCAAAGCGCGATTTAAGGCTTGGAGATTTCGACGATTTCAAGTTCGGCAATTGTATTTTTCTTGTGGTTTTTTCAAAAAAACGATCAATTTTGCCTCGTCGAAAACAGCGATCATCTTTTGATCAAGTATCCGAGTTCGACAGAGGAAGGGTAGTGGCCTACCGAGATTGTGGATTATCTTTCAGGGAAATCGGTAGTCGTGTTGGATGAAACCAAACAAATGTAATGCGGATATGTGATCGTTGGATGCAGGAGGGTACGACGGACCGGCGCGTTCAATCGCATCCACCTCAGCGCACCACTTCACGTGATGATAGGCAAATTGTGCGCATGGCAGTGACGGATCGCTCAGTCACATCACGAACCATAGCACAGCACATGCAGTCTGTAACGCATCATCCAGTGTCTGCGCGTACCATTCGACGCCGTTTACAGCAGAGTGGTCTGTCCGCAAGACGTCCATTGCTTTGTCTACCCTTGACGCAGATCCACAGACGTCTCCGCCGCCAATGGTGCGATGACATAAGGATGTGGACTGCAGACTGGAATGAAATTGTCTTTACTGACGAGTCACGCTTCTGTCTGCAACACCACGATGGTCGCAGACACCGAGTCTGGAGACACCGTGAAGAGAGGATGCTGAACAGATGCGTTATGCACCGCCACACTGGTCCTGCACCGGGTATTATGGTATGGGGCGGTATTGGATATCACTCTCGCACACCTCTGGTACGCATTGCCGGTACTTTAAACAGCCAGCACTACATCTCCGAGGTGTTGGAGCCAGTTGTCCTTCCTTACCTTCAAGGCTTGCCCACCGCCATATTTCAACAGGATAATGCGTGACCACACGTGGCAAGCATTGTCCAACTGTTCTTCGTCAATCGCCAGATAGAATTGCTTCCCTGGCCCTTCGCCGATAGAAAACATGTGGTCCATGGTTGCTCTACGATTGACCCAGATTCCATCCCTAGCTGCCACAGCAGATCAACTTTGGCAACGTGTGGAAGCTGCTTGGTCTGCTGTACCCCAAGAACTCATCCAAAGTCTCTTTGAATCAATGCCGAGGCGTGTGGCAGCGGTGATCTCCAACAATGGCGGCTACTTTGGCTACTGATTTTGGCAGGAACCACACTTCACAGAAGTCTATAAATTTAACCATTTGATACTTGGTCAACATGTTATCTACAAAATAAATTTTGTTGTGATATCTCTTGTCTTTCTTGGTGTTGTAATTTGGGTTGCCAGCAGTGTACTTATACTACTACAAAATTTTTATATGCGAATGAATTTTGATTTACGAAATTAGCATGCGCCTTTCTTATGCAATTAATACGAGGCACATCCAGAATGTAAGAACTGATTGGGTGTAAAAAAGTTTAGGAAGAAGTTTCTGAAAATTAGTTATTGCCCAATGTATGTTACACTAGTTTTCAGCGTAGCCGCCATATTTATTAAGGTAATTGTCGTATCGTAAGACTAGATTGTATTCCTTCGTCGAATAAACTAACCGTCAACCAATTCAACCCCTCCTTCACAACGTCTTTTGTTTTACGATCACTCTGTAGACGCTGAACATCCAAAAAATCTCTTCAGGGGAAGAAACAAATGGTAATCGCTAGGAGCTTGGTCGGGAATGCACGGCGCGTGTTCAAAGATTTTTGAACCAAACTGTTCCGGAAATACACGTGCACGGACGACGGCGTGCGGTGGAGCGTGTTTCGGCCAATCAGAAGTTGAGCAAAAGAGAGTGCTGTGCATGCCTCTCAAGGTTTTAAAGCATGTAGGGAATTTCGACGGTTATGTACTGAGAGAAATCAGACAATGGTGGTGTAGCAAGTTAACTGAAAAATATCTGAAATGTCTGTCCTTGTTTTGTCATAATAAATGTTTGGCTGTAAACCACATTCTGTTTCTTAACGAACCCACATCAAATAACATTTCGGAGTGACGTCAACTTTGGAGCGTCACAGCGCGTTGCCTTACAAGAAACAAACTCCAGCACACTGTAACTCCGGACGTCGAATCTGAATGCCTCGGCGCAACTTCTTAAGTCTTCCACAGTAGGATTAAATTTTTATGGTCGTACCTTCCCGTTAATAGTCATACAGCACGAAAATTCTTTGCGTTTGAAAATCTTATCACTGACCTTCGTTCACAGCTGGCGGGATTTCCGATTTTACTGCCCACTTTGAACTAACACAGCAAAGCGAGAAAATTTTATAGAATGATAAAATTTACACGAAAGGAAGCACCACACGTTGAGAAGCCAAATATGAACAATCGGTTCTTACTTTCTGGATGTTTAGGGTCGAGGTGGCCTTGTGGCACAGCGCTCTGGCTTTCGGTGCCGAGGGTGATCGGATCGAATCACTGCGAAGCTCCACTAAAATACCTCCGTTTGTGTCGTCCCTTCATAGGGGGTAATCCTAGTCTTCCTATATGGTGCTTCCATGAAAAAATGTCCAGTAAAAACGTCGGTGACTAACAGGTGAATGTCTTCCGACAATGTGTCTCCGCATTGAAAAAAAAATTCTGGATGCACCTCGTACATAAAACTTAGAAATTCTGAGCCTGAGACGGCCGAGTGGTTGGAATTCGGGCGGAAGAAGCTCATTTCGAATCCCGAGAATCGCCACTGAATTCCTTCCTGTCTCCGCTGGATATGGTTACAGTCAATAAGCTGGAAAGTCCGTATATATAGTAATAGGTT
>OU015500.1:35501774-35926774 GCA_907164885.2 Dolomedes plantarius
ATTAATTTACAACATTATACATTTTATTTCTAAGATAGTGAAATTAACCTTTTAACTGTCAAGTACAGAAAATGTCAATTTTTTTATTACAAAAATTAAATGTTTAGTACAAAATAACGTACATAAACTGCCATCTACTGAATAACGCAAAAATTCACCAAGATATAGTATAGAACACTAGTGCTGACATCTTTTGAATAAAGCCTAAATGAACTTGTCCGGAGATAGATTTGGTTTTGACAGTAAGATGCAAGAAAAAAATCTACCCCGAGACTATCTCGGGCACGACAGTTAAAATGCTAATAGAATTTGCTATGAAAAGTTTAGAGTTATAAATCACAATTATGCTTTTTGATTTTATTTCACATCTTTATTATAGTTCCCAGATATTTAGAGCTCGCAAGTAAAATGTTACCCTATTTACTTGTGCTTAATTTCTTACAAATGCTTTGTCTCACAGATATTTTCTGTCTGTGTGTACACTGATTAAAAAATATAATTAATGGAAGGAACCTGAAATTGTTACAAGAGTAGTTTAAATTTTAATAACTAAAATTAAAAGTACTCCACATTTTTCACTAAATAACTCTCCTGAAAACTATTTAATTCGCAGTGAAATAATACTTTTCTACGGTAGCTTACGAGATCGATTTCTTCAAGTTTCAAAATTGAATACCTCTTGGTTTATTCGTCCTGTATTATTAAGTATTTTTTAATTACTTATTTTAGGGACTTACATTTTTAAATATATCATAAAACCTGATTAATAAGTCTCAGTTCTATTCATATTAATAGAAAATATAAAAAAAAAAAACTAAAAACAATCCAAAAAATATATCGAGGCAATCGACCTCGAGGTCTCTTTATCAAGAGGCCTAACCTAGTCGGTTATCTCAAGGAGGAACTTTCTGAATAGGATGTATATCAATATTAAATATTTTAGAATTAGTGTTTTAGAATTAGTCTGTTTTACCGATAATACTATAAAGCTTCTTCAGATACATTTGCTGTAGATCTTCCACAATAGTAACATAGCCATTTCATAATCTCATTATTTTTATGCAATTTCAGGAATAGTGACATAAAGATTCTTTACACTTTTAAAATTAAATGTATACATTTTAATGAACTTCGCTGATTTAAAAATGGAATTACTTGTAATACATTTGATGGATAATACTGCACATATCTTTTCAAATACATCTGCTAGGAGACTAATTAATTGCTAATTAATTCACATATCCTTAAATGCCAGAAAAGTTTTGCAACTTTTAGAAATTTTCAGTCGAAATATTGTGTCTTTTACATCCGATAGAAATAAAACTTTTTTTTCCAGATTTATGAGATTATTTTCAAATGATAGATCGTCCTTTAGATGATTTTTTTTTTGGGGGGGGGGAATTGTTACACATTATCACACGAATAATTTTTCAGATATTCAATTTGAAATATTATAAAATATCTTTAATCACTTTTAAAAGACAGTATGTAATGTATTTCAATATATTGTACCTACTTAAACATACAAAATATGTCCAAGACGTGTATTTTAGGAAAATAATTATTCGTTGTCCGAACGTTCTTTGTGACTTATTGTTCAAAATTTGGTGTGGAATTGCTGTGATGTTCTACTGGTGACTGCAATCGTCCAGTTTATACAACCCCTAAAATTAGAATCATGAATCTACTCCGATAGCGTTCAAAATTTGGGGTGGAATTTCTGTAATTTTCTACTGGTGACTGATTATATCCAATTCATACAACCCCGAAAAGTAGAATCAGTCTTTTGATAAACTTGAATATCATAAAGTTGAGATAAGCAAAACCTTGTAAAAGTGATAACTTAAAAAAAAATATATATATCTAGCCTATCCAGCAAGATGGAACCCCTCATCTGCAATGTACGTAACAAATATCCATGGGCACTAGCGTTATATTCGCGTAGAATGTTTGCATTTTTTATTACTATTATGCCATCGGAAGAAGGAGACTTTAAGTTATAAAAGTAAAAAGAAATAGAGGATTTTGTAAACAATTAGAGTTTATTATAATTTTAAACCTTAGATATTTAACTTTGGACTTTAAAATTTTAAAACAATGGTATATTAATTCTAATAAGAGCAACATTGGTCCCAAATACTTGATATAAAAGAGTTTCATGACAATTAAAGCTCTCCATTTGTAGTAATGTTAAATTACAAGTAATATAGATGCTAAACAAAATTTGTCAGAGATTTCGCTTGAATCCTATGCAATATTACGAAACTTTTGACAATATATTTCATAAAAATATTTCATAAGTATTGCTTTGTAATAACATTTGTATTTATTATTATATTTGCTTAAGTTGAATTGGAATTTCAAACCGAAGATAGTACAAAAATCACATTTAACACGGTTTTAACTCACTTCTTCATTTCGAGTACAACGTAATAATTAATAAAATTAATCCATTTCATAAATTATTACAATCGAATCTTCACAATATAAATTTAACTAGATGGGTTACAAATTATATTTTCTGAAAGAAAAATGTTTGTTTTCCTTAAAGGTCTACACTTAACGTTTTTTTAATTTTTGTTTCACGAGTCTGGAGCACTGTTCTTAGAAGCGACATAAAGCGACATTGTCTAATTTCGAGTTTTTCTTTATGCATAATTAACAGAATTTTTAATACTAAATGTAACTTTATCGGCTGTACCGTAATGAATCTCCTAGAAACAAATTGATTTTTTAAAATTCTGTTTAAAATTAAGAATTTGTGATATTAAATATTTTTTTTAAAATGAAATGAAACAATCGTGTCAATACATCGGTGCGACTGTAATATAAATTTTAAATGATAAATTATGCTTCATTTACAAAGTTATGAGTTATTGATGAATTAAATATATTTCTCTAATTTATACCATTTCAAAGGAGTTGCGACATTCTGAAATTAGTTGCTGTTACAACTCGTTAGTAAACTTATTTAAAAAAATTAAAAATTAAACTCAAAACTTATTTTTCTTAAGTTGTCATCGTATATCCACATTTTTTTCACATCTGTATATTCAAAGAATTTTTCCTGTACGAATTCATTAAAAAAGGAAAAGGAAATCATGGTTTTCAAAAATCTTGTATTTCTTTTGTTTTCTGAAATCTTTCAATGAAAATCTTTCTTTGGAAATTATGTCATGTAATTTTCAACTTAAACTACTAAGATTTAATTTTAATTATATTTCATATCCTTCCACTAGAAAGGCAAAATGCTTATAATCTCAAAAACTAATATTTAAGAGTTTTCCATAAAAATTACCCTCATGTATAAAATATGAACTATTTAATTGTAAAAAAAATGTAAAAAAAATTTTCTTCAAGTTTTTTATGTCAAATTTGATTTCTATAAGGCAGAAATATTTTGAGAAAATTCGCAGTATGGGCGCAAAACTGATCAGATTTGCTCAGTTAATGGGCTTATATTGCGGATTGCAGTTTCCCAGTCATAGCGTCAGGCTGACATTAAAGAAGATGGTTATAAAGATATGGTTTATGAGGGTTCATATAGTGAATCACTTGATAACTGTATGCTGTAGAAAAAACAAGCTTACTGCATATTTCTAACTTTTCCAGCAATAAAAAGAGAACTATTTAAAAAATAAGTTATTCCTCCTATCTTCAAATTTTGTTGTGAATTCAATCCTTATATATATATATATATATATATACACTGAAGTGCCACTGAATTAGGGATAGCAAAGCCTATGCAAATTGTGTAGAGCTGCGCATAATGTATGCGCAAGTGAGGGCGCTGTGGTAACTGCATATATAGCGCGTACTGTGGTTGTTCTGAATTAGTTGTTGGAATTGCCAGTATGGGTAAACTGCCTGATTTAGACGCCTTCGATGGCGGACAAATCGTAGGTGCGCGACGCATGGGCCATTCAGTTTCCGAAATCGTCAGACAGCTAGAATTTTCAAGGTCGACAGTGTCAAGAGTATACCAAGAATACATGGATGGTGGAAAAAAACTAGCTGTCGGGCAAACTGCAAAGGACAATTAGCCTTGACATTGCGTGGTGAGAGACGGTTCAGGCGTATTGTACGTAGCCAGCGAAACCAAACATTAGCTCAAATTACCACCCAATTTAATGACGGTGCCAGTCGTACAATCAGTAAACGGACTGTGCAACGCTCGCTTCACCGTATGGGTTTCGGGAGCCGTCGACCTACGAGAGTACCATTGCTCTATACTCGCCATCGGGCTGCACGTCTTGCCTGGGCAAGAGAGCACAGAGACTGGTGTGTAGAGGACTGGAAACGAGTAGCATGGAGTGATGAGTCTCGATTCCGACTACTTAACGCCTACGGGAGGCTGAGAATATGGCGTCAGGCTCATGAAGCGATGGATCCTGCATGCCTGGCTGGAACTGTACAAGGCCATGGTGGCTCAATCATGGTCTGGGGTGTTTTATCGTGGCACAGTTTGGGATCTTTGGTGCTTGTACCAACCTCCCTCAATGCAATTCGGTACGTAGAGTTGCTGGGTGATCACCTCCATCCGTTTATGTTGTTCTGTTATCCGCACAGTAATAGAGTTTTCCAGCAAGACAACTGCACCTCTCACAAGTCCTGGTTGGCTACTGGCTGGTTGGATGAGCATTCACCTGACTTCTCTGTCATGAATTGGCCACCTAGAAGCCCAGACTTAAATCCTATTGAGCATCTTTGGGATGTTTTGGAACAAGGCGTGATAGGCCATCACACAGCACCAAAGAACCTTACTGAATTATGGACAGCTTTAGCCAATATTTGGCAAGCCATTCCCGTGGAACGTTTCCAGAAACTTGTTGAATCTATGCCTCGTCGTGTGGCAGCCGTTATCAAGGCCAGAGGAGGCCCAACGCGTTACTAGGTAGGTATCCCTAATTCAGTGGCACTTCAGTGTATATATATATATATATATATATATATATATATATATATATATATACATATATATATATATCCACAATATTTATTTGCCCAATATAGCGTGCTTCATAACCATATGTATGCTGCAGCCTAAGATTTAAACATCGCAGTGAGTGAATTAACACTCACATAAATTCAAAAATAGAACCATAGGGGAAATAGCAATATAAAATAAAGACATAGGTGAATTAACACCCAAAAATAGAACCATAGGTGAAACAACACCCGAAAACCTGAACATTAAGTAATGAAACAGAAACGATCTCCCATCTTAAATATTAAAAGTGGAGAATTGATGAAAAACAATTGATAATTAGTGGGCCGTATGTATATATATTTATATATACAAAAGGAAAATAAACATACCATAAGCAGATGTAAAAAGAGATGCGTAATTGTTATGGAAAATAACGTTGAAATTATTAAACGACATGAAACATATAAGATTGTAGACATTGCGTGTCTGTACGGTTTGAAAGAATGCGGAATGTATTGCGTTCAAAATATAAATATGTTCCACAACACCTTTACATATAAGTAGTTCATGACTATAAAGGAAATGTGATGATATAATTTATGTAAGTGTCTAGCAAAACGCTACATATTTCGAATAACCACTAATAATACGAATATTGACTATCATTAAGATTTGATTTTGGAATTCGACAAACAATAACCTTATGAATAGAAATTTATGCAAAGGAGTACTTTATTACTTTTAAAGAATTGTATAATTTTAATATATGCGTATTTTTACTTTAAAATACTGAAGACGGTTTTCAAGCTTCAAATAAAGATATATGACTTTGAGAATCGATTCTTCAGCCAGTCAATCGGTTCAATGACAAGTGAGAAGAAAAAAAGACGTGAAGGTCTTCTTAAAAACGAAAACTTTTAACTTGAAAGATGACACGAAAATTATTCATCCCCTTCCTAGATATATTTCCTTAAATTTGAGAGTTTTAGAATAATATGACACAAATGCACTAATATATATATATATATATATATATATATATATATATATATATATATATATATATATATATACTCTATTTACTAACCATACGTAGGAAATTACGTTCACGTTCAAAAAAATATATATTCCGATAATTATGCGTGTCACCATTAAAACTGAAAACAGAAAAGTGTATGCCAAAGAAGTAAAATCATGGTTCCTATCATACAATTCAAAAGACTATACACTGCAGTTTCTAGGAAAAAATCTATTTTTACCCTTTCTTCCGTGACTTTGTCGGGTCAAATTTCGAATTTCATATTTT
The DNA here is from genome assembly GCA_907164885.2 of Dolomedes plantarius. Classification (NCBI taxonomy): domain Eukaryota; kingdom Metazoa; phylum Arthropoda; class Arachnida; order Araneae; family Dolomedidae; genus Dolomedes; species Dolomedes plantarius. Next base: position 35,508,011 of record OU015500.1, read on the forward strand.
CTCTAAAATTGCAAAGTTTTAAAGGTTTCGAGATACATTGTGTTCTCTTCTCTGTCGTAGTTAATCTAGATGCACGAAATATAGGGACTTGGAATTAGCATATCTTTCGAAGTCAATAACTAAAAAATTCCCTAACTGGTTTGATTCCCAAACATAGAGTTTAGTTGTCATATTATTTCCTGATATACTTTTTTAAATACCGCCTGAAATATTGCACACACACACACACATATATTCGTTGAAAATATTCCTACATATTTTCAACGAATACAGCAGATAGTGCACAATTTCCAGCTTTCCCAATTTTCCATACGCTAAGTCACCACAGTTCGAATCTCACTGTAGCACAAAGTAAAGTTCGTGTCCTTTGCCCTCGTTATCCTCTATAGTGCAATATGTCCAGCTGCAGCTGGGCGCCACACAAAATATCGAGTTGTTACATGAGGGGAAGAATAACAATAAAAGTAAAGAATTAATGGAAATGATTGATAAATGGTGGGTTTTTATTATTACATACAAACACACACAAACATGTGTATGTGTATGAGTATATATATATATATATATATATATATATATATATATATATATATATATATATATATATATATATATATATATATATATAAGGACGCCCCAGTATTATTAATTGTCCTAAATACAAATCATTTTCTAAATTATCATTGTTTCAACCTCAATAAAGCACAGCCCTATTTCAAAAACGAAATAACTGAATATTCTAGTCTCTTCCATGCACGTGCGGCAAAGTTATTTTTAAACATGATTCAGAATCCCGTGATTTCGATTCCCCCTTCGAAGAATCATACTACTTTCTACTCATATAACATAAGATCGGGGTCAGCCAATTAAAATAATTCTAACCACCTATTGTCAGTGCGCGAACCCTGGGTATATAAGGTCGAACAACGTTGTCCCCGCGTCTTTCTGTTTGTTTCCTTGCCCTGCCCTGGTGTCGTCCTACTGTTGGTGTTATCTTCGCGCTTCTCCGTTGTCCGTCCATACGATGTGATGTCCAGTGATACTAAAATTCCGGCACGTCCGGGATTGGTTTGTATGTGCCTAAGTGTCAAATATTCTGATGTAAAGTTACTCTACTGAAATCTCTTTTGTGGTGAGCTGTGTTCATTACTCGGATTAATAAAAATATTTCACGGACTATGTTCCTGCTCGTTCCTTTGTGACACCGACTACTACCCACCATAATGCCTGCTTTGAATATTCGCAAATAGTCAAAGCAGGCATTACGGTGTGCCACCATCTCCTCGGTGATATCATCACATACATACACTCTTAGACAAAAAAAAAGTTGCACCAAGATGGGGTAATGCAAATTGGGCATAAATTGATATGCATACAGGTTTCAAAAGAGCACAAATTGTTACAAAGGACACAAATTGATATGCATACAGGATACTAAACATTTTAAAGTTTGGTGGCCAATGAATCAACACATGACGCTGCAGCGCATCTTAATTGCGCAACTCGCAGGGTATTAAAGAGGAGAAATTTCGATTCCAGGTCATAAATTCTTTGTGAATTTCATTCCGTGTACTCAGGTAGACAGTAACTATGCCTCGCATACAGGTGTGCGAAAAATATGCGCAGATGTCAGCATTTGAGAGAGAACGTGTAGTTGGGCTCAAAGAAGCCGGTTGGTCTAATCCGCGAATCGCTCGACATTTGGATAGGAGCGATGCAACTATTAGAGGATGTTGACAGGAATGGGTGAACCATGGCCCAACACAGTGTCAAGAAGGAAGCGGTCAGCCTAGAGTAAGGACAGAAGATGAGGTCAAAGCAATCGTCAGAGCGGCAATCACAGCCCCAGATTCATCATTATCATCGATCGTACGTGGAACTGGTGCTTCAGTGACCGCAAGGACCATTAATAGGCGGTTTAGAGAAAGGGAGGGGTGAGCTCATGGCGTCCCTTGCGGCGACTGCCACTGACCTCTTTATACTGACAAGCCCGTTTGCAGTGGTGTCGGGCAAATTCGGCCTGGAATGTCACTGACTTGAATAGAACTGGCTTCAGTTATGAGTCTCGCTTTTAATTGAGCCCCGATGACCAGCGAATACGTGTCTACAGACGCCCCGACCAGACACGTATGTCATCCGTAGCACCCTTAGAGCACAGCGATACACCGAAGATATTCTACGCCACGTTTGGAGCATTATGAACAGGGTCCTCCAACGAACTGGGGATGTTGACGATCTAACACGCCAGTTGGACAAAATTTGACGCGATATTGCACAGGAGAACATCCGCCACCTCTATAAATCCATGCCAAGCCGAATAATTGCTTGCATAAGGGCAAAAGGTTGATCAACGCGTTATTAACTTTTTCAATTTGTGAAGCACATTCTCTTGAATAAATCATCCAATTTTTCTCAAATTGTAATCATTTTCTTTTCTGTACATGTACATCACATTTACCAATTTTTGTCCTATTCGGATAAATCCTTCATGGTGCGTTTATTTATTTTTTTTTTGTGTGTGTGTGTCTAAGAGTGAATATATAATCAGTCAGTCACTCACGTTATAATCGTAGTTCGTTTTCAAAAGTCAAAATGCAACATATAATTCCGTAGCACTTTAAGGTTTGTGAGATAGAAGTTGGTTTCTTTTCTGTATAATATCAATATTTACACAGTTGTTTAAAAATTTATGTTTTACTCTTTTAATAATTCAGTAATATATTCTCAAGAGCAGAAGAAATAAATTTGTTTACTTATACGTAATTAATTATGCTTTCAACTAAAAAATAATATATGTTTAATTCAATGCAAACAAGTTCATAGGTTATAGATAAAAATTCACCGAATTGCAGACAATAAATTTCCATAGGAAATAATTTGTGAATAATGAAACGGCAAATAATACGTACTGACAAAATCTAAATCTTTTATGTTCTGCCAGGTTGAAATGAATGTCCTAGGGATTTAAAAGATTTAGCATATGACAGATTGCGAAAAGCTGGTTTAACCTGGAATTAACTTAGAATCTGTAACATGTTTCTAGAGGAATGATTTGAACTTTGTCACCTTTCAAAAGCAGTTTAACCTTTTATAAACATTACGTAATTTGACACATGCACCCTCACATATTCTGGTTTGACACAAACACACACACATATATTTATATATATATATATATATATATATATATATATATATATATATATATATATATATATATATATATATATATATATATATATATATATATATATATATAAGATATAATTAAAACAATAATATAATGATACACCAAGATAAGTTAAAAAAGGATAGTGAATTTCTGAACCAAAAAGGAAATTTTGAAACAAAAACGGAAATTGATGTATTTAAAAAGACGTGAGGGGGATTAAGACCCCTGTATCCTGGTTAAAAGATCTTTTTACATAGCTAAAACATTCCCAGCATTCGTCATACATCAATTAGAAAATTTAAAACTTTTCAAAAGGTATAAGACAAGCAATAGAAAAAGGGAGACATAAAAGTTATATACTATAATAAAATAAAATGACATAATGTCATAATAAGATGATCTCTAAAAACTACCTTACTAAAAACAGTAATTAAAAATGTATCAGAAGAAGCACAGAAAAAGCCACACTACAATTAAAAGTTATACTACAATCAAAAACACCACAGTTTATAAACTAATTCAAATAAACCCATTAAAACATTAAAATTTTTAATTGTAGTGTGGCTTTTTCCGTGATTCTTCTGATACATTTTTAATTACTGTTTTTAGTAAGGTAGTTTTTAGAGATCATCTTATTATGACATTATGTCACTTTATTTTATTATAGTATATAACTTTATACTTTTATGTCTCCCTTTTTCTATTTCTTGTCTTAAACCTTTTGAAAAGTTTTAAATTTTCTAATTGATGTATGACGAATGCTGGGAAAGTTTTAGCTATGTAAAAAGATCTTTTAACCAGGATAGAGGGGTCTTAATCCCCCTCACATCTTTTTAAATACATCAATTTCCGTTTTTGTTTCAAATTTTCCTTTTTGCTTCAGAAATTCACTATCCTTTTTAACTTATCTTGGTGTATCATTATATTGCTGTTTTAAGTATATCTTATATAGTATTGTCTAATAATTGCAGCTTAGCGCATATTGACAATATACATATTAATGACTGTATTTATAATGTATTAGTATTGGTGCAACACATGCTTTAAATATTTTAGTTATATATATATATATATATATATATATATATATATATATATATATATATATATATATATATATATAAATATATATATATATACAAAACCCAACATTATGTTTTTCACCAAATAACACTTTGCTGCAATGAACTGCTTGCCGTATTATATTCAAAAACTTTTCAGCATTTTTAGTGTAGCTTTTAAGAGTAACTTTCAATTGCTTCAGCTTTTAAGTGTAGAATTTTAATTGATTATAATATACAAATTGTCTCATCTCCTTAAAAAACAGAAAAAAATTTGATAATATAATGGTGTTAATTTTATTATTTTTTAGAGTTTTTATTTATGATCTTGTTTCCTGGCTGTTTCTTGGTTGCATATTTTTGATTAAGATATTCAAACGTATTCCATTTTTAAATAAACTTATTTTAAATGCATTTGTTTCCGTTCGACTATTACATTCCTTCCCAAAAATAAATGTCTTCAGTATTAATTTCACCGGACACATTTTTCATCATAGCAACACGGCAAACATATTTTAAGTGATATTGAAACAGCTTGGGTGGATTAAAATATGATGTTAAGCCTTGTAACATATTTCACCAACTATTCAGCATTTTTTAAAGCCATATTTCACCAACGCGTTTTCAGAAGTTTCCATTTATAACGGCAAGAGTGTATATTGATTTCTGCTTAAAGAATTTGATATGTGTCGAATGTCTGAAAGGATTTGACAGTTTTGATGTAGAAATCTGTAATTTCCTCCTTCAGCGGATGTGGGTGACGAAAAGGGAATTTATATTTTACTTGTATTTATCCTGCTGTTTAAGAAACAAGTATTTGATGTACTAAAGACAAGCTACTCCAAACACATTTGTATAAACAAAAATTGCATTTAACTATTAGGTAATGAGCCAAACTTCATGACATCAATTTTGAAAGGGTTGAAGAAAATAATTTGTTCTATCACTGTCGAGAAATGCACTTCCAGAATAAAGATATATATATATATATATATATATATATATATATATATATATATATATATATATATATATATATATATATATATATATATATTTATATTTGTAAATACTAGCGCAGACTAGGATTCTTTAACCCATTAATGCCCAACATCGAATTCTTTAATTTTCTTTACCTAATTATGTTCGTACAGGTGCAAAATGAACTGAAAAAATAATAAAAAAATTCCTACATTAAAATTTAAATTTTTATTCAAAATAATGTTACCGTCCTATAAAAAGGACGCTAGGTACGGGAGGGTACAGGTTTTACACAAACACTTCAACCCTTAGATTTTCTAAAACTATTCCTTTTAATGTCGTTTTCAGATAAACAAACGCATGAAACCAATGGAACTCTGCGAAAAAATGCATAATAAAATAAACACAAGGTTTTTAAATTGTATTTTAATCATTTAAAAGAAATCAAAACAATTTAAAAAGCTGAAAATGTCAAAAATAATAGCTTAAACGGCACAAATTTAATAAATTATGTCTTATGATAAATTTTTACACACTTTTATATTTAAATTTACATATAAAAGGGGCTTATTAAAATACAAAATAATGAAAAAAGCTATTCGAAATTTTTTTTTTACACAATTTATATACAAGCTATTTTGTGCGAAAGATTTCAAAGCATTTATCATGCAATCCAACTAAACATTTATTGCATTTTCTTGTGGATTTTTTGCCACAGTAGTCGCATCTTATCTGTTTTGGATTTACAACGATTAAATGATCTTTCCCGCTTTACCGGACATTACCAGACACTCTTTTTGAAAGTTTTTTTCGTTTCCCTGCAGCCAGACTGTTATTTGGTCTCTTACTGTACTTAGAAAAATATGTCTGATAGATTTCTCTTCTAAAGTGGAGGAGTTTCATTCTGTTACTGTCATTAGAAGGGCATAATCTGTACAATAGCCACGCATTTTGGATTGATGCTTCTAAGCTAAACAAAAACAGTGGCCACTACCATTTTTTAGACCGTATGGAACACTGGTATTGTGCCAGATTTTGATCCATTTGATGGGTGCCTCCCATAAATTTATTATATTGAGACACAATATACGGTTGGTCAATCTCTACAAATCTTTTATCAATATTCGACCAGCGTTTGGCCTGAGCTACAGGTTCAATACCATAATGGTTAGACGCCAAAGTAACGACACTATTGTCATTCCACCGAACCATTCTAAAATTTTTGCTGTTCTGAAAATCAAAACTTCCCCTACTCTTCTTTTTAACAGATTTAACATCTCCAAGTGGACATTTTTTAGTTCTATTAACTCGTATAGTGCCAGTCATCGGTAACTTCATTAGATGGTGGGTCCAAATAAATATCTGCTTCATGGAATGTATCATTATCAAATAACTCTGCCATTAAAGCTAATGCTTCTCCACAGTCAAACTTAAAATAAAAACAAAAATAAAAATAAGAGCTTTAAAACTTATCGATTGCTCATTTCAGTATATTTAGATCAAATATAATTTGGATTAAAAGACAAAATTCTTAAAATTTATTAAATTATAGACATTTAAAATACACATATTTTTAAAAAATCCAGACAATTACTTATGTACTTCGTAATTTTTCTTTATTTTTTAAAATCACTAAATACAGAACACATCCTTTGATTAAATTTTTTGTATTTAAGAGGCTAATTTGTTAATACGTTCATTACATTATCAAGAGGCTAATATTTCTCTTAAATAAGACACTTTTATAATCATTCCTTAATCAACAGAACATTTATTTTTAAATTATTTTCATAAATAAGGAATACTCAGTAATCTTTATTTATAAAAATAATTTATAACATCATTTTTCTGAAAATAAATAGCATTTCCTTTTCTCTATGGTAATAAAACATCATAAATTTAGAAAAAGAGACGCATTCGTATAGCGGAACAGGTCAGAAAAACATGTACCCATTCGTGCCTAGCGTCCTATATATAGAACGCTACGCAAAAGAAAATATAACAGTGTTAAAAAATAATTTTAACAATTTTGAAAGATACATATTTAAGAAAAGAGTATTGACTGTGATAACAGCATAAAATATTTTCGTAACATTGAAAAACAAGAAAATAAACTTACTTTTTGCATGACGCTCTTTTGAAAACCTAAAAAACGACTAACTCTGACTTTAGACCCTCAAAGCAGAAATAGAACATTAATGTAGTGCTACCAACTAATGGATAATAAGAAATACAACACTTTCTCATGATATTATGCTATTTGGATCGAAAAAAAATAAAAAATTCAGTGATTTAGAGCTTATTATGTAAGCTTCCTTTTAAAAGGACGCTAGGCACTAATGGGTTAATATATCTCTAAGCTATCTTTAATATATAAAAGTTACGATATCAAATATGTGATGTAGAGACTTTTTCATGGTTACATAATACAAACACAATATAAGCTTTCAAAAAAACCTCTTTTAGGCCTCTTCCATTCAAATATATCTCTGCCTTGTACAAAACCATTCGAAATTGTTTTACTTATATATATATGGGTGTGTATGGCAAAGTATGTATGTATACATAAATAAAAAAAGTGTTTTAAACAAAGATACAAACACGCATGAAGTAGATTTATATTTATTTTAGTGTATCTGTATCCTGTTACTCCTAAAATTTAAAATATAAGATAATTTTTCAACATAGGGGAGGAATTATTTTCGTTTTCAGCTTTGAAGTCAAAAGTTCTGTTTTCAATAAGTCCTTCACATCTTATTTTCGTCACACTCCTCATTGAACCTATAGACAAGCTGAAGATCTGAATCTCAAAGTCATATATAGGTATATACACTTAAGTGCCACTGGATTAGGGATATCTACCTAGTAACGAGTTCGGCCTCCTCTGGCCTTCATAACGGCTGCCACACGACGAGGCATAGATTCAACAAGCTTCTGGAAACGTTCCACGGGAATGGCTTGCCAAATATTGGCTAAAGCAGTCCATAATTCAGTAAGGTTCTTTGGTGCTGTGTGATGGCCTTTCACGCCTTGTTCCAAAACATCCCAAAGATGCTCAATAGGGTTTAAGTCTGGGCTTCTAGGTGGCCAATTCATGACAGAGAAGTCAGAGGAATGCTCATCCAACCAGCCAGTAGCCAACCGGGACTTGTGAGAGGTACAGTTGTCTTACTTTAAAACTCCATTACCGTGCGGATAACAGAACAGCATAAACGGATGGAGGTGATCACCCAGCAACTCTACGTACCGAATTGCATTGAGTGAGGTTGGTACACGCACCAAAGATCCCAAACTGTGCCACGAAAAAACACCCCAGACCATGATTGAGCCACCATGCCCTTGTACAGTTCCAGCCAGGCATGCAGGATCCATGGCTTCATGAGCCTGACGCCATATTCTCAGCCTCCCGTCGGCGTTAAGTAGTCGGAATCGAGACTCATCACTCCATGCTACTCGTTTCCAGTCCTATACACTCCAGTCTCTGTGCTCCCTTGCACAGGCAAGACGTGCAGCCCGATGGCGAGTATAGAGCAATGGTACTCTCGTAGGTCGACGACTCCCGAAACCCATACGGTGAAGCGAGCGTTGCACAGACTGTTACTGACTGTACGCCTGGCACCGTCATTAAACTGGCTGGTAATTTGAGCTAATGTTTGGCTTCGCTGGCTACGTACAAAACGCCTGAGCCGTCTCTCAACACGCACAGTCAAGGATAATTGTCCTTTGCAGTTTGCCTGATCGCTAGCTTTTTTTCCACCATCCATGCATTCTTGGTATACTCTTGACACTGTGGAACTTGAAAATCCTAGCTGTCTGACAATTTCGGAAATTTAATGGCCCATGCGTCGCGCACCTACGATTTGTCCGCGATCGAAGGCGTCTAAATCAGGCAGTTTACCCATACTGGCAATTCCAACAACTAATTCAGAACAACCACAGTACGCGCTATATATGCAGTTACCACAGCGCCCTCACTTGCGCATACATGATGCGCAGCGCTACACAATTTGCATAGGCTTTGCTATCCCTAATTCAGTGGCACTTCAGTGTATATTTATTTGAAGCTGGAATACCGTCTGGTGTGATTGAAAGGCAAAATTATGCAAATAGTATCCGTACTATTAGTAGTTATTCTTAATATGTAGTATTTTCCTACACTTAAAAGTTTTATATCATTATGGTAGCATTATTACTATGGAATAAATATTAGGTGGCTTACAGAATGTGCAATTCCAAATAAATATATTTTTATATAAGCGTTTCACATACAAAATCAATAAACTAAATTATGCTATTACTCAAAAATAATAACTATCAATTATTTTTCAAATATATATATATATATATATATATATATATATATATATATATATTTATATAAGTATTTATAAGAATGTATATTTTGAGTTAAAAAATTATTTGGGGTCAATCATATACTTACGTATATTCTACCCATTTTATAGTTACAAAAATTGAAAAAAATTCTAAACAGCAGTCGCGAAAATTTTTACTTTATACTACAATTTCGTGTGATACGTATAAAAAGATGTACTAAAACATTCCTATCACCAAAGGCCATTATCTATAAATAAACCATTATGTATAAATAAAAGACAAATATTTTATTTTAATAACTTTTTGAAATGAGGAATTTTTTCATTTCTAACATTTTTCATGTCTACATGAGAGCAAATTTGATTTTGATTTGACTTCCTTTATTTCAGATGTCCCCGAGGCTCTAAAAATGAAAATGATAAAAAGAGTTTTTATTTTACTTCATTCTGAACCACAAATACTTTCTTTTTTTAATGTATAATAATATATATGTTTTTCTGAAGGAATCGAAATATGCTGCTATAGTTTTAACACTATAATTGTGATAAAACAACTCTAGAGGTGAGGAGTTAAATACGTAGATTTAGGCAAGCTTAAAACACAGTTCTAACAATAGAAATTACTTGATTTTGGATCTGCATAATTAAGGGTTTCATTAATTTTAAATGATATTAAACAATGAAAATTTATCTATAAAACTACATCAGTTTAATATCAATTCAAATAATAACTGGTCTACGAATTTAATGAGCCCAAATTTGACATTCAATATTAATCATTTATTAGACAGAATTTATTAGACATACTGATAATTATATGCAGTTAAATATATAAGAAATAACTCAAACGTAATTACTGACTGATACATAATAGTCTTCATTGTTAAAGAATAAGAATATATATTATACATATATATATATATCAGCTGTACCCGGCCACGCGTTGCTGTGGCTCAGTCTGGTTAAATGGAAAAGAAAGAAAAGAGAAAGCACGTTTCTAATATGTTTAATTTATAAACGCTGCAAAGCTGTTACTCATTTAGCACTACCCAGGGAGCATGTGTAGCTTAAAGTATACTACGGACGCGAATAAGGTTGCCCACCAACATATTTTATAGTTCAGTTTTTAATACTCTCTTGCTTTATGTAATATTTTGGCGAAAGAATTGTGTTCCCCTTCGCTAGAAATAAAAAAAAATTTAAAATGTTTAATTTTACAGTACTTGTGGGTATACAATATTTTTGTTGTTCCATTGTCTGTGCAGATATATAGAATGTCTGGTTTTCGACTCTAGAACACGCAACATATAATTGCCCATGTGAGAAACAATCCGTGTCTAAATCTAACCCGCAAAATTGTAAAGATTGGTCCTGAGCTTTATTGATGGTGATTGCAAACGCCAATCGAATTTGGAATTGCAATCTCTTAAATTTAAATGACGTATCCGCTCGAATCATGGGAATGCGAGGAATGAGGACATCTTCACCTTTGAATGGTCCTGTCAAGATTGTTCCTTCAGCGACTTTGCTCAGCAATTTTTTTACTGCAAGCCGCGTGCTATTGGAAAGTTTTGGTTCGTTGATATTTCACAACATTATAATTGGCAAGCCGATTTTCAATTGCAGTACGTGCGGTGGCATCCCTGGAAGATCGAGTGAATTCAAAAATTCTGTTGGATAATGAACCGCTTCAACTGCTTCCACAACATTGTCGACGGACATGTATGGACATTTATCCAATCGGACATTTATCCAATCATGATTCTTATAATTGGTTTGAATATTGGGAAATACTTTTTCAACCAATTATTCTTTTGACGATACTAAATTGTAGAAATTATGAGTCAATGAAATTCGCCCTGATGTCAGATCAATCAGCACCTTTCCGTTCCCAATTTCCAGTAATTGATGTGTGAATAACTCAGCTGATCGATCGTTTTGCAGATGGACACGTATATTTTTAGATAATTTCAACGTCTTTGCGTGTCGACACAAAGTAGAGTATTTCAGACAAGCGTTTATTTCGTCCGCTGGTGTCGATCGAGGAATTATAGGTAATGTTTGCCTGAAATCTCCTGCAAGCAATATCAATGCGTTCCCAAAGGGTCTGATGTTTCCACACAAATCTTGCAATGATCGATCAAGAGCCTCGACGGTTTTTTGTGTGCCATTGTACATTCATGCCCAACAATAAGTTTGCCTTTCTGCAATACTTTTCCCATGCCTGATGCTTTGGAAATGTCGCACATGGGAGTTTCATTGAATTGCATGTTCAGTGACAATTTCAAAGCAGAATGTGCAGTTCTTCCACCTGGTAGCAATGTCCCAGCTATTCCGGACGACGCAAGAGCTAAGGCTATGTCATTTTGGGATCGAATTGCTGCCAGAATCGATTTAATTAGGAACGTTTTACCAGTTCCTCCTGGCGCATCTAAGAAGATTTCTCCAACCCCGTTATTGACAGTTTGCATTATTTGATCGTAAATGCCTTTTTGCTCAAGCTTTAGCTTAGGAATGTTTGATTGCACATACGATAAAAGATCACCCGTGTTGTAATTTTGTTCACGACGCAATTCTAGATCGAACGAAGCATCAGCAGATCGATGGCAGCGATGGCAATCCCAATTGATTGAGAACTTTGATCGCGATTTCTAAGCATAAATCTTCAATCCTTATCAACGCTTCATTGTAGATTTCTGTTGTGAAATCCATGTTCATATTTGAATTTTCCTCGCGTATTCGACGGAAAATATCTTCAGCCATGTGAGAGCTCTTATTTATTCCTACGTCCTTTATTGTCTAGAACGATATCTGCGTACTTTATGACCTATGGTGACTGCTGATAGTAGGGTCGTACCTCACCGTGACTAATTTCTGTTTGGGGGGGAAGAGAAAGACATTTCTTATTTGCCGTAAAATATTTAGTATAGCGTGTGTTTAAAAAAAAAGCTAGTTTATACCTGTCACATGTGTGACATCTATATAGTAGGTATATAAAACCACCCCCGTACTCGAATGCAACGTTGTGCCAAAAAGTCAAAGAAATCGGTGAAAAACTTTCGGAGATTTGAGGTTTTGAACAAATGAACAATAACATATATATATATATATATATATATATATATATATATATATATATATATATATATATATATATTTATATTGTTTAAGGCATTTATATATGCTGTATTTTTATAACACTAAAAAGACATGTGTAGTATTTAGGAATTAAATATACAAATACCGGCAATCTTAGGGCATAAATCTAACTATAGAAATTATTTATTTTTCAGAATAGCATAATTTGGAATTTTATTAATTTCAAATCAAATTAAACTGAGTTACAAAACTATAGGAGATTAATTTCAATTCAAATAACAACAGGTATCCGGATTTAATGTGCCCATATTTTACTTTCATCATTAATCATATTTACCGTTTAAAGTTGTAATAAAATAAACAATTCAACATAAACAAAAAAATTAAATGCAGGCACAGACTGCCAATCAAATTTACTTAAAACCTACCCTAGCGTTGAAAACTAATAACTTTGCAATAAAAGATGGTGCAGTTCCAGCAAATCCACATATTGAAAAAGGACAAATATAACTAAAAATAAATAAATGAACAGACTAGATATTTATAGGAATAAAGTAGACAAAAAACAAACAGAAAACAAGCACTTAGGGCTCCACGCACCAAAGGCAAGATTCTGCAGTAATGCCGGAACTAAACCAGAAATCGAGGTAACCGACTGGTCTCGTCATCAGGGAGTCTAACCAAATCAGTTACCTCAAGGGGAACTTTCTGAATAGGATGCAGGTATAACCAAAAGACATTCCAAAGCCCCGAGAACCCCATTGAAACAGACAGTCAATAGAAAATGAAAAGACACGGACAACTTGCATTAAGGGCTCTATGAACCATATAAGCAAGTACACACTCAATCCTAATGCAAAGACAAAAGCAAAGATGCACTCATACCCTAAAATAGTCAGTGACGGTTGGAAATGAGATTAAAAGGTCACAAGGAGATTACAAAACTATAGGAGATAAATTTCAATATAAATAAATGTTTCATTAAAAAAATCTTCAAATACTACTCATTTTAATGTCCAGCAAAAGAAAGTGAAGACGCTCAATAAAAGTTTTGACAGAATTGATATGTTCCGGACAAAAATTATTGTGCTTAAATTACAATTAAAGAATTCACTGAATACAGTTATCAGTAAAAGCTTTACATTTTGCTTTAAACCGTAAATATGATTAATTATAAAGTCAAATATGGGCGCGTTAAATCCTTTGAACCGGAAAGTCCGTCCAGGAAATCAGTGGGTGTGCGTAGGTGCGAAACCAACAGATGTCGCGCCTGAGGTGGCTCGGTCAAAATTAAAGTAGCACCAGGAGGTAATGTTGACCCACCTGTCCGGTGTCCCAGATAAGTAGTCGACAACTTCCGTGGTATATTGTGCACGACGTATTATGCACGATATAAGATGTCTCACGACAAGAGCCTGAGAATTAGAAAGAAAAAATAATCTTTAAAAGCATGTTTCATGTAATTTCAAAAAACTTTTATTTTTCAGTTATTTCAAGATTTTTCAATAACGTTTATTATCATAAGGAATGATGTTTTATCACTTAATAAGGAAATAATAAGGAAAGAATTCGTAAGGAATTTAAGAAATAAACAAGGAATTTTCTTATTAAACATTCGCAGTTGTTTAACAAATTTGGATATCTATGTAAAACTTTTGAATATATTCGTTGATATTTTGCACTACAAGCTATATTTTAACTAGCACTACTGGTATAAAACCTAAAATTAGAAACTTTTAATAAAAAACTTTTTGGGGAGTTTAAACGGCCGTAATATTGTAATATTAGGAACTCACTCTGTGTGTATATATATATATATATATATATATATATATATATATATATATATATATATATATATATATATATATATATAATATACAGTGCTTGATTTTTAGAAATAGAGATGCTGGAACTTTAACCTTTTTAAATAGAGGTGTGATGGGTATTCCTAATTATTGGTCTGAAAAAAATAAATGTTTGGTTATACAAAAACTTGAACATTTTTTTTTATTTCCAAATTTTCTGTTTCAACACAAGTACAAAAATGTGTTGTAGTAAAGTAATAGAAGTAATTAAATAAATGTCTAAGAATCGTAATTTTTTTTACTAAAGACAGGTAGCGGTTCGCTGCTCCGGCGCGTACCGCCTCAAATGAAGCTCTCTCTCTCTCTCTCGATATATATATATATATATATATATATATATATATATATATATATATATATATAATTAAAAATAAGATTAATATCTTATATCATAATAAATTGCCGTTTTTAAAAACAGGCATTGAGAAAATTATATATATCGTAATAACGCAAACGAACTCTATATATGAGAATTAAATCGTATAGTGAATGTCTTTAGTTGTAGCCCTCTGATCACGTTTTTCTCCTTGATTTCTTTATTATTACGAAATGGAAGAGAATGCCAGAGTATCCCGATACTTTTAAATCTTTGATTCACCGTTGGCAATAGTGGAGAAAATATGAACATCGAAAAGAAAATTTTCTCTAACTCCAGGAAGAGAAAATTGACTCGACAAATTCAAGGAAGAAACGCGAAAAAATTTTTTGTCGCAGTATGTCTCTCGAATTGCAGGATAGAGAGTGTGATTTTGCTTCTTTGACGTCCACTTTTCTATATTCAAATTTTAATGGTGAAACGTATAAAACCGAAATATATATGTTACCGCTAGAGGGCGAGATAGCTATAAAAAAGGAATGCAGGACAAGTGAACCATAAATTGCACTGTGTTGCTTGCGAAGATATGGACAAAAACGTGATTTAACAGAGTTTGAATATGGGATGATTGTAGGTGCTCGAAGTTTCGGAACGAGTATCATCAAAACGGCTGCCCTTGTGAAGTGTTTAAGAGCAGCAGTTATTAATGTTTACAGTCAGTGGACGACCAAGCAGAAAACCGGGTCTCAACGTCAGGATTGTTGTTGTCACATGCTATTGAATTCTCGATCTGAAAGGAGACTTGCCGGAGTTGTCCAGTCCAACAGAAGGACAACAGTACGTCAAATGGCTGGGTATCTTAATTAAGGAGCAACTGCGAACGTCTCTGAACGAACTGTTCTCTGCACATTATACCGTATATGCTGTAGAAGCCGACGACTTATTCTAAAGCCTATACTATTTGTCTTGAGTAAGAGCAGACGTCTCCAGTTCGCAAAGGAGCAGTAGGATTGGACAGTAGACGACTGGAGAAGGGTCATGCGGTCCGATGAATCGCGTTTTCAGTAACAACATGTAAATATCAGGGTGCGAATATGGAGAAAACTGCACAAAAGCATGGACCCCAACTACATTGCCTCAAAACTTCAAGCTGGGGGAGGCAATATTATGATTTGGGGGATGTTTTATTGACATTGTATGGGTACTTTTATTCCTGTGAAAGAACGTCTCAATGCCCAAGGGTGCTTAAGTGGTATCGCAGATCAAGTACACCCTGTTATGTTAATGGTGTACCTTGTTGGGGATGGATACTTCCAGCAGGACAGTGCTCCTTGTCGTAAAGCTGGCATTGTCCTCATACAGCTAGAAGAGAATGACGAGAATTTACCTTGCTTCGTTGGCCTGCACAATCACCAGATCTCAATACATTTGAGAATTTGTGGGATGAGATCGAACGGGACATCACGCAGCTGGATCCAGTACCATCAGATCTTAAGGAACTGAAACGTGCAGATCATTGGATATGGTCTCAAATTCCTCATACCACCTACCAAAATCTCATAGAATCCATTCCAAGAAGAATTCATGCAGTATTAAGGGAAAAAGGTAGTAAAGTAATGCTTAAAAACACAGCGTGCCATATTTTCTTGAGATATTTAGACTGTAATAAACTAAAAAATCAATATATTTTTTCCATTTCCTTTCTTTCACTTATCTAAACCCTGACATAACTTTCGTTGATCTTAAGTGATAATAATGGAGATCAAAGAAGCTGCTTGATTGAAAATTAGAAAAAAATTTCCTTTCATCACTATAAAAGAATTTCGTTGTGAAATAAATTTTTGGGGGGAAAAATAGGAATATATCTTTTTATATACGTAACAGCATTATTCTTTTGTTTAAAAGATTTATTCAAATTTATATATTTCATATTCTTACACGTCGTAGTTCTTCCCATATGTGAAGAGATTTACAGTTTATTTAAATTTGAATACATTTGAATATTTTTCAATATTCTCATTTTATAACTAAAAAACTGTAAATATGTTTTTATATTAACCTTTTAACATCAAAACCAAGGATATTCTTTCCCATATAAATTGATTCATAAATGCATTTTAAAATTTTTTATTCTTTTTGAAAATACAATTCTTTTATTTTCGGATGAGGGTTTTCTATGCATTAAAATTACTAAATATTGTGGTATGTTTCTATGCTTCTTGAAATATTTGTCGAAAAGTCATTATTAATCCGTATGTAATTCACATCTAACTTGAGATAACAGTTCTATTTTCACATCAAAATGATTTATAAAATATTTTAAGCATTTCTTAATGTCTACTTTAATTTACTACTACTATTTATTCTACTTTTAATAATATAATTCTTTTCTTTTCTAAAGAGAGTTAGTTTTCTATATATTAAAATTACTAAATAGTATTATATGTTTCTATGTTCGCTCAAATAACCACTATAATGTCATTATCTACACGTACATATTTTTTACATCTGAATCAAGATAACGATTCAACTTTCACATCTGAACTCTGAGATTCGTTTCATCTATTATAGCATTTATTCTATTTCTGATAATATCATTCCTTTATTTTCTAAAGAGGGTTTCTATGCTTTATAATTACCAAATATTAGGATATGTTTCTAAGTTTCTACAAAATTCTATTATGATGTCATTATTTACCCATACATGTGATTCACATCTGACTCACATCTGAGATAACAGTTTTACTTTCACATCGGAATGATTTAGAAAATATTTGTTGTGTTCGCTAAAGTATTTATTCTACTTTTGATAATATCATTATTTTCTTTTCTAAAGAGTTTCTTTGTGTATTAAAAATGCCAAATATTAGTATAAATTTCAGTGCATCTTCAATTATTAATCATAAAATCATTACTTACACACTTATATGGTTCACATCTGACTCGAGTTAACGGTTCTACTTTCACATCTGAACCATGAGATTTGATGCATTTATTAAAGTATTTATTCTACTTTTGATAATATCATTCTTCTCTTTTCTAAAGAGGGTTTTCTAGGCAATTTTAATATTGCCATACATTTATTTATGTTTCTAAGTTACTTAAAATTTCAAATATAATTTCCTCATTTACCAATATATGTGATTTACATCTGACTCGAAGTAACGAATCTAATTTCACATCCAAACCGCTTAGAAGATATTTGATGCGTTTGTTATGGTATTTATTTTACTTCCGATAATGTAACCCTTCTCGTTTCTAAAAATGATTTTCTATGTATTAAAATTACCAAACATTAGTCTATGTTTCCATATTTTTTCAAATATCTATTATAATGGTCATTATTTACCCATATATATGATTCACATCTGACTAGAGGTAACGATTCTGTTCTCATATCCGAACCAATTAGACCCGGATTTGACGAAATTTGTTTCTAAAGAAACTCATCCTCGTACAGGATTTAACTCGAAATTTTTCACGTCTTCAAAATTTTAACGTACTTAGCTGAATTTCTTTTATCAAGGTATGTAGCAGTGTTTAAAGCAGATTTCTTTATTGAAACTTCGTCATTTACCCATACGGGTGATTTACATCTGAAACGAGGAAACGATTCTAATTTCACATTCAAACCGTATAGAAGATATTTGATGCGTTTGTTATGGCATTTATTCTACTTTTGATAATGTAACCCTTCTCTTTTCTAAAGAGGATTTTCTATGTATTAAAATTACCAAACATTAGTATATGTTTCCATATATCTTCAAATATCTATTATAATGGTCATTATTTATCTATATATATATATATATATATAAAACAGTTCCGTAACAGACTGACTCACTAACTGACTGATTGACTGACTGACATACAACGCAGAGACCAAACCGCTGGACCTAAAGGGCTGAAATTTTGCATGGCGATTCTTCTTATGGTGTAGGGGTGCACTAAGAAAGATTTTTAACAAAATTCTTCTTAGATTTTTTTAAATTGAATTTCTAAGCTGTTTAGTAACTTTTTTAAAGTTTGCATTTAAAATAATAATTTGAGGGTTATCAAATTTACATCACGAGAAAGATCTTAAAAATGGTTTTAAAATGAAATCTTTATCGAATCTTTACCTCCATTTCTGATTTTTGGTGAATTTTTAAAGATTAATTTTTAGAATTTAATTTATTAAAAGCTGATCACGTGATTTCTTTTTCTGGTAATTTAAATAAATTTATCGTCACGTGATAACAACGAAATAGACAAAAAAAAAATTTTTCTTGCTAATGCAGCAGACGATTCGACATTATATCCAAAAAAAATGTCAAAATTAAGTAAAAGATATGTTCCTTAAACTTTACTATATTAACTGTACTATATTCTTTAGTATGTCCATTAGATTTAATTTGAATATTTTCTTCTACATTATTTTGTCTTTAAAAAGAACTGTTACGATTTATCTATCTATTTATCTATCTATCTATCTATCTATCTATATATATATATATATATATATATATATATATATATATATATATATATATATATATATATTTACATCAATTGTATACATTGATCGTCGTGTTTATTACAAAAATATATATTTATATTTTTTACCTTAATTGCATACATTGACCATTGTACTTAATTTGAATGTACTCCGTAGCAAAGTGCGGGTTTTCAGCTAGTCCATATATCTGATTCACATCTGACTAGAGGTAACGATTCTGCTCTCACATCTGAACCACTTAGACCAGATTTGACGACTTTTTTTAAAGAAACTCAGCATTGTATAGGATTAAACTCGAAATTTTTCAGGTCTTCATAATTTTAACATACTTAGCAGAATTTCTTTTATCAAGGGGTGTAGCAGTGTTTAAAGCAGATTTATTTACTTAAACTTTTGCGAGATATGCAAAACTTATTTTAGCACGCTCAACGAGTTTGTATTTTTTTTTGTTTGTTTTCCCGCCTTTTTTAATACGGTTTTTATGTTTTCTTTATTATTCTTTGGGTTCAGATATTAATTTTTTGGTTTATGAGTAGGTTTTAAAAATTGCCGTTTTTCCTTTTATAATTATTTTATACAATTTTATCTGGAAAAATACTTATCTTTTCAATAGAGGTTATTTTGTGAATAATTTCTTTTAAATGTCGTTTTGTAACATTCATATTGTCAGTAAAAATTATAAGGTAATAAACGCAATTACATTTTTATCGGATTATTGTTAAAAAATATCAAGTGTTAAGACACTGACAATATATTGTAAAAGCTAATGTAAGTGAATATTTTTGCATTTAAGGCAGATCGTATTTTATATGCGGATGAACTTTTTTTTATATACTTTATTTCAAATAAATAATAAATAAAAAATGCGTCCATTTAGACAATGTAATTCTGTATCTAATCTTTTAAAATGAGTTTAAAGTCATTTTTTTAATGGGATTCGAAGACCTGAGTAAGCAAACAAGTAAAAAGTTCACTATAAAAACATATACCGCATAGCGTACGAAATAAGTGATTGAGATGCTTTATTGAAGTTTCTATTCCCAAATTTTGAGAAATAAACGTAGGAGACATAAATCGTTTTGGTTAAAATGCTTTTTAATAACATACTTAAAAATAATGAACAACTAGATTGAAATGCTTTCAGAAATTCGGCACAAACATTTTAGAAATTAAAATATATACCCCCAGCCAGGAACACGAAAACACAAACTGAAAATTTCAGCACAATGAAATACAAGGATGCGACATACTATTTTAAAATTCACTGTTTATATTCCAGTTTAAGGGGGTGCGGAACACATTTTAAACAATTATTGATTATTATTTTTTATTTTTTAATTTTTAATTTTTTGTGAGGGTTGACCACATAATTTGTAAACTAAATCACATTATGAAACTTCTTATAACGCTATAAAATTTTTAAATTTAAATTTTTTAAAAATGTGTTAATTTAAAATCGTTATAACTCAAATTATTATTTGTCGAATTTCAAATATTTTCAATTAATTAAGTAGAAAAATATACGTGTAAATTTTGATTCAGGTTTTTTTAAATATTAATTTAAAAAATAAATTAAATATTTAGTGTATAAATTTCAAAAGAATGATGTAATTTATTTTTATAAAGTCATATCTTCAAAAGTTAATTTTTTTTTAAATTTACGGAATCAAAATAAAAGTAAAATAATTGAAAAAGACGTGGTCCAAGTTTGAACTATTTATCTTTAACGGATCTTGATTGATAACAATTTAAAAATGAGAAATGGTGAAAAAACTTAATCATGCAGAAGAACGCATTTAAAGGTTTAAACAAAGATTGACTGCTATTAGAATATTGCAAACAAAAAATTAATATCTCCTGTTGTAATTAAGATAAAAACATGATTTTTAAGCGGAAAATAACACAAATTTGTTTAAGGGTATCCGGGACACATTTAAAAAAAAATTATTATTGATCGAGTTAAAATTTTGAATTTTTTGTCATGGTCAACCATATAATTTGTGAACAAAATCATATCATAAAATTTCTCAAAAAGTTTTTAAAAAATTTTAAAATTTAAAATTTTTAATAAAAGTGGGGTAATTTAAAATCTTTATAACTCGAAATATTATTTGTCGAATTTCAAATTTTTTTAATTTACTTAAATAGAAATATATAAGTTTTAATTTCGATTCAACATTTTTTGAAATATTAATTTTTAAGGAAATTAAAAATATTTAGATTAAAAATTACAAATAACATTATGTAACTTATTTTTAAAAAATCATATTTTCAAAAGTAAATATGTTTTTCAAATTTGCTGAATCAAAATTAATGTAAAATATTTGACGATGACATGTTCCAAGTTTCAACCATTTATCTTTAACGGTTCTTGACTTATAACAATTTAAAAACGAGAAATGGGGAAAAAAACCATCATGGAGAAAAACACACTTACAGGTTTAAACAACGATTGGCTACTATTAGAATGTTACAAAAAAAAAATAATAATTTATCCTGTTCTAATAAAAATAGAAACATGATTTAAACGTCATTTTAAGCGTAAAAGAACAAAAAGAATGTTAATGCAATAATTTTTTTTTCGAAAATTTGAATAATTTTGTGTCCTGGACCATGTTAACTTATTTTATCTTGATAGCACTGGTGATGGGACACATAAGAACACTAAACAGATAATTAATACTTTACACTGAAAAATATACAAAAGAAAATGCAACAAGAAAAAGCTAAATATTATTCTTGAAAATTTATCAGTAGCTCAACTTACCAATTACAACATTAGACTCAAGAACAACGTTAATGCTGTTATTATATAACGTAGTATGCATGTGTTAATGTGTCACTTAATTTTCCATATTTCCAAAACTGCAATTAGTCTGATAACTTAAAAATCGTTTTTTTTATTTAAAGAAAAACATAAAGGTAACTTGTCTAAATTCAGGTACACGCAGAAAAGTCATACATGATCTATTTCGTACAGTTTTTAGTGCTTCCTAGAAATTTAAGTTTCTGGCTAAAATTGCATCCCTGAAAACATAACGGCTAAATAGGAAATAACTAAACTAATACACAAATTATACTCAACACATCATTGCTAAATGTTGAAAAAAAATAATATTAAGAATAGACAAATACACTTTAAAATTACTCTTGAACCTAATAAAAAGAAATATGATTACTGCTCAAAGAATCCGCTTAGGAACTTAAATATATACATACAAATGTCAGATATATATAAAGAGAGAGCTAGATAGGTTCCTCGGAATAAACAAATTAACGTGTTTATGCGGCCTTGTGCTTAGTGAGTATCTAAAGCTAGATGTAAACATGTCACTGAGCATGCACAGAAAGCAATTTTTAATTGTCAATTATCGCTAATTAATAGAAATTACGGTTACAAAAACAAAATTTGACACATCTATAGATTAAAATATTTCGTTTAAGACAAAAATATAGTAAATTCATGCAGTAGTTTCGGCTCACTGACTGTTCAAAGAATCGCCTTAGAAACTTAAATATGTAGATTGAATGAACTTGGGAAATATATTTAATTTCCTCAATACGGTAGAAGTCAAAGTGAAATGATTCAGATTTCTAAAAGAAGAAACTTAATTGTGTTTTAATGTTAAAGCATCATATAGAACAATGTGTTGAAAGTAAGTGAAAGTAAACTTCAGAAATATATATATATATGAAGAACAGTAAATGGATAGTACAATTCTTTCCCTTTGATAGCTTCGGTTTGCCATTATACAAGGTGCTCTCAAGTTTGAAGGTCGACTATTTTTTCTCCGAAAAGCACATACACTAGGAAAAAAAAGCTGAAACTACTGTCACATATCAACATAGTCTCCTACTAACAGCATATATTTTCGAAGACTGCATAGACGCTTCTTTCAGCGTATTTTCAGACCACTGGAAAATCGTCCATGGAAGTGCTGAACGGCTTGGTCATAGCTACTATGGTTCATTATTAGTGTCTAAAACGCTCCTACTTGCAGTTGGTGCCACGAACATTCTTTTAACCGTGTGGTGCTGTTTTTATCTTATATATATATATATATATATGTGTGTGTGTGTGTGTGTGTATTGTAGACTGGACATTACACTGGTTTTACCGAGGTCGGAGGGTGGGAGAAGGTGATAGCCCTCCAGATGTTGCCCCCGGGTAGATCGATGGAAATGAAGTTATCACCAAGAGAGCAATGTTGACTAAACTCTATGGTGCTCTCAGATAAAAAATAGTCAAGCAATTTCAGGGTTTCTATGCGAAAGTCTCTCACAAAGCGTCTCCGCATTAGACAAATAAAAAAAAAATGTGAGATTCGTTTTCCAAAATGTAGTAAATTTTTAGTCTTATTCTAACATATAATACATTGCTTTATTCTAATATATAATACATTGCTTTAAAATCGATTCAAATAATTAAAAATAATATACAAAAGTAATCTGAAAAGTAGTTTGATTAAAATGTAATATTTATCGATTATGATAATTCCATACATGAGACTCTATGGGGTGAGCATACAAATTTTGGCTTCCGGAGGAGTCGAAAACTTTTAGAGAAATCTAGATAAGAGAGCAGTGAACCATGTCATTTATTTAAATTTTAAAGCAATTCTAGAGAGTAGTAGTTTGTAAATCTTTTAGCTTGTTTTCGAGACCATTTAGAGTTAAACACTTTATTCTCAACCAGTTCACTTACTTTTAACAGACGGAGTATAAGGTCTTTTAAGTTACTTAATGTATAATATAGTAACAAATCCATTGAAAATGAAAAGCTTTTATCGTAAAAGAAAAAAATACTAATTGATATTTACTTGAAAATACAGGAAAAAAATATTAAATAAATGTTAATTTAATAATGGGCATTATTCAGAATAAGTACACTGACTTTTCTCAATTCGGAAAAGAAAATGGAAATTCTACCTTTTTTAAAAACCTTCTTTGAAGAAAAAGAATTGCAAAAATTAATATTTTCCAGAAAGGAAAGCAAAATAAATCAAAAAATGAACAACATAAACCCTTTTGATGTATTTCTCTGTCTGGCTTATTAAGAAAAGCTAAAATATATAAATTTCTCGTAAGAAAAGAATTAAGATATGATATTACTTTTCCCCTAATGCGAAGATCCGGAAAGTAATAAGTTTATGCAAATTCCAAGTCTTTGGAAATGTTGGTAGAAAAAGAACTTCTAATGTAGTTATTCTTTTAGAACACTTGGTTGATTTATCTTCATTTTCAAGAAAATGATTTGAAGAAATAGCGCAAAAAAATGTAATGCAGTATATGTAGTCATATTTAATTGTGTGTTTCCTAAATACGAAATCAAGTTACCCTAAAGCACTGACAATTTATGTACAGATCCCAAAAAAGGTTTGCAGAGTAATGCATATTTGTATTTCATTACCATATGTTACTAACTATCCCCACAAGAAATTGATGGCTAAAAAAAATTCCAATTTTAATAATTTCGTATTAATTTTATCTTTGAATTTTACTTAATTTTAGTGATTATATTTATCGAAATATCAAATTAGAAGGATTTTAAAATCGTCGTCTCTTAGTAACTGTATAAAAAATATACATATCGCATTACTCCCACATTTTCATTCTGGGATATTAATGATGGGTGTGGGGTAATTCTCAAACACCATACCATATTACGTTGATACAAATATTGTTATATTTGAATAAGAATGTAGATTAATGACAAAATAATTACAAGATAAAAATAACTTTTTATATACCATGTTTTTAAATTTTCTGTTGAATCATATAAACTTGACAATTCTATATATTAATAAATACTTTTCTAAAATTTTTTTTAACGATTATCTCATCAACTTGAAATAAAATGAAGTTAATTGGAAGTTAACTTGCGTTTAACTTTTTGTTCCCGTCCTGGCCAATAGATGGCTGCACCAGTCTACAAAACAAAATTAACTGAAAATCACTGAAAATGAATTTAAATCGACTTAAAGATGGCTAAAAGTATTAAAACAATGAATTATCGTCGTGTTCTGAGCTATTGTAAAAGTTTCAAATGTTTAGCTAGTCGGGAAGTTAGTTTAAAATCGATTGCAAGATTTGTACTGTACAAACACACAAGAAAGCGTGCTAATTAAAACATAATGACACTGAAGCAACGACTTTTACCTTCCCTTACTGGTATTCTGTAACTGTCTCTTAATGTCAGTTATTTTCTAGACACCTTCAATAAATGTTCAGTAGACGTCAACCCCACTGACGGGCCTGCTTAAAATACCGGACCTACTGGTCTCAATACCCGGCAGTATGACGTCAAAAGAATTAAGGCAAATGAAAAGTAGTGTGATCACTGCGTGGAGAGATAAATTGGGCTCTTCGGTAGATGGGTTATTATGTGATCGTAGTGTTGTTTATGTGCTATTTAAATTTCAATTAATGTGCAGTAGACGTCAGTATGACTGCAGTATGAAGTCTTAAGAAACAAATCAAATGAAAACATGAGAGTGTGATCAGTGCGGAAGTAGATAAATTGGGCTACTTGATAGGTTCTTATAGGATCATAATGTCGTTTATGTGCAATTGGCATTTCAATAAATGCGCAAATTAAGGCAAATGAAAAGTAGTGTGATCACTGCTAGGAAAGATAAATTGGGCTCTTTGGTAGATGGGTTATTATGTGACCGTAGTGTAGTTTATTTTTCATTCTTCGGAAGAATGTAAAATTCCGCTTTTTTCTGCTAATAGAGTTTTGATTTTGTTAAGGTTCGAAACCTGTGGGTGAAGTAAAAAATGTAAAAGATGGAACTTTAATAATGGCAACTAGGTATGTACAAAGTATACAGAGGAGATACGGGGGAGAACCTTTTATAGCTTTTCAAAGTAGTAACCAGCATTGTTTAGCACCCGTTGCTAACATTATGGAAGCTGCAGGATGATGTTGGTATCATCTGATCTGTTGATCCTTCGAATGGAACGGTTAACAGCCTGCAGAATCTCTGTAACAGTATGGAAGCGAATGCCACAGATAAAAGTAACAGGTATTTATGTCCGAGGAATTTGGGGGATGGTAGATCACTTCCCAGCCCCAGCGAATAAAAATGTCAGCCAGTGTGCGCACAAACCTTTTCCTTCCAACAGTACGATACAACAAATTATTTCATACTATAGACCGGTAACTAAAACATGGCCGTGTTCATCCTGGCGTGTGATGTTTGTGGAGCTCATTCGCTCTGAGGTAAGGCAAGGTATGTGACGTACGTGTGGTGTAAGCTGTTTTTCTGTTCTGCTGAGTGGGATCTCTACAACAGTGTTGCCACTATTGAAGTTCCATCCGCCGTATACGTCTCCGTCGTACAATTAGCCTTGGACCCAAGTTTCGCACTTCTTACGGGCTGTTCAGAAAGCCATAACCGGTGATTACGCCGGAGGAAGAGGAATGCCTAGTACGGAATTTCTCTTAATTTTTACTGGTGACTAACAAAGTGCAGTCTCACAAACTACCTCGGCAAGAACCATCGTCTATCATGAATTGTGGTACAAAATTTACATCGGAAGAAGGAGATAAAATACGATGGCGAAAACCTCCAAAGACAAACATCATTAGCACTGACTTGTGATACTTTAAATAGCATCCATTTACACTGGAAATCACTCACAGTTGAAAAATATCATAAATCTTTCCGAATGGATGGCTCTTAAAGCAAAAGATACATCTTCAGGGTGTACATCTTTAGGGTGTAGGATACAAAATTGAGAAAAAGTCCGCATTAGGAATTTCTTTTTGAATAACATACTCATCGGTTTTGCCTTGTCAGGAACCCGTAACAACCCAGAAACCTATGTCTACAGTTACCTGTTCACTGATATTTTTATTTTTAAGTTTTGCTTTTAGCCCCACACATTTAGCAGGTTTTATGTATCTTATCGTCAGTGAGTGATTTAAATCGTAATTTTTTTTTGTTTTATCGCTGAATTGAAGAGATTGGTTATTTGAACCCTTGAATGCTATTTAAATAAGTGATTACTAATGAAATTAATCTTTAGAGGGTCAGAAAGCATACAAAGTTCTGAAGTTATATTTTGGAGTACTTACCAGCAATAAAGATTCATAAAAATTTAAAGTGTTAGAGGGAAAGTACCTCTTAAATTCTTTAAAAGTACTTATGTAGCATGATTAGACTTTAAAGAAGCCCCGAATAATGTGTAATAACTCTCGATTGCATGAAGAGTAAACGTAATTGGGTCTTTAGAAGTGGAGTTCCATGGACTTGGCGACTTTGCAAGGTATTTGTTTCAAGGTACAACTGCTCAGTAATTAAAATTTAAAGTTAAGAAAAAAGTTAAAAATAGAAAAGGGGAAACTAAAAATTAAGAATAATCTAAAAAATAATAGTAGGTAGTAATTATTTGAGAGATTAATATGTAAATTAAATATTTAAAAATTAAAAACAAAGTAAATAAAAAGTTATAAAAAATTTACAAGGTATTAAAATTTGTACGATAAGAGAATTAGCCCATATTAGAATACAAGATGTTAAAAATAAAAACGCACTTAGTAAGTGAGAAGTGCTTTTAATATAAGAAAGTTCGTATTGAGATAATTGTAGATTTCCATGGGGAAACTAAAAATAGCAAGAAGGGGAGCTTGGATGAAGAAATCGTAAGCAAAAAAAAATTGCTACATGCATTGATGTATGCACTATCTATTGCACCCCAATTGATCTTTAAGTGATCTCCGTTTCCAGCCAGACACATTTTGACGCGGTGCTCTGTGCTCCTGAACATATTGACAAAGATATAGAGGAGAGGGGAATTGAAGTATTCCTCCCTTTTTTTCCGTTCAAACCATCGACAGTGTGAGGCTTGTTCCGATAGCCTTTTCCCAAAAGACGGTGTCTGGTGGTGTCAGATCCGGTGACCATGGGAGCCAAAGCCCATTTTTTGAAGTTACCCTGATGCCGATGAATGTCTCAATTTCCACCATGCTGTTTGGTGGTGTGTGATACATTTTTCCATCGTATTTGTAATAACCTCCGGATCATCCAGTTGATTCACGAACTGTTCAAATTTATCCAGGTACACTTGGGTGTTAGAGAAAAATTTGGCCTATATTGCGCAATCTATACAATATGAACCACACACTTTTGGATCATGAAGCGGTGTTTGAAATGTCCCGAAGGGATTTTCAGTGGCTCATATACGAGTGTTTTGCGTGTTAATATAACACGACAAATAAAACTCCGCCTCATCCGAGAACCCTACGCTATGATATGTTATCTTCTGACGAGCACATTGTATGTTATTTCATTCAGATTGCTACTTCCTAGCGTGAGTTATTACATAATATGTGGGGCTTCTCCTGAGTGTCTTATATAACACGGAGTCGTCTTATATAACACGGATTTACTGATTGCCTTCTGCTTAGTTTGTTGTAAAGCAATCATGCCTTGGTCCTGTGTTCACAGCGCTAACGGTATTTCGTTTCCGATTTCCCTATTTATGTTTCCTCGGCAGTCCTTTGTTCAGTTCAGATAGCTTACAGGTGGCTTTCCATAATTTTAGGGTTTGTTTGTGACACAATTATTTTAGCTGGTTTTTGATTAGTCCTACGTAATTTCTCAGGGCTATGATGAGCTTGCGGCTTTTTTCCAAGGGATTGTTAAAGATGTTCCATAAATGTCCATTGGCTAGAAAGTTGGCCCTGCCTCAAATCGAAAGTATTCGGAAATTTCAGCGACCACGGCTTTCGCCTATACGCCTTGTCAAACTACTGTCCGGTCACTACGTAGCAAAACCTGTATGCGCAGTCGAGGGTTGATTTCACAAGTTCTGAGCAGCTCATCTTTATAGGTCTGGGCGCCGGACGGACAGTACATATCTGCCGATCAATTTGGACAACCTTCGCTACTGCCTCAAATTCAAAATGATTTCTTTTCGAATTTAAGATACAACCTTTTAAAAATATATATATATTTTGTGAATACATGAATTGGGTGTTTGATGAGGAGCAAAGGTATTTTCAGAGGTCCATAGATGGGTATTTTCAAAGTTAACATGACCCGACAAATGGAACCACGTCTCATCCGAGAACCACGTGATGTGATGTACCATTTGCAGAGAAACACATTGTACGTCATTTCTTTCAGAATTCTTTTTTCTAGGGCAAATTATTACAATATGTTCTAGGCCTCGTTAGAGGGAATCACTCGATATAATGATTTCATTTCCTTTTCCGCAATTTACTACACAATATTGAATTAAAGATTATTACTAACATTATGTATAATCTCTTAAAAAATATTCAATAAATAAATTACTTTCCTCATTCCGAAAACAATTCGTAGCATGTTTTTGTACTCGGTTTAAATATTTAAAATATTTCTCTAAAATTTTACACTGAATCTTAAGCAGTACGTCTTAACTCTGAGAGATCATTAAAATTACACTCTTAAAATTCGATGTAACAATTTACTATGACTCTCTAAAAAGAAAAAAATGTGTAAATAAAACGTTAATTAAATTATTATACAGTAATCAAAAGAAATTTAATTTTTTTTCTAAAATCTAAATTTTAAAAATTTTTACAGGAATCGTGCAATTTTTAGAATCTTTCCATTTATTTCAAAGAACGTCGTATTAAGAATATTATGAATTAGATTTTTAGGTTACACAGATGTTATTTACCCTATTGAAAGTATGCGCAGAACAGTATTTTGATAATTTCTATAGACTTCTAATGTATAAAACTATTCACACATACACACACACTAGAGCGGAGCGTAAAAAAAAAAGTTTTCGATTTTGTTTTTGCCCTAGTGCGGAAAAGTTGGGTACTGGTGGGTAGGTCACGTATGCAAAGTTTTGGGAAAAACAAAAAATATCTTCCGTCTCCATTTCGGCCCTCGATTTTTAGCAGATTTTTACCTTACAGCTAAAACTGTATTTCCATTGTTTCGTATGCAGCTTTTCGCTTTTTCTGAAATAAAATTCAGAAAAAACCCAGAACTCAACACGGGGAGGTGGCTGCATTGCGAGTTCCATCCGTGCCCACCTATCCACCCAACCATATCGGCGCTTAACTCCTTTGTCCTTGCAGTTGTTTCGGTTTTACTCGGTACTCGCATTTGGTTCCAAATGATAGCATAGCTTTTCTCGTCTCTGTTCGGATTCTAACTAAACCGTCACACTTATTTTCTCCACACACAGCCGCAGAAACCTCTGTTACTAGTTTCACGAAACGTTCAACACTTTGTGTGTGGCAAGGAAATTTTAGACTTCCAAGGTGTTGAGCTACAGACTATCCACTGGAAATCAAATTTCTCAAATCTTTCAAGTGAGGTGCTTTTGGGGGTTCCGTCAAATTACATTTCTGCCAATCAATAAGATCTATATTTGAAACTGCCTCGAAGTTGAGTGACGGAATGTTGTAGTGTCTGATTCCTTCTTTTTTTTCTTTCTTGCTCGGAAAATCCTACATAGTCCAAGTTCTCGAATGGACTGTCTGTCGTCCGTGATCATTGACAAGGTTATTGCTTCCGGATGGCCAAAATAGTCATTTCTCTGGATAATGGGATCGACCACAGTCTTTAAATCATTTTTAAGATAGCGTGAGACGTTTATTGTCTTCCACAAATTTCGTGGACCATACGAGCAATATGGATTTAATTTGACTGTAAACCATATAGGTGGGTACACTTTCATGATCAACTCTGCCAGAGTTTGAAGTCGGTTTGAAGGTTCTGACGAGCTAATGTATAAATGCTTTATTCGATTTGCAGTTGTTAGCCAATGTGCATGAGACATTTTCCCAGGGTGCTTTTGTGACAAACTTGATGAGCAATTTCTATTTGTGACACCTTGACAAATATCCCAAAGCCATCGCTTGTGTGATAAGATCCTTTATGTCGATTTTCGGTAATTTGCTCGAAATGTCTACAAATCTCACAACTGGGAGGTCTTTACAATTCGCCAATGCTTTCCCAGTAGGACCAGAAAATGCATTAGGGCCACTCGTTCCACCATCCAAATGCTGCACTAAATGTCGGAGTGGCAACTCATTTGCGTGTAACTGGCAGATAAACCAGTACAAGGGTTTTCCCAATGGCTTCCCCAGAAAGGCGAATTACGCCAATTTTATAACCAGCATTAGAGACTGTTCCATCGCACCCTATTGCTACTAGTTGATGAATGTCAATATTCTTATTCTCCATGAATTGCAGCATATTCGAGAAATACTCAAAGCTGATGATGGGGTTAGTGCTATGTGTCCAATGTACTTGCTTCCAGATTCCTTAATCATTGCAACGTGTTCTTCTAGGACTGTTTTCTGGTACATCTTTCCCCCTACGCTCTCTTGCATTAGAGTTTTGTCCCTCCTTCCGTCAAAGTAATGTCCCTTCAGTGGTTCCAGCTGTCTTTTATTTCCTTGATGATATTCTTTCCGAATTTTTCTCTCTCTCTTCTTATTTTATGTCTATCAATTACATTTAAAGTGTGTGTTTCAGTAATCATCCCCAAATCTTCCAAAACAGTGCTTGCAATGATGGCTCCAGCCCGATCTAAAACTCCGGTTCTGTCACAAGCTATAGCTACTGCTTGGTATCGGCTTTATCGTAACTTCTTTTTCCCTTCAGATTGAGTCATCCTGGATATGGATGGAGAAGGCTTCAAGTAATCTGTATCATTATCGGAGTTGTGTGGATCCAAGTCAGAATCTGGATCAGGAAATATGAGCGTAGATGGAGTAACAGATGGCGAAACATTTATTTTAAGACTTACTGCTTCTGTCTCTTTCTGCTTCCTATCGGCTCGTTTCTTCAGCTTTCAGTTTAAGTCAACTGCGCCTATGGCCATTTGCCTAAGTGCCCGTTGGTCTATAAGAAAATTTCCTTCCATTTCATGAATCCTTTTACGATTTGGGCAAGAGCATTTGTTAAAAGAAACACACTTACATGAAGAAATGTCGAACAATTTCCGTAAGTCTTTCACGAAGGTTTTAAACTTCGTTTCTAAAGTTGTTGTTGACAATGTTTTCATGCCAAAATATTTCTTTACCGTTCTGCACGCAGTGTGTCAGCTACTGCCTTTCTGTATTAAGTTTCGAATTACCTCTGTATTTTATTTAAAAACAAAATGACGAGTTGCATACAAAACAATGGAATTACACATTTTTAACTGTATGGTAAAAATCTGCTAAAAATCACGGCCGAAATGGAGACGGAAGATATTTTTTGTTTTTCCCAAAACTTTGCATACGTGACCTACCCAACAGTACTCAACTTTTCCGCACTAGGGCAAAAACGAAATCGAAAACATTTTTTTTACGCTCCACCCTAACACACACACACACACGCATATATATATATATATATATATATATATATATATATATATATATATATATATATATATATATATTAATCAATTATCTTTAAAATTCCGAAGAAAAGTTTTAAAAAATTCATACTGTAAAAACTATACTTTAATGCATGATAAAATTTTCATGAGAGCCATGTTTTTAAACAAACAACTAATTATTTATTTTTAAGTAACTCTGAGAAAATGCAAAGATAAATTATTATCTGTAAAAGTCGTTTCCTTTATGGCAACATATCATAATTGCAGAATATTAATTATATTGGTTTTTAAAATACTATAAATTTAACATCTGAGATTTTCGTACTTTTAAATAAAGTACGCGAAACTGAGATTCTTTTGAATTAAAAATGGATTTAGTAAATAAAAAATCTTAAAAAGGCATAAATATGGAAGTATTTTCATTTATGTAAAAATATTTAGCAGAAAAAGCTGATATTGGGCAATAAATAATGTGCCATGATTATTTTTTAACAGTTTTTGTATACGTAAACTGAAAGTTTTAGAGAAAAATATACACTATTGTAGAGTGATTAATAATCAAGAAGCACTAAAATTTGTTTGATTAATTCACTATAGTAATGATAAAAATGGTCTGAAGGATTTTGAATAATTAATGATTAAATCATCAAAAAAACTAAAAACTCTTTGTGCTGTTTTTAATATTTTCGAGAAAATAAACCCTTTAAAAGTGAAATGCGATGAAATTCCCTTGCGTAACTTTTTAATCGTATTATAAAACAGTTAATTACACTACTTTCCGTAATTTAATTAAAAGAACATTTTAGTCTGGAGAGAAATTAAAGGTTTTAGGGAGAAAAAAAAATTCCCGCGTAAGCTGGATTGCATGAATTTCTAGGAAGTTCATATATTTGCATTATTTGTTGTGGACTGAAATTTCGCACTAAATAAATTTATTTTTGAATTTTACTGTTAGTAAAAAAAATACTTTATTTTATGTTAAGGATTGCAAAAGAAAAGGAATCTGGAATTAGTTTTGCTGTTGTTCACATATTTGCATTCAGTTCACTAATATAACAATACAGACATTGTGTATTGAGATTAGTGCATTATTTAAAACAGTTCAGTATTTTCATGTAATATAAGTCAGCATTACTTATACGTTTGAGAGAGAATAATATTAAATTTAATATTTTTGACAAATGATCATATTTTTTATCACTGGACAACCTAGTAGTTACAGCATCCGTATCGGCATTGTGGATTTTCTGGTTTTGCGTTTCACGTTAGGATTTAGCATTTACGGTCTCACCGCATGAACATTTTTTGCGTTCAAAAATCCTACCAACAAAAGCACTTCACAGCTGGCGGATTTATGATTTTAATGCCCCCTTTAACCTAACGCAGCAAAACGAGACAACTTTATAGAACAAAATAACACTACTCAACAAATTTTAACTTTTTTCTGTATCTGGCTTGAAAATGGGTGAATTTAACTACTGTTGGGGTTCTGAATTCGGTGGAATAATCAGATTATCTCTCTCATGTCACATTTATTAGATAGACAGCAGTTACGTAAAGTCAGCAATGAAATATGTGACAAACATTGACCGTTACCATATAAATCAGTAAAAATGTTTTCTTTATTACTTAACAAAAACTATGAACTAATATGACCACGATATTGTTGCATAATAACCCATAATGTTAAAATTGACAATATTATTTTTCAAAATAGGATGATGTCTTTCTTGATGATAGTGCTTTCCTTTTGTAAGATATCTGATGATTCTCCCTGAACAGAAACCAATAGTAGTCGCCCATCATTGCAGGGTCCCAGCGCCCTTGATAACGATGTTCCATAGTAAGAATGTCTTGGTGAAAACGTTCACCCTGTTCACCACTCACAGAGCCCACGTTTTCTGAAAAAAGTCTAGGTGGGAGTGCAAAAAATTAATTTTTAGTGACATTTTACAACCCATATTGTTGTAGTTCTCCTGTAGACCAGTCACTATAAAGGAATATCCATCGTCTTTTTTGCTACCCAAAAACTGCAAACAATGACTCTGAAAGCCGTTCAAGCAACTAACTCCAGGTACGTGAGCTTAGCAACGAACGTTGGTCATTCAACACTGTTTGGACTTAAAAGATTTTTTATTGTTAATTTTTATATAGTTTATTTATGTTCACCAACAGATGGCAGTGTTTCACTTGGTTGGGTTTTTCTTTTTCTGAAGTGGCAACGGTATAAGTTTTTAGAATTCTGTTTACAATAACTTTTACAACTGCATGGTTCTTTTCGTGTAATAAAAAGCCAAATTTTAAGAAGCGGCTTCACAATCTTTATGGATTTCAACAATAAATATTTTAGCGAGGGCTTTGCACAAGGCAGGTCCTGACATTGTGAATTCAATTAATTACTTCTAAACGTATTTGTTATTTTTGGGACCAGTTCTCCCTTCGTCGATGTCGCTGAGTGAATCGCTACCATTTTGTAACGTTCGTTCTACTCCACATTTACTGGTCGTGAAAATTGGAATAAATAGCTACAAGTGAAATGTATTTTGATTCTAACTACACTGTTGGCCACTGTAAATGCAACACCCTGAAGGAAACATGCAAATAACATGAAATTTACAACATGCATTCGCGGAGGTGAGATATGCAAACGATTAGAATTTCAGTTCAGACGCACATCACGGGTGCCTGGGGCGCCACTTCAAAGCGCTATTTAAGGCTTGGAGATTTCGACGATTTCAAGTTCGGCAATTGTGTTTTTCTTGTGGTTTTTTCAAAAAAACGATCAATTATGCCTCGTCGAAAACAGCGATCATCTTTTGATCAAGTATCCAAGTTCGACAGAGGAAGGATGGTGGCCTACCGAGATTGAGGATTATCTTTCAGGGAAATCGGTAGTCGTGTTGGACGAAACCAAACAACTGTAATGTGGATATGTGATCGTTGGATGCAGGAGGGTACGACGGACAAGCGTGTTCGATCGCATCCACCTCAGCGCACCACTTCACGTGATGACAGGCAAATTGTGCACATGGCAGTGCCGGATCGCTCAGTCACATCACGAACCATAGCACAGCACAAGCAGTCTGTAAGGCATCATCCAGTGTCTGCGCGTACCATTCGACGCCGTTTACAGCGGAGTGGTCTGTCCGCAAGACATCCATTGCTTTGTCTACCCTTGACGCAGAACCTCAGACGCCTCCGCCGCCAATGGTGCGATGACAGAAGGATGTGGGCGGCAGAATGGAATGAAATTGTCTTTACTGACGAGTCACGCTTCTGTCTGCAACACCACGATGGTCGCATTCGAGTCTGGAGACACCGTGAAGAGAGGATGCTGAACAGCTGCGTTATGCACCGCCACACTGGTCCTGCACCGGGTATTATGGTATGGGGCGGTATTGGATATCACTCTCGGACACCTCTAGTACGCATTACCGGTACTTTAAACAGCCAGCGCTACATCTCCGAGGTGTTAGATCCATTTGTCCTTCCTTACCTTCAGGGCTTGCCCACAGCCATATTTCAACAGGATAATGCGCGACCACACGTGGCACGCATTGTCCAACGGTTCTTCGTCAATCGCCAGATTGAATTGCTTCCCCGGCCGCCTCGCTCTCCGGATCTTTCGCCGATAGAAAACATGTGGTCCATGGTTGCTCTACGATTGACCCAGATTCCATCCCCAGCTGCCACAGAAGATCAACTTTGGCAACGTGTGGAAGCTGCTTGGTCTCCTGGACCCCAAGAACTCATCCAAAGTCTCTTTGAATCAATGCCGAGGCGTGTGGCAGCGGTGATCTCCAACAATGGCGGCTACACTGGCTACTGATTTTGGCAGGAACCACACTTCACAGAAGTCTATAAATTTAATCATTTGATACTTGGTCAACATGCTATCTACAAAATAAATTTTGTTGTCATATCTCTTGTCTTTCTTGGTGTTGCAATTTGGGTGGCCAGCAGTATAGTTATGATGTGGAATACCTCGCACTGCGGTGACACCATACTACAAGAAGACTGGAAGTAAGAATGTTTCGTTCATGTTAAGTTTAATTTATTTACTTTCCCACATAGGTTGCATGGCAGTCGGTGCTGGGTTGGTTTGAATAACTCTTTTAGTTTATCGTTTTACATACATTTCGAGCCCCCGCCATTGTCGGTTGTTTTGACATTATATTATACACTATTACTAAACTACCAAACACTTTTCTGATTTGTGGCCCAATCATTATACCCTCTTTCCCCTTTGCTTCACTCAATTTGGTAAACAGCTCTCGCAAATGCTTGAAGCCGTGGCCATTTTTATCATGAGATTTGACAAAGTTTTTCACCAATCCCAACTTTAGATGAAGGGGAGGATAAATGATTTTACTTGGCTCAACCAGTGGTGTATTCTTGACATTTTTCTCTCCAGGAGCGTATGATTACCTCATAGACGATTGCTTGGCTTTGTAGTGGTTCTTTGTATCTCAGCCGTCCCATAGGCACAAAAAACAGCAGAATTTTGTAAACTCACCCTGTAAACCTGACAGCAATGCCACCAATTTTAAATCGCATCAGATCTGCCACCTGTGATTACTATATTCGATGCCGCCAACAGCAGAGCCATATTTTCGTAAATCTACTTCACGGTCACTCCATGAGCCAAAGGTATTGATGGTAGTTTGTTGCCATTATGCAAAAGCAATGTTTTCAGGCCTGGTTTCGCAACATGTAGCACGTTTATATATATATCGTCGGCCATAAAGTCGGCTTCCGTTATTTGTGGTGCTCAATGGCCGTGAGCTAAACACGAGCCTTATCTCTTCTTTTCACAGATTCCAATGCACATGTGCAGGATTTTGTTCGACCACGGGTCATTAGTAGCATTAATATCAGTATGATTTTAATGAATGTTGTGATTTGTTAATCGTAAATTATGAGGTTCATTCATTGCTAAATGATCACGACATCACATACTAGTAATAGTCAAATTTCTTACAATTTTCAAATTGATAATTTATTTACTGCCTGATACAGAAATAATTCGAAGTCGTAAGCATTTTACACTAAATTTTTGAATTCTATCATTGTATGCAAGGAATTTTTTGACTGAATGAGGAAATCTGTAATTTTCATCATGGACATTATGTGTATGTGACAAAGCAATAGTCATGATCAAGATAATATATGTAATATGTACCTTAAATCTCATAGCATTCATCTGACAAGAACCTGTTAATAACGACTAAAGCCAGTATTTTGCATGTAAAGAAAGAACAAATTAACAAAGGTATATCATGTTTAATTAGACAATATTTTGTTACTCTATTGTTACTGTAAAAAGTAATGTTAAAAGCGGTAAATTATTAAAATAGCAATCAAGATTTATGCAAAATAGTTAAGATAAAAAATAAGAAATATTTCATATAAACAATTTGTAATATCTGGTGACTAAATGTGAGCACTTTTTAGATGTCTGGTTTATTTTATTGTTTAATAAATAATGCATAGAATACTATACAATTGAGGTTTTTATGAAAATAAATCTTGAATGCATTAAATGCTAATGAATGCTTTTGGAATATGTTCATCACATTTTGAAACTGTAATTTTGTTCATTGTTTAAAAATAACTGCCATGCCTAAAGACATACTCGTGAAAACGTTTTTACTCTGAACACAATTTGCAAAAAATGTTTGATTTTTTAAAGTTTCTTTAAGAAGAATATTTTAACGGCTTTTATCATAAAAGGGATTGAATTTTATATTTGTATGTGATTATTATTCAAAATAATCATTTACAAATGTTTCATATTTGTATCGTTACCTTTGTATTTAGATACATGAAAGAAGAAATTGACACTATGATTAAATCTGCTCAAAAATAACTTAATGCTTATTTTAAAATATTCTAAAGACTCAGTCATTACTTTTCTACTCAGTCATTACAAAACTAGTAATTAAGACATATATAGAACAATTACAAATATGTTCAAAACAGGAACGTAATATATTTTGCCAATGATTTGATTAGTTTAGAATACAGCTAATTTTTTTCAATAATTCCTTTTAAATTTTTATGCAACAGAAATGTTGCATAAAAATTACTTATAATGTACGCAAGTTAGAATAAAAAGTTTGAAGATTTTTTTCCTCTTGCACAGAGAAAAAAATTATTGAATGTAAATATTTCAACTAGAGCTTCTTTAATTTCCTATTTATTTCGAAAATAATGAAACGCAGTTAAAAACAAAAGCTTTAATTCGTTTTCTCAATGTGACGAATACATTGTCCTAAAGATATTGACTCATTCAAACCATGAATTTGCTGGCTTCTTTAATATAGGGACCTCATAAAGGAAATACAACCCAGTTCCCTATTAGAGAACAGCACAGGATTTTCCGTGACTCCTATGGGATTAAAAACCAAACCCACTTTGTAGAAGGTCAAGACTAAAACCTCAAAATGGTGGGGAGGACCTCTTAGTTCATATAATTCTCTTGATATATATATATATATATATATATATATATATATATATATATATGTAGAGTGGAATTTGTCGATACAGTTAAGTTGGGCCTATTTTGCCCCAATTTAAATGTAAAATTTAGTTAATGCCATGAAATATTTTAATTCAGTTACTTTTCGAGCAATAGTTAATGTTAACAAATGTGTTTCTTATCCTAGTCTTAAATTCTGCGTGGTCTTCCCGTAACGTTGTTTTTGCTTAATCATTCACATCTGTTCGTGAATTGAAACCACTCGATGTTGTTAAAGAAACCATTACGGTTCTCTTTTCCAGGCTCCTTTTCTAAATTACGGTTTCCTGTTTACTGGCTAACAAGCAGCGTACCATCTATCAAAATCCCATTCGAGAGATGCAATTCTTTACGCGGCGCTTCAGGAAACGTTTGTCAATTATTGCTACAAAAGTGCGGCGGCAGATAAGCTCGGAAAGGTACTCACGTTAAGTGGTTCAAGGCAGTTTCTGAGAAAACCGCTTTGGCGTAAAATCGCCAAATTTTGGTGAATTTTGAAAGTCGCCAGGTCTCACCTGCCCAGCCAATTACCGCTTTTAAAATCTACCACGCCTTTACGTCATAAGCACATGGCTGCAACTTTTCTACTGTTATCGCCTTTTCCGCTAAATGCGCTCCCTTCCTTCACCGAAGGTAGGCTACGGCGCTTGGCATGTTGGCACGCAACTGTATTGCAACCCTCGCTCCCTCTCGTTTTGACTTGGAAGAAACTGAATAAACAGATCACAATATTTTTCTGAATAGGTAGGTCGTTTCCTCGAACCCCCTCCAGAAGGCGGCGGCTTTTTTTTGGCCTAATTCTGGAGGAGGCTATACCATTTTCTTTAAATGTATTTTTATAGACCATGACGGTCATTTTTCTTCTAACTGAATTTACAGCTTTTATGTGAGAACTTCACTGAAGAAGTAAACTGATGTATTGCAGTAACTTTGTACTACGTAAGGACTAGTAATAAGTACAATAAATTTATGTAGACCTAGAAACTTAGTTTCATTTATTTTTTTTTTTGCCTTGATATCCTGAGGAGATAGTAGTCGACGTTGGAACTTCCTGTGGTTATCTATTCCTTCGCAGGCACTACTTCACGATCACTTATCTGCAAACACGAACTGAAGAGTCCGGACTTCAAAAAAATGTACATTTCCTTGACTTAGTATCAGAGTTTTTTGTGAGAAATGATGAGGTGTTGCAGTTAGCGATACTCTACAGGTATTTATCTTCATTACGTTCCTGACTAGTTCGTCTCTATATTGTATGGCATTCCTGACAGTACCTGGGGTACTTCACCTGTTACCTTATGTTCCGGCTGGCAGCTGTCTTAGATGCAGGTGGACCTTCATTGAAGAATTTATGATTTTTTTGTAGCGAACGATTCACGTTTATTGACAGAATTCTTCATAAAAATATTCATCATAAATTTTCGGCGATCTTTTCTTTTTTACGAACATTGTGTCATCGAATTCCACGAAATATTGTGCCGTTCCTTCACCAGTATAAAATACGATGCCGTTCTACTCCACCGATATGATGCCGTAATAATTTTCTTGCACAGACTATGTTCCGTAACTTCGATATCTCATGTACTGATAAAGAACATTTTCACTTGCACAGATTGTAGTGCCGGTCACAATTTATGCTACTATATATATATATATATATGCGTTTGTTAGTTATGGGAAAGAAAATTTTAACCAAATGCATGCAATCATAACTGCATGTAGGATTTTAATTATATTTTGATAAAAATATTTCAAGAATATATCCCGTTAATCATCATTTTTAATGATAATTTTTTGAAGTACACTTACATTAGAATTCTTTTCAAAATATCCTAACACATCCGCATTACAGGGAAAGTTTTTCTTTTTCAATTTTGCATTTGAAGATTTGAACTACGACGCACGGTATAAATTAGAACGCAATCATATGAACAAATAAAAATATATCGCCCTAGAAAGAAAACAACAACATAAGCATCCAAGTAAAAATGTTTATGACGCTACATTTGCGATCATTGATTAAACTGTTTGCAGATATTTTTTTCTTATTGTGCGTAAGAAAACGCTGCAAATAAACTGCCTTTAGCAAATTTCGCGAAAATATTTCACCCAATAGAGAAATAATTTTAAAGCTTATAAGGCTACGGGTTTTTTTTCCGGTAAAATAAAAGATATATCGTGATAAAAATTTCAAGCAAAATACATTATTTATTTAAATTCAGGAATATCGAGATGTTAATTTAAAAGCCATGAATACGAAATCGGAGATGACATCTTTTGAAAAGACTGTCATATGAATAAATAAATAATTTTTGACATCCTGGAAAAACGCTCTAGAAAATAAGGAAGGATTTTTTTTTTGTTTTATTCTATAGGATCTGTAGGGCTATTATTATGCATAAAAAGGAAGTGTTCTCCTTTGATACTGAAGTACGTCTAACCAAATAGCATGCAAGATTTAATACTCAAGCATTACGCATAAACATAAATTCCTACTTTATAAAGAAATTTGCAATTACATTTCGAGACCATTTAAATATACATTACAAATTATTTCTTCTATTTGTATTTGTTAACGCATATTTAGTTGATATATGTTTATTAAACATATTTATGAATGATTATTTTATTACAATTTAAGAAATTATTTAAAAAAAGAGTGAGCTAATCACCCACTGTTGTGTTTGAGCATAACACAATGTTTTTTGTAAAATATATTTTGACTTCAGTAAAGGAAATTTATTCATTTTGGAAGGTTTCTCTACGATGTAAATAATTGTACATGGTTTGCTTTATTTGGACAATTTTCCATTGTTACTTTAAATTGGTATTACAGCTATTGATACGCAGTATTATTACTAAATAACTATTTGCGATTTGTTTTATTGGGACTATTTTATATTCTTTTATTTAAATAGTTATTGCAGCTATTGATACGCAGTATTATAATTTATTAAAAAAAAATCATGAAGTCTCATGGGGATCATTTTGTATTCTTATTTAAA
This sequence comes from Dolomedes plantarius, assembly GCA_907164885.2. NCBI lineage: Eukaryota > Metazoa > Arthropoda > Arachnida > Araneae > Dolomedidae > Dolomedes > Dolomedes plantarius. The sequence goes on from OU015500.1 coordinate 35,550,215, forward strand.
TTGCATCTTTTAGTTATTAAATCTATCAATATTCAGTACTAAGCTATTACAACTATAAACAGTAGTTATATAATATAGCTAGTAATACCCAGTATCATCAGTCCGGTTACATTTGTTTAGAATAAAGGATGCTTTTCATTGAAACTTTTCTAGATCGACAGTTATCGAAATGGAACTACACTTCACCTTCAAGCGCTGGTATGCGGCAGCAGGCTGGGGTTCGAGTCCCTCTAATGGCAGGAAAGTTTGTAGCAGACCAGATTTAAAATTCCTGCAGTTCTTAAATAAATTTACTTTAATAGAGTTATTTAACAGAGTGACGTATATATCTATGTATATATAAAACAGTTCCGTAACTGACTCACTGACTGACATACAACGCACAGACCAAATCGCTGGACCTAAAAGGCTGAAAGTTTGCATTGCGATTCTTCTCATAGTGTAGGGGTGCACTAAAAACGATTTTTTAAAAATTCTTCTTAGATTTTTAAAAATTAAATTTTTAAGCTGTTTTTGTAACTTTTTTTTAAGTTTGCATTGAAAATAATAAATTGATGGTTATACAATTTATATCACGAGAAAGATTATAAAAATTCCTTTAAAATGAAATCTTTTTCTAATCTTTACCTTCATTTCCCGATTTATGGTGAATTTTTAAAGATTAATTTTTAGGATTCAATTTATTAAATGCTAATCACGTGATTTCTTTTTCTGGTACTTTAAATAAATTTATCGTTACGTGCATAAAAACTAAATAGGCAAAATAAAATTTTCTTTTCTTGATAATACGGCAGACGATTGGACATTAACCAAAAATATATTAAAATACAGTAAAAGAAATGTTCTACAAACTGTACTACATTAACTGTACTATATTCTTTAGTATTCTTTATATTAGATTTAATTTGAATATCTTCTTCTACATTATTTTGTCTATAAAAATACCCCTTATGATTTATATATATATATATATATATATATATATATATATAGATATATATATATACTCATGGACAAAAAAATTAGCGCACCAAGGAGGAGGAGTCAAAATGAAACGAAATTTTACATACGTAATGACTACTTTGATATAAGTAAATGATAAGAAAATCAAAGAAAAAGGATAATTTATTTCAGAGAAAAAGGCAAAAGAACGGAGGAGTTAATACTCCGTTGGACCTCCTCTAGCGCGAATGCACGATGCGATACGATCGGGCATTGAGTCATACAAGTTCTGTATGATGTCTTGAGACATTTCGTTCCATATTTGTTGTAACCTTGCCTCTAGTTCGTTCAAACTCGTGGGTTGCCCAACTCGTCGTCCCAAATGATCCCAAATATGCTCGATTGGAGACAAATCTGGGGATCGGGCACGCCAAGGAAGAGTAGTAACAGTGCGGAGACAGTCTTGTGACACCCTTGCCGTATGAGGCCGAGCATTGTCTTGTTGAAAAATGGCTCCTGGAAGCCGTTGCATGAGTGGCAACACATGTGGTTGCAGGATTTCATGAACATACCGCTAGGCTGTCATGGTGCCACGGAACAATACTAGGGGTGACCGTGTATTGTAGGCAATGGCACCCCATACCATCACACCAGCTGTGGGAGCGATGTGTCGCTGTACAGCACAGGCAGGATTGCAGCGTTCACCACGGGCTCTCCACACACGAACACGATTGTCATCACTGCCGAGATTGAATCTGGATTCCTCGCTAAAGACGGCCTGGTTCCATTCCGCTGCAGTCCAGTTTCCTCGGGCGCGGCAAAACTCCAAACGGAGGCGTCGGTGGGTGGGCGTCAGGGGCAGCACACGTAATGGGCGCCGAGATACCAATTGTCCTTCAGCCAGGCCCCTTCGTATGGTTCGAGAAGACACAGAGGCCCCTAGTGAAGGTGCTACCTGTGCCTGGATGCCGGCTGATGAAGCAGTTGGCTGTACGCGTGCATTTCTTACGATGTGGCGGTCTTCTCGACGACTGGTCAATCGAGGGCGTCCTGAGCCTGGTCTTCGTGTACATGACATCTCTCGGGTCCACTGGTCCCAACACCTCCTCACAACACAATCAGAGCGGCCTAATTGACGAGCTACTCGCCTAGCTGACCACCCAGCTTCCATCATCCAGACGATTCTCCCCATCTCAAACTGCGACAACTGCTTATATTGTCTTCGAACACGGCGTAATGGCATGCCTATCTCAGCTCTTCCTTTGTGAATGATTCAGCACACTCAAACAAGCTTTGGTTACCTGTTTTATAATCCACTTAGTACGATGTTCAACGCTCTCTACCGGCTATACGTAATGCGCAATCACGCTGCATTTCTAATCATTTGTATATCTCCCCGACATGTACCTTCATTGCAAGTTTCGTTATGATCCCGCAATTATTTCTTGGTGCGCTAATTCTTTTGTCCATGAGTGTATATATATATATATATATATATATATATATATATATATATATATATATATATATATATATATATATATATATGTTAGGAAAATGAATCTTTAAAGGCTTTAACTTCAGCTTATTAGATCATTTACTTGTATTACTTTCCGACATTCATGCTATCGTTTTAGACTGATGTAGCCCTTATTATCTAACAAGTAATGGCGTCACAGCAACTTTGACGTCATACATATGAGAAATGTTGTTTTTCGTTTATTTTCCCCATGCTTTGTTATTTTTCCTGTCCAGTATATTTTATGCAAATATGTCAATGTTATGTTACTGGCTTGTGGGCTTGTGGCGGCCCAGTGGTACAGCGCGCTGGTTTTCGGTGCTGAGGGTGCTCAGATCGAGTCCCAGCGTTGCGCCACGAAAAATGCCTCCGTTCGTGTCGTCCCTTCATAGGGGGTAATGCTGTCCGCCTATATGGTGCCCCCACAATAAAATGGACAGTAAAAACTGCGGCGTAGTAAGGGCCAATGTTTGAATACAAATGCCTCCGCATTGGGAAAAAAAATGTTACTGGCTTGTATAAATACTGCTCGAGTTAGAGCAATGGGGCCGCTTGCAGCAGACACAGTTGATCTCACAAGCTAGTGAGATTCGTATGTTAGAAGTCTCTGTGTGAGATTGTTTTGATTAGACAAATGTTTTAAGTTATTGCTTTTAATATTTTTAAGTGTTTATTGAAGTTTAAAATAAACGTAGTTATTTTAACTTAAGTCTTGCTTATTTCTAAACACACCTCATGCCAGACCAGTGCGTGCTCTTATATTGTCACTCTGCGTGACAATATATTTACCTTATTTTTTTATGTTTTTGGTTCCTGGCTGTAGTATCTTTAGTGCTCATAATGGCTTTTCTCTTTCAACTAATTATTATATATATATATGTAGGACGGCGTCTAGGGGTAAGTAACTTTACGGAAAGAATTATACGAAAGGAATAAAAAGATTAATATCTAAACTAACATTTTATTTACTTCTAAACACATAAAGAAAAGACATCACGCTATTTACAATTTACAAAGTTACGAGGAAGGTAAATTAAGGTTTTACTACAGAGCATGGTTCACCTGTGAGATGGGGACTCCGAAATATCCCAATTCGTTTAGCGAATTCGATAAAACGCGACGCTGGAAAGGCACGACTTTACTCGTCCATGTCAGCGGGGGGTCTGCCAGTGAGCTCCTAATGCTCTCTCCGAAAAGGTGACGTCATGCGCGTGCAAAGCTTTCCTATTGGACGCTTAAGCCCAACGGAATAAAATTAGTTCAGGTCGAAGTCTCCATCTCTCACAAATCAATTTTCTACAAGTTCGGCCAGCCTGGAATCATTGACCTCAGTGATCTGACTTTACATAAGTTCGAAAGTTACACCGACCTCAGCGAAAAGCTTATACGGCGGTTTATATATTCACATATTTTATACCGGCTTTACAACACTTAATATTATTTTAAATTACATTATTATACAAGTTACACATATTGCAGTCGCAAAATTATTAAACATAAACATAATTCTGTTCCAAAAATAGACACATTTCCAAGATCGAGATAGAAAACAAAAATGCAATACCATTTTCTTAGCTATAATACGAAATTAAATTCACAAAAAACTTATAAAACAATATGCATTGATACAAACTTATTTAAGCAAAAATGTACAAAGCTGATCAAGGTACATGTTCATAACATTGGCATCGAAACAGACCATTTTACCAATACATACAATTACCTATGTGATTATTTTCACAGTTAAAAGGTGATCAGCACTTAATGCAGATTTTTTTTTTAAATACCTATAACAAATACATGCAGCTAGTTACAAATACTGTTCACAAAATAATATGCAAAAAAAAAATGTCCAGATAAAGACAAGACAAAACAGCACAACAAGATGCTAAGAAACCACGTGCGAAGATGGCATATGCTGGTCCATAAGATCCCTCACAATATACTTAATGGCTTTCTTACAATAGTAGTCACAGAAGATCTTATACAGATCCCAATTCTCGAATCCTCTTGGTAAATTTCTTCTAATGCTTTTATAATTGTCACATTCGAATAAACAATGCTTGACCGTTTGAATGGCCCCGCATGGGCATTTATCGTCCTTCCCATGGAAGCGCTTTTGGTAAGCGCCAAAACACCCATGTTCAGTGATGGCTTGATTGATCACAAAATCTCCATATAGTCTGCTTTCACTAATATATTTAAAGATGTTATATACACTTCTTCCCTTACTCGAATTATCCCAGTTAGCTTGCCATTCCAATTTCTCTTGGTGTTCTATCTTTCTTTTTACAAACTTCCGATAATACTTATAATTGGTTTCAGCCTCTTCCAACTCCGTAGCCCCTTTGGCGGCTTTATCTGCCTCTTCATTTCCCTTTATACCGACGTGCGCTTTGACCCAATGAAAATTTAATTTTAAATTTTCTCTACTAATGATATTCTTAATTTTTTCCACCTCAGCCCCTTTATAATTACAAGTGCCTAATGCCTCCAGGGCGCTTCTAGAATCAGTATACACGTCACTTTCCCTCAAACTTCTGTCCTTCATAATCTCCAGCACTTTCTGAATAGCCCGCACCTCCGCTAAATACGAGTTACCGCCAATAACTCTTTCTCTATAGACTTCTATCAGATCTTCTTTAAAATAGTAAACAACGCCCGAGCCTATTCTGTCATGAATTTTCGATCCGTCTGTGTAAAAAACATGGTCCGAAATTGGCTTAGCATCTAACGTCCATTTAATTTTCATTATGTCTTCTATATTCTTTATCTGTTTAATACTGATATCACAATTGGCACTATTAAATACCTCTTTTCCAACCATGATCTCTTTACTTTCTTCAAATAGCTCATTCAGCTGCTTATTTCCTTTAGCCTTAATATCGAGTGGGACACAGCCCGCCAGTACGTTTAAGGCATCGGTTGCAACCGTAGAGTAGCACTTTGTAATAGCTATCAATGAGGGTCTCTGCGCTTGCCTGATCTTAATTTTAAATTTCTCTTGGTCTCTGAACCACACTTCTGAGGCATATAATAATATTTTTTCTATGACTATTCTGTAAATTTCCTTAATGTTTTCAGGTTTCAATCCCCACGTCTTTTTCACCAAGTGCACCAGTTTATACAGAATTTTAATTGACTTCTCTTTTACCGCCTCAAGATGTTGAAGAAAATTTAATTTATAGTCTAAGATGACACCTAGATATTTTATTTCCTTTTTATATTTAATGCTTTCATTCTCTAGCCTAATAGGCGGGTTCCTGCTAATATTCCCTTTACATGCTACGATGGTATAGCAGCACTTATCTATGCTGTACTGCAGCTTGTGTTTCCTTGTCCACTCTTCACACTTATCAAGCACTACTTTAGACAATTCAGTGAACTTATACGCAACTGTGCTCTTGATCAGTATCATCACATCGTCAGCATAGGCCTGTATGTGGTAATGGTTTTGCTCTTTTCGCATTTCTAACAGCTCGTTAATAGTGATCAGCCACAGCACAGGCCCCATGGACGAACCCTGTGGCACACCAACATTATAGGCATGATCTCCCTTCTTCATAATCACCTTTCTTTCATCTAAAAAACTAATTATGATCTTTCTCATAGACGTATTTATCTTCAAATTCTTAAGGGCATCCTTTATACTCTTTTTCCTAATGGAGTTAAAAGCATTTTTAAAGTCCAGCGAAATTAAACAAGTATGTTGACCATTATTTTTATTCTCCTTCACAATCTTCATAACACTGTTCAGCGCACTAATTGTGCTCCTCCCTCTCCTAAAACCATACTGTTCATTCGATAGCTTATTTTCCTTTTCCAGATAAATCACTAGTCTATTGGTTAGTATGTTGTCAAATAGCTTACCCATTACGGGCAACAAGCAAATCGGCCAATATGCGTTCGGGCGCTTCAGATCTTTTCCTTCCTTTGGGAAGTATAATACTCTGGCCCGCTTCCATTCTCTAGGAAAATAACCAGCGTCGATGCACCTATTATAGATGCTATATAAGATGTCATCATCAGCTCCATGTACCTCCTTTATAATACTAAGCGTAATCCCATCATGACCCGGCGCCTTGTTAGTGGCCGTATTTTCTATATTATATTCGATCTCCATTTTAGTTATCTCAGTAATTTCCCCACTTTCTTCAGCTCTCTCCTCCAATTCGATCTCTTCTTCGCTAATAAAGTGATACCTAGCCAACTCCTTTTCAATATCTTCTTCCTCTTCTCTTAAAACACCATCTTCCCCCATGATCATTTCCAGCGCATTTTGCCTTTTCTCCTTTATAATGTTTTTTTATTAAGCCAGAGGTGTTCTTAACTGTTAAGCTGTTCAAGAATTCCTCAAACTTACTCTTTTTAGCCTTACTCATCAGCTTTCTGTATTTAGCTCTGATTTCCTTAAATTTCAATCTTAATTTATTTCTTTCTATAGGATCTACTTCTTTTTGATATCGTCTTCTATAAGCCCTGGTTTTCCTCCTTTCTATCGTCAGTTTCTCTGTCCACCAACAGGCCATGCGATCTCTTTTCCTAATATTCTTTTTACTGTACTTCTTACATAAGTCTATTATAACTGTATTTAGTTTCCCAATGCTTTCATCAATATCCCAGTCTGCCATTTTACTTTTAAACTCTTTTAATCTCTCTCTTAACTCCACTCTAAATGGAATCCATCTCAAATTTTTAATCTCCCACCTGGGGTTGTCAATTTTCCGCTCTGTAATATCTCTCAATTCTACTTCAAAGCTAATTGCGTTATGATCTGTGCAAGTATAATCATCTATGACTTTCCAATCCTTGACATGCTCTTCTTTAATTCCGACTGTAACGGTTACATCAGGCCAGCCAGTTCGGTTTTCTGACTTTACATAAAACGATTGGCCTAAAACATCACTAAATAAATGTACATCAAAATTTCCGAAATGATTTAGATATGAGAAATAACCATACAATTCGCGCAAATGAATTACAATGAGGAAATACAATAAACAAAAATAAAATAAAAACACAGTAAACAATTATGAATAAAAAGAAAAAACGTTTAATCCCTCATCCTGGTGAGTAGGATTTCATTAGATCGGCAGACGAGGAGGTCAATCTAGGACCCTCGTGGTTACCTACTTTCTCTAACTCGTATCTATCTCTAGGCTTTACTTCGATAACTCTATATGGTCCTAAAAATTTATGCCTTAGCTTCAAGCCTGTTCCAAATTGCGTTCTTCGGATGACTACTAGATTTCCCTGCTGATACTCAGGGGCCTTCTTGCATTTCTTATTGTAGGTTCTTTTATTCTCAGCCTGGATCTTTTGAATGTTTCTTTTAGCATCTTGTCGTAATTGGTTTCTTTGCTCTTGAAATTCTTCCACCATCTCTTCCATTAGCAGATTTTTTAGGTGAAGGTCCTCCTTATTTCTCATGATGACGCCAGTTAATAGTTCGAATGGAGACCATTTAGTACTTCGGTTGGAGGTGCTGTTTAGAATTCTTTGCAATGGGTCTACGAATTTGTACCACTTGGTAGGATCGACGATGGACATCTTGGTCAAAACAGGGATAAGAGTTCGGTGGATTCTCTCCACTTGACCGTTTCCTCGCGGTACGCCAGTGGTGATCTGCAGATGTTGGATGTTCTCTTCGGTACAATAGTCACTAAACACTTTGGAGATGAAAGCAGAACCGCGATCTGTTATTATTCTTTGGGGATTGCCGAAAGTCTTTTGTTGCAATTTCAATTTATCGAGGGTATCTTCTGCGGTGGTAGATCTTACGGGATACAGCCAGGTGAACTTCGTGAAGGCGTCGACTATTGTGAGGATATGTTGGTACCTTTTGTTGGTAGAGGGCATGGGACCAATGAAATCTACGTGATAGGTGCTTAACGGTACATCTTCTTTCGGAATAGGGTATAGGAAACCTTCTTTTTTCCCACTCTTTCTGTTGGTTAAAATACACGGTACACAGTTAACTATCACGTTTTGCACTTGTCTGCTTAAATTAGGTATGAAAAATTCTCGTTTAACTATTTCTTCTGTTTTTGTAGCTGCGAAGTGTCCTTTCTCATGAGCTAGCTTGATTAGCTCAGTTTGCATATCTCTTGGTACTACTATTAATTCACGGCCATCTACGTATTTGTATAATATTTCGTTTTTAATGAAGAAGTCTGAAGTAGGGTTTGTTTCAATCAGTGATTTAAAATTTTGAGTGTTTTCGTCTCCTTGTTGAGCTCTTTTCAATCTGGCGGTGAGAGTATCGCTTGTAATTATGGCGACGGGGTATCGGCTTAAAGCGTCTACATGCTGCATTCTCTGGCCGGGTCGATGCACAATTTCGTAATCATAATTTTCCAACAGTAGTGCCCATCTCGCTATACGAGTAACTAAATCTTTTTTGTCCATAGTCTTTTGAAAAGCTGAACAGTCCGTTATGATTTTGAAATGTTGCCCTAGAAGGTAGATTCGAAATTTCTTTTAAGCGGTGACAACAGCAAGAACTTCCAGTTCATAGCTACTGTATTTCTCCTCGGCTGGAGTAGTTTTCTGCGACATGTATTGAACAGGGTGTAATTTTCCGTCATCCGCTTCCTGGAGCAAAACAGCGCCATATCCTTGTTGGCTTGCATCGGTGTGTAGTTCGGTCCTTTTCCCTTGCTGAAAAATGCTTAAAACGGGACTTTCAGTTAATAGTTTCTTGAGCTTTTCGAATGCTTCAATTTGGGCTTGTTCGAATACAAATGGATTGTCTTTTCTTGTTAGATCACTCAGAGGTTTCGCTATTTTAGAGTACGCGGGAATAAATTTTCGAAAGTAACCGGTTAGTCCTAAAAAACTCTGGATTTGCTTGACCGTTGTTGGCACTGGGAACTTCTTGACGGCTATCGTCTTCGCAACTGACGGGCGTATTGTTCCGTTTTCGACGACGTGGCCCAAAAATTCGACTTTCCTACTTAGGAATCGTCATTTCTCAAACTTAATTTCTAAGCCATACTTCGAGGCAACTTCAAACACTTTCTTTAGTTTTTCTAAACCTTCTTCTTCATCTTTTGTCGGAATTATCAAATCGTCCATGTAAATTACTACAATACCTTTTCGCATTAGTTCTCGAAAAATACTATACACATATCTTTGGAATACGCTGGGACTAGTGCTTAGGCCGAAAGGTACTTTATTGAACTCGAATTGTCCGTCTGGAACAACGAAGGTGGTGAGATGTTTGCAGTCTTCATTGATATCGACATGGAAAAATCCATTTCTCAAATCTAACGTAGTGCACACCTTGGCTTCTTGGAATTTATCTAATACGTCTTCTATCAACGGCAATGGAAAACGATCCTTGACTAATTTCCGATTCAACTTTCCGTAGTCAACACACAATCTAGTGGTGCCATCTTTTTTCTTGACTAGCACAATTGGACTCGCATATTCGGATGAGCTTGGTCTTATAATTCCTTGTTCAAGCCATTCGTCGACTTGCTTGTTGACTGCTTGGTTCTCGGTAAAGGATAAGCGACGTGCAGGCTGGTAAACCGGTATGTCATCTTTCAAAATAATCCTCATGGACACGTTTGTCGTTTCGGTCTTATTTGGCTCATAGTTGGAGATCAATTCAAACACTTCTTTTCTTATTCATGGATTGCTAACATGTTTGACTTCAATTTCGTCGTCAGTTTTCTCTTCGTATACTTGCGTGTGCATGAACCAAGTTTTATCTTCATATTTACGGAACTGAACACTTTCTTTGTCGAAGAAGACGGAGGCTTGTTCCAAAATATCTGATCCGATTACTGCCTGAAATTCTAAACACGGCGTAGGTACGATGTGCCACGTGAGGGAATATTCTTTTCCATCCAATTCAATTTTCCGTTGGAACGACCCTTTTGTTTTGACTTCGTACTTCCCTAATCCAGATAACACTACTATGTCTTTCGAGAGTTCTGAGGGTTCGATTATTCCTTCGCACATATCTTCACGAATGACCGTCGCTGAACTGCCTGTATCGATGAGAGCTTCAAAAGTCTTGTTACCCATGGTTATTTTCTTTGTTTTAACTCTTCCTTGAGAGATTCGTGAGCAGACTTGAACCGGAGAGCTTGAAGATTTATTAATGTTTGGGTTTTTGGGTCGCTTTGTACAATCTACGACATAATGACTTGGTCCTTTGCAGTAGCTACAGATTAGTTGTTTATTTCTTCCGACGTAAGGAGTTCCGTTCGATTGAAAGTATTTTTTTCATGCCTATTGTTCCCAATTTGGAAATGTTCAGGTCTTCGAGAATAAGTATCGTTAGATCCTCTGGCTTCATATTTTCCTTTAGCGAATGAGTTGGATGACTTCGGTTTTAATGTTCTTCGGACATTTTCATATTCTTCAAATTTTTTAGCTAGTTCGGCAGGTGAGTTAATAGTAGACCATTCGTCTAGAAAATGTTGCTGAAACTCGTAAGGTGCTTTCGTCTTAATTTGATCGGCTATGATTAACTCTCGTAGTTGATCGAAGGTTTCTATTTTCAAACTGGAAGTCCATCCGTCGAAATACGTTTGCAGTTCGTAGTGAAAATCTTGCCATGTTCGCTCATCAGATTTTTGGTGAGATACAAATAGTTCACGAAGTTTTTCCGGAGACAACTTAAATCTTTTCAATAGTAAATCCTTGACGTGGTCGTAATCATTACATTTATCCGCTGGTTCTCTTGCGATCAGATGAGCAACGTCAATGGGTATCAATCCTATCAGTCTCTGTACCCAATCTTTCTTCGGCAAAAATATCAATTCTGCGTGCCGTTCAAATAAGGTGAGGTTCAAGCTGATGTCATCCTTCATATTAAACTTATGGAAAGTTTCGTGAATCAATTTATTCGGCGCTTGGACGTTTTCGGTGTTGTTCGTCGTATTGACACTCTGTTGAGCCTGCATTCGTAATTTCTCGAGTTCATGTAATCGCTCTTCTCGCTTCTGTTCAATTTCTCTATTTTCTGCTTCTCGGCGTAATTTTTCTTCTTTTTCTTCTGCTTTTCGGCGTAATTTCTCTTCTTTTTCTTCTGCTTCTCGGCGTACGCGTTTCTCAGCTATGCTATCGATCAGTATTTTGACATCTTCCTCTACGTAATTTGTACTTTTCACGATCAGTTCTTTTATTCGAAGTTTAGTTGAACCCTCTTGGATACTTAACGACAATTCTGAGGCAAGTTCTATCAGGTCTTCCCTTTTCTTAGAGAGAAGAAATGCCATTTCGTATAAAAATTATTTGGAGTGGTAAGCCAGAGAACAAATTTAATTTAAAACTTAGTTCGATATTTCTTCAAAACTTATTCTCAATGTGATAAATTTATTTTGTCGCACTTAAAAAAGAAAAACGCTTGCTCAACCAGGAAGAAAGATAAAACGTGAACAATTAAATGCAATCTCTTACGATATTCGAATAAAACAAACAAATATTAGAAACTTCTGAAATCCGAAAATGGCACTAAAAACATATGCATAAACAACTTTTCAATTATTCACAATACCCAATTATTCATAAACAACTTTTAAAAAAAATATATCCTGCTCTGGTTTTAAAAGATGCAATAGAAGAACATTATTTGAACTCATGGTTTCACACAAAATGCAAAACATCCTTTCTCAGCATTAGACTAAACAGAGAGAGAAAGATAAACACCTGTCGCGACAGCAATTCGCCTAATGTCTGCGAACGAGCAGAAATGATTTTCTCATTTTATTACTCTACTGTTACATCTGACAGCAAACAAACACTCTGAGGGAAAAACTTCAGCTTTTCAATGTTCTATATCGAACAAGGCTGTATACCATAAAAATGGGTTAATTGATATCATAAAAAGGTTAAATATTTAAATATAGACTATTCTTAATTTATAAACATGGAAAGATAAATATTCAAATGAAATTTTGACACTTATATATTTGATACAACGTAAGTATGATAACCCTCGAATAATATGACTATGTTAATACCATCAATGTATTGGCGATTGTTCTTTGGCGTTGTTTCCTTGGCTTAATAATAAACATCACTGACCTGGCGATGGCGATTTCTCGGCGATTGTTGTGCTGTCCCTCTTTCGCTGGCGGGCTGATTTCTTTGGCGAATCTGTTAGCTGTGGACTTAAAAAATACATTAGCATAGGACGTTGGTCTGTGAGCGAAAACCGAAAAAGGTGAACCCGAAAGGAAAAAATGCTCTTAGTTAAAAATAAAATTATTTCAAACCGAAAACGGAAGTAAAAGTATAAAATTCTTTAAACCGAAAACGAAAGTAAAAGTAAGGATGTTCCTAGGCAAATGCCTAATGTAAGGAAACAGGTTGTAATCCGGGCCGGGGCCCCAATTTGTAGGACGGCGTCTAGGGGTAAGTAACTTTACGGAAAGAATTATACGAAAGGAATAAAAAGATTAATATCTAAACTAACATTTTATTTACTTCTAAACACATAAAGAAAAGACATCACGCTATTTACAATTTACAAAGTTACGAGGAAGGTAAATTAAGGTTTTACTACAGAGCATGGTTCACCTGTGAGATGGGGACTCCGAAATATCCCAATTCGTTTAGCGAATTCGATAAAACGCGACGCGGGAAAGGCACGACTTTACTCGTCCATGTCAGCGGGGGGTCTGCCAGTGAGCTCCTAATGCTCTCTCCGAAAAGGTGACGTCATGCGCGTGCAAAGCTTTCCTATTGGACGCTTAAGCCCAACGGAATAAAATTAGTTCAGGTCGAAGTCTCCATCTCTCACAAATCAATTTTCTACATATATATATATATATATATATATATATATATATATATATATATATATATATATATATATATATATATATATATATATATATATATACTTCACTGTTAAATAACTCTATTAAAGTAAATTTATTTAAGAACTGCAGGAATTTTAAATGTAGTGTTAATACACTATAGTAAATATATGTATTTTTGTCGCTGGAAAAATTTGCTCTCATATTTTCAATACTATATTATTAAACAATAAAATAGCAGACATTGAGTAAACAGATACTGTTATACTTCATTAAATTACAGATAATCAGATTTGTAATGAGCACTGAGCAACCGAAAAATCATTTTAAGTTACAAAAATTCTTATACTAACAAATCTTACATAGAAACTACAGTATGGTTTCCTAGGATTTTAACATTTTTTTCTTCTTTTAAATGAAAAATAAAATATGATGAAATGAAAAATGTGATTCAAATGAAAATAATAATGTGATTTTAAATCTATATAATATGCTGTTATATTAAAGGATATGAATAAATTCTTGAGCATATTAAATCTTACCAAAAGCATTAAAATTTACACTGGAGCTAGAAATTATGTTAGCGGATTTTGGATATGGGTTTTTTCTCTGTTGAATGAGTAAATATGGAAAACTGTCAATATTTACTCTTTTAATTACACGTGTTATGTTCTAGGTATAGTGCCTAGAAAATAGGTATGATAACGGATATTCTATACATGATGATTTTCTCTTTCCTTCAAACAGCAAATAGAGAAGAGAGACTATATTTACTTATTAAATTTACGTGGTGTGTTCTAGGTATAAATCTAAGTTTAAACCACGGTACGTTCCAGGTAGAAACATATAAACCAGATATATTAGCGCATTTTCCATTCATTAAGTTTTTCAGTGTCCTTAAAAGCGTAAATATGGAGGACCAACTATAATTGCTTATTTAATATCACGTGGTATGTTCTAAGTACAGTACCCTAACGATAGTACTTGGAAAATAGATATTTTAAGGGATGTTCAATACATGAGGGATTTCTGTGTCCTTTAAAGCATAAATATAAAGGACTAATTACACTTACTCTTTTAACTACAAGCTGTATGTTCCAGGTATATTGCGCGAAGTATAGTACTTAGAATCTAGATATTTTAGCGGATTTTCGAAACAGGATATACGGCTATAGGATGGTTTTCTGTGCCCTTTAAACAGTAAACATGGAGTACCGACTGTATTTACACTTTTAATGACATGTGGTATATTCTAGAAATCAAAAAATTCTAAACTTCTCAACTAGTCCAAAGCCCAACTAGTGGTAGTATTTTGGGCTTTGGACGAAGGGCACTCAGTTCGAATACCGAAGAAACGACAATAAGTAATTAAATGTCTAGGCCGGATATGGGGACTTTCAATTGAGGATATTATAAATATTCTCAACGTAAGATCTTAAAGTTATGAAATTTAATGTTTTAATATCAAAAAATTGTAGTTTTGACAACATAAAGGCGTGTTATTATCAACGAACAAGGATGAACTAATTTAAAGGAAAAATTACGCAGAAGTAGCTTATAAATATATTCATAAATATATCCACATATGCTATATGTATATAAATATATATATATATATATATATATATATATATATATATATATATATATATATATATATATGTTTATTTCAAAATATATAGTCCTTCAACATATTTATCAATATCATAAACGCGAATCTATAAAAACTGAAAATAAATTTATCAAATTGAATTATATCTTCTTTGAAGGTATTTACTTCAGAAGTAATACGTTCAAGAGAATTTATTGCAAGGAAAAAATAAATAAAGCCGGAAGCGTTAAAGTTATTATCCTCCATATTATATTTACTTTTTCGTCATTTTAAACCATCATGGGATAAAATTTTATTTATGTCAATAATTTATAAAATCGCCGAAACTTTAAACCCTTTTTCGAGATCTTCGAGGCATGTAACCACTATTTACATCGCTCGTAAATTTTCGACTTTGAGAAAAACTACGTTATCTTGAATATCTCTTTAAGTATAAAGAAGTCGCTAGATCAAAATGTTGTATAATTTTTTTTTCACTCCACTTTACAAGTTGTAACTCATGTTAGCTTTAGTTGTAATGCTGCTACTTACCACAGGAGGTTTTGCCATCTCGGTCAAAGCGGTTCTTTACTGAATCTCTTTTTATTTAATAAATGAATACTTCAAAAATAAATAGCAAACTTAAAATTGTAAGTTTTACTGAATACCATGTGATGACATATTTTTATTCCCTTTTAATATTTATTTTAAAGTTTAGTGAATACAAATATATAAAGAAAAATGTCTTTATCGAAGATAAAAATAAAGTTACTCCACAACACCTACAAAATAGGAAAAATGAAATAAAATAGTACTTCTCGTTCAAAGGGAATGATGCAAATTTTTAAATTAGAAATATCGTCACTAGTTCTTAGCACATTTGTCAATTAACAATAAACTTTGTGGTAGTATTATTTTCACCAGCTATATGATAATATATTACATATTCACCAACTGATTATAATTCTAGAAAAGAATGTATGCTTAGTTACGTGCTTAACCTTGAACTTC
This sequence comes from Dolomedes plantarius, assembly GCA_907164885.2. Classification (NCBI taxonomy): domain Eukaryota; kingdom Metazoa; phylum Arthropoda; class Arachnida; order Araneae; family Dolomedidae; genus Dolomedes; species Dolomedes plantarius. The sequence continues at coordinate 35,566,059 of OU015500.1, forward strand.
TAATAGCATACCATTTTGAAAGAAAATTCTGAATCCTGTTGCATATTAATCTTATTGTTTTATTACTTTTCCTTTGAAATATATATATATATATATATATAGATTTATTTATATATTTATATGTATAAATACTTACGATATATCACGTTATGTCTGCTGCTTCAAATTGTTTTGCCCGCAATATCGGTTTAAGCCTTTATCATTGGGTGAATTCCCCTACAAGTCCACGGGTACCCTTTCAGTACACGAGATCCGATATCGAAGGCCACGCCTCCCTCTTCTCACTAATGACTGCGTGAAAAATGACTAGCGTTGACGGGAAATCCCATGATAGGAGTTTGCTATAGAAAACCATTACTCTCGTTCAGCTTAACAAAAGCACTCAGGAACAGCAATAGTACACAGATAAGCATTGTCTCCAGCGAAGATTTAATTAGCCTTCGTCTTTACCTTGTCTCGAGTCTGTTGTTTTTCCAATCCCCTTGGTGTAGGACGGCCTACACAAGTTCAAAGGACGTTGGTCCTTGAGGAAGGGTAGTAAACATCTTCAGTATACCACTAGGGCTGGAGACTGACTTGACCTATCTTCGAGTCTTATATAGGTGAACTAATCAGAGAAGTTCCAAGGTTCCGTTGTTTCAGTAACATATCGAAAACGCAACAAATACCGAAAACTCGACAGCGGTCAGTCATTGTAAGGTTTCCGCTACCAGAAAAAGTATTCCTGGAAAAATCGTCAAACAAAAGAAAGAAAAAATAAAATCCTTATCAAACTTCAGGTGCCAACATTTTGAACCCGTATGAGTTAAAATGCTATTTAATGACACACTTTAGAGCTGGTGTGTCATAAAAGAAACAAGCCCAAAACTTCACTCACAAAAAGAACCCGACAAAGAAAATTTTTTAACCCTCATGTGTCCAAAGTGAATGCAATGCAGAATATTAAAAATTTGGAAAATTTAATAAAATTTAATAAAGGCAGAAAAAGTGTAAAAATAATTAGCATAATTAAATTAGTTATCTCGTGTCAAGACTTCTGGAATTTAAGAAATAGGAAGGGAAGATATAAATTTTGCACCCGAAAGACCTTTGTTTAAACTGGCGTGAACAAGGAAAATTAGCAAAAGCAGTTTAAAATAATTAAAATTTACACATGGGACGAACCGGACACCAAGTGACTTCTCCTCCTCCGGGAAGCACTCGCTGAAAAGAAAATTAATTAAAACTACTTCTAAGGGAAATTACTCGAAAGAGAAATAATATATTGCTTCCCCCCTTCCCCCCTTCCCCCCCCCCCACACACTCATCTCATCCCTCCCCAGGAGAGACTTCAGACGGTACTATAGATATAGAAAGAAGATTCCTGAGCGTAACGTTCGAACAATATAAACAACATGCACGGGTTGGAAACAAGGGGAAACATCGGCATTTAGAAAAAATACTGAGTACAAAGAAAATTCTCCGCATCTTAAGAAATGATGTAAACCATTAAACTTCTCACAATTAGTAAGATTGAAATATATCTTCTGTTATTTCTTATAAGAAAAAAAAAATCTCTTAATATAATTTCTGCTCATAATTTCCATTTATTAATTTATGACTAAAAATTAAATTTTATTCTGAAAGATGGTATTATTTTTTTTTATTATTATTATTTCGGTCGATAGTATTATGGTGGCTCGTGTATACCACCAATATCGTAGAAGGTAAGTTAATCACTCCAAACTCATTAACACAACTTAACAACTTTATTGACAAAGTAATAGTATTGACAGAGTACGCCGACATACACAACTTAAATTATGGCGTGAACCTGCTTTGATAAGATCAACTTTAAACATCTCGCGAGGTCTAAAAAAAATTGCGATACATCGTAAAAGAGGGAGCAACCGACTCAGCCTCAACTTAAACACGCCAGTCAAACTGACAAATGGCTAAAGCAAACAAGCCGAAAAACTAAAAACTTAAGAACCTCTGACTCCTATCGGTCTGGCTATGGCTTATAACTGCTTACGCAGCCAATCAGAGTTTGCTATGACGTTTGCTGCTACGAAGTGATTCAATGCATAAGTTAACGTCATTCATTGAATATTTAATTAGTAATTAATCTTTCTAAAATGTAAGCGGTAAATGTAGACCATGGAACACCACAGTATAATGGGTTCGAAGTAGCCTAGTGGTAGCAAGTTGGGGTTTGGAGGAAGGGTACTCAGTTTGAATCCCGACGAGCGACATTAAGTAATTAATTATCTAGGGTGGATATGGGGATATTAAATTCATAGACTGAAAAGTCCTTCTATGAGGTCAGTGGGTGGGATAACGTACGAACCTTCCAGAAGTCTCTCTGGGGGGGACTCGGTATAAACTGAGGTAGACCAGAGTCGACTCGCCTGTATGATTCTTCCAGATGAAAATTAGTCAACACATTGCCACAGTTTAAAGTGCTAAGGTTTCAGGGCAAGCGTTTCCGCATTAGAAAAAAAATTATGATGACAGTATTTAAGGGTTTGAAGTAGCCGAGTGGTAGCACGTTGGGCTTCGGACGTAGGGCACTCAGTTCGAATCACGACGAACGACATTAAGTAATTAGGTGTCTAGGTCAGATATGGGCAAGTTAAATCCATAGAGTCTGTCTATGAGGTTAGTCGGTCGGAGAACGTACTTACCTTCCAGATCTGCCTCTGGGGGGGGGGGGGTCTCGGTCTAAATTGAGGTGGTACCAGGGATCAGAGCCGATTAGCCTGTATGAAGCTTCCAGATGAAAATTAGTCACCAAATTACTGTGTGAATATTTCAGGGCAAGCATTTCCGCATTAGAAAAAAAAACACGATAGCTGTATATTTTTTAATCTTTAAATGTTTTAATTATGCACTGTTTAATTATATAGCACTTAATATATTATAATACTGACACTTAGCTAAATTTCTCAGAACTTCTCTGAATTTTTTAAAAAAATATTTTAATTATGCGCTGTTTAATTGTACAGCACTTAATATATTATAATACTGACACTTAGCTAAATTTCTCAGAACTGCTCTCAATTTATTTAAACCATATATTTATAAATTCTCTCTTTTTAAACTTTTTAAAATTTAATATTTTATGTCTCCTCTTGTAGAACTAAAAGCCGTATCATATTAAGTAGGTCATGCAGAATCCGCCTGCATGATAGCTCTTTACAATGCAAAACAAATGCACAAAATGAGTTTCGTGAAAGAAAGTATGATGATAAGGATTTTTCTTCGTCAGACAGACAATCAAAAACTTTAAACTTCATGAATTATTTACACAAATATTGTGCTCTCGTATTCTCATTTAAATGCTATGAATACAAAAGCCGGTTTCCTATACTTTTTTTTTTAATGACGGCATATGAATAGATAAGAATAAAGGAGTCCTTGGGAATAACATGACAAAGAATCAAGATGTAAGTTTTGTCACCAAATAAGGAGAATAAAATCATTCTAACTGAAACGCAAACGTCTCCAGAGAAATTAGGGGTAACTTTACGCCCTAAACAGTAATATCAAAAACCGTTGGAGACTGAATCAAAAATGGGCCGTAGTTTTCATGAAACAACTGAAGAAATTTATGCTACAGTTATCTCAAATATGAGATTTTATTTTTTATTTTTTTCTTTATTTTTACTTGGAATAGGAGCCAGTATTTTGAAAATGCAAGCGGAGAAAGGTGTAATGTATTAAATATGTAAATGAAGCCAAACCTAAAATATAGCTTACTCTTAATTAAAGTTTTTTAACCTCAATTTAAATTTCACTTTCATTCATTTTCCATAAAATTTAATTTTATATCATGATGTATGATATTTGTGCTGCTTTTGTTTGAATCGACTTCCTGAGTATTTTCTTGCTACGAGCCTTGCACAATATATTCACTCGCTTCTTTAAATGCATTTGTAAATAATGAAAAGTTAGAGAGCTGTCATTTCTAATGCTACGTATTTCAAAGATTTATTTTTGTGGTTTGCTAAATGTGTAATGGAATTTTTAGGAATCTTTCTTTGTTTCGGTTATGGTCTGCAATCGTATTACAAGTTTTTTTCGTCAGTTTTATTTTAATAGCGTATAACAGACATGCTCCTTTAATATCTATTGTTCTTTAAGCCAATTTTACAATCTTTTCCTGAACGTGGGCCCCTTCCAAACTGGTTTTCTTCCTGCGGTCCCTCTGTCCGATCTTGAGAAATGTAGCTCTATTTAAGCATTTTGTTTGTAATTAGGTATTATTTTAAAAATTTGTACATAATACAATTACATAAAAATTTATATTTTTAGTATTCCTCGATGAGTGTGACCCTTTGGATTGATGATCACAAATAGGCTTTTTAACGTTCGATTACGTTCCTCCATAACGGTCCTCCGGAAAGCAAAATTAAAGGTGTCATGCGTCGCGAGTTATAATGTTGCCAACGTGCAAAACCCAGTCTGTATCGCTTGGACAAGCAGTAAACAGGAAAAAAGAAAAGGACCAAAATTAATCAAAATTTTGAAGTATATAATAGAAATATTTATATATATTCCAACACACACACACACACACACACACATATATATATATATATATATATATATATATATATATATATATATATATATATATATATATATATATATATATATATATATATACAGAGGCTGTTCGCACATTTTTAGACGATTTTAGTAAGCGGTAATAAAAATACATTTGCTGCAAAAGAAATAATTGCAATTGTACTATGTAAAATTATCATCTGCGGCGTAAAAGTTTTTTTTTATTCAAAATGGCGTTTTTAACAAAGCAGTGGTTCGAAGGCTACATTTATGCTCTTTCCGAAGAGAAATATGCATACTCCATTATCCAAAAACGATGTGAGTGTCATGGTTTTGTGATATCTAAAGCGTCGATAGGTAATATTGTCAACAAGAAAGGAAAAAAACGTCAAATTGGAGCCTCAAGTGGGACAAAGATTCCAAACAAGTATCCAAGGAAAAAACGGACATCTTCGACTATTGCAAAGGTACGTTGTTTAATTATAAAAGAAAATCCCCTAGTCAAAGGTCAGTTGCAAAATCATTAAAATGCTTTGTGTCCACTGTAAACAAAATGATAAACGTTGATTTAAATCTTAAGAAAGCGAAAAAACGCAATGTGCATCGTCTTCTTCCAAATCATATCGCTGAACGCAGGACACGCTGCAGAATTCTACACTGCTGGCCACCCAAATTGCAACACCAAGAAAGACAAGAGATATCACAACAAAATTTATTTTGTAGATAACATGTTGACCAAGTATCAAATGATTAAATTTATAGACTTCTGTGAAGTGTGGTTCCTGCCAAAATCAGTAGCCAGAGTAGCCGCCATTGTCGGAGATCACCGCTGCCACACGCCTCGGCATTGATTCAAAGAGACTTTGGATGAGTTCTTGGGGTACAGCAGACCAAGCAGCTTCCACACTTTGCCAAAGTTGATCTGCTGTGGCAGCTGGGGATAGAATCTGGGTCAATCGTAGAGCAACCATGGACCACATGTTTTCTATCGGCGAAAGATCCGGAGAGCGAGGCGGCCAGGGAAGCAATTCAATCTGGCGATTGACGAAAAACCGTTGGACAATGCGTGCCACGTGTGGTCGCGCATTATCCTGTTGAAATATGGCTGTGGGCAAGCCCTGAAGGTAACGAAGGACAACTGGCTCCAACACCTCGCAGATGTAGCGCTGGCTGTTTAAAGTACCGGCAATGCGTACTAGAGGTGTGCGAGAGTGATATCCAATACCGCCCCATTCCAAAATACCCGGTGCAGGACCAGTGTGGCGGTGCATAACGCAGCTGTTCAGCATCCTCTCTTCACGGTGTCTCCAGACTCGAATGCGACCATCGTGGTGTTGCAGACAGAAGCGTGACGCGTTATTAAAGACAATTTCATTCCATTCTGCCATCCACATCCTTCTGTCATCGCACCATTGGCGGCGGAGACGTCTGTGGTTCTGTGTCAAGGGTAGACAAAGCAATGGACGTCTTGCGGACAGACCACTCTGCTGTAAACGGCGTCGAATGGTACGCGCAGACACTGGATGATGCGTTACAGACTGCATGTGCTGTGCTATAGTTCGTGATGTGACTGAGTGATCCATCACTGCCATGCGCACAATTTGCCTGTCATCACGTGAAGTGGTGCGCTGAGGTGGATGCGATCGAACACGCCGGTCCGTCGTACCCTCCTGCTTCCAACGATCACATATCCGCATTACAGTTGATTGGTTTCGTCCAACACGACTACCTATTTCCCTGAAAGATAATCCACAATCTCGGTAGGCCACTATCCTTCCTCCGTCGAACTCGGATACTTGATCAACAGATCGGTTTTTTTGAAAAAAAACACAAGAAAAACACAGTTGCCGAACTTGAAATCGTTGAAATCTCCAAGTCTTAAATAGCGCTTTGAAGTGGCGCCACAGGCGCGCGTGATGTGCGTCTGCGCTGAAATTCTAATCATTTGCATATCTCACCTCCGCTAATGCATGTTGTAAATTTCATGTTATTTGCATGTTTCCTTCAGGGTGTTGCATTTACAGTGGCCAGCAGTGTATATGAGAAACACTTATCCAAAGAAAAATGGAAAACAATTGGCACAATAGATGAATCATGGGTGTATTTAAATGATTGCAACAAAAAAGAGCCATTTATTATCATAAAAGGGGAGAAAAAAATTTAAGTACATGGGTCAAAGAATCGAAAGAAAGTTTTTCTAAGGGATTCATGATTGTTGCTGGTTTTTCTTATAATGGCAAGTTAAAAATAAAGAGAGTGGAAAAAAATGTCAAGATTAACTCCAAATACTACCAGGAACACATTTTATCGCCAATTTTTCTGAATGAAATATCATCGCTTTACCCACAGTGCCATCAATCTGTGAGACTCCATCAGGACAAAGCTAGCAGTCACTCATCAAAGTCCACAGTAAATTTCCTAAACGAAATGGAACAAAAAACTGGTATCAAGGCCATACCCTTCACTGATATCCCTACGAAATCTCCCGATGTATCACCTATTGATTTTTGTGCTTTCGGACTTTTAAAATCTGCATTATCCAAACGTCGTCCCAAAACCCTTACAGGACTCTGGAAAGCTGTTCAGCAGGAATGGGATAGAATACCTCTTCTGACACTTCAAAAGGCATTATTATCTTGGAAATTGCGGTGTCGAAAGATAGTTCAGAATAAGGGATGTCAAATAGAACATTTAAAACACAAGAATTTTATGTAATTTAGTTTTGTGAATACAATATACATCGTCTAAAAAGTGTGTGAACAGCCTCTGTATATATATATATATATATATATATGTGTGTGTGTGTGTATGTATATATATATATATATATATATATATATATATATATATATATATAATTAAATATTAGGCCCTCCATTCTATCAGTTAAATTCACTTTTCTATATCCAATCCCCAGTAACATTACTTTAGCGCTTTAAAAACCCATAGCAACAGAAATTCCCATAAAACAGCAAACGTTGAATTTCTACACGTGTATACGTCTCGATAAAAGCGTGGGTTCGCATCGCCAGCCCCAAAATTCCGCTGACATTTCAAAACAACAGCCACATGTACCTCGCTTCTAGCGCGTAAGGTTGAAAGGTGATATTGCACTTCGCTCCGAGCATCTGAAATGAAAGGACGCATGTTACTATCGCTCCTAATAAAACGATTCGACCCGACTGCTTCAAAATTTTAATTCAGGCCGAGTCTAGCTCCAGCCATGTAAATTTGAGCTAGTTTTCCTTTTCAGGTTGCATTTTAAGAACGAGATGTAATGATTATATTACATAGAGTCGACAGGATATGAACCTGTGCGGGGAAACCCCAATGGATTTCGAAGTTCTTTGAGGTTGATACGCACATGAAGAATCGCTGCCATAGACACTGTTGGTGGCTTAAATTATTATGAGTCTACAAAGAAATATTTACACATAGTTATAGATCATGCCACGAGGTATATTTGGACCTTTGCTTCTAAAAATGAAAATACAGATACTTATATTAATTGTTTAACACAAATTTTTCAACACCATTTACCTAAGGAAATTTTAAGTGATAGAAATAGTGCTTTTACTTCCTCCAAATTTAAACATTTTTTGAGAAACAATAATATTACACAATTGCTAACTACTTCGCATAGACCACAAACAAACGGAAAAAATGAAAGAGTAAATCAGACCCTGATTACTAGGCTTAAATGTAAATTAAATTCACACCCTGGTAAAGTCTCCTGGACAAAATTATTACGTGAAATAAGGAATGAATATAACGACACACCCCATACCGTAACAAAATTTCCCCCTTCTTATTTAATGCATGGAAAACCACCCTACAAAAATTTACCTGATGATCAAGACATGTACCCACCAATTGAAGAAGCTAGGAAGATTGCTAAACAGGGAACTATAAGAAATCATGAAGTAAATAAAGAAAGATATGACACTCGTTTTGAGGAATCTAAATTTAAGGTAGGTGATATAGTAATGTACGAAGAGTTTCGTTACCCAAATACTCCTAAACTTACTCCCCCTTATTCTGGTCCATATAAAATTTTGAAACAAATTTCTAGAGTAAATTTTGAAATTAACAGACCCAATTCCCTCACTAAGAAAACCTCGGAAATTGTACACTGTACTAGACTAAGACCTTTCAACCCTGCAGATAATTTTCGATTAGCAACTAGAAAAAGTAAAATTCCTATTTTAATAACAGTAAACCCCAAAACGCCCAAGATCCCAAGTAAAAATTAATAGTGTTAGAAAAAAAAAGCCCTATCTGTGATGATTAAGACTACCCAACTGTGACTCAAATAGCTACCTGACTATGACTCCTATAATCCTAAGATATTTTGATGACCTAGTGAAGATTGCTGTTGACGAATGATGAAGATAACCTAACTTTGATGGATTTAGATGCCTACCTAAATTTCGTAGTTATTCATATTTAGAGAATTTTTGATGCTAGTTTGCCTTCCACAAATTACCATCTGAATTATTTTAAAAGAATATTTATTAAAAAGAAAATGTTGATGTGCTAAGTTAAAGAAATATTTTGTCAATGTTAGGGCTAACATGACATGTCACAGGTTACCCCTAATTTTGCCAAGTAAGTTGATGATCTGAGTTGTTATTTTTGTTGACACCGGAGAAACCTTTTGCCAGCACAAGGGGTAGTTCCTCCCGCAGAGGGATGAGCCTCTTGCTGTCTTTGCATCACAGCACCCTCGTGATCACTAACAATCTTTCACGTTGGACATCACAGAGGATAGCCCATTTCACCTCCAGGTTTGTCACTTATGTCATGATTGGTAGCAATGATTTTAGAATTTGAATTTTTTGAATTGAAACTAGTGACGATGTTAAAGCACATAATGTTTTTGAAAATTACCTAATGTGAAAATGATGCCCATTTACTTAATTAAGAATTTATAACAAGTTATTTTGAGTTGTTTAATTTATGATCTTATGTATTGTTAAAAAACTTCACAGGTATCTAAATCTATGCTGTAATTGAAGTGAAACTCTCAGAATAATATAAGAAATCAATTTTGTAAAAATATTGTCTAAAGTAATGTTGTTTTGAACTTGAACTTATTGAAATATCTTCTGAATTATATATTGTGAATTATTTTAAAATTTATGTAAGTATTCGAGATTAGGAATAGGAAAAATGGAGATCGATGTATAATTGGTGTAAACGATGAAGTTTTGAAATCATGTGTAAAATGTAAACACTGAATATAAACCACATACAATAAGGACTTATGTGATAAACAATGTATAACGACTTGAATTTAAACTGAGCTTAAGGACTCCAAGAATTATACGTTATTTTAGGACTCATTATTGAATGAAGAACTTTGATTTAATTAAAAAGTTGTTTAGATTATATTAGCCAATAATATTTCAGTTATTTGAATTTCATTGCACATTGTATAATAATTATAAAATTATTGCATACTATGTTAATTCCATATATTTTGAATGTCCATTATAAATTTCATTGTATATTCCTTTAATTTCATATATTTTGTGTAACGGTGCAACGAAGTCATAAGAGTGAGTTTAGTATTATAGTAAAGATTCAGGAGATTTAACTTTGGATTTGATTCGGTGAAGTTAATTTATGACGGGTTATGGACAAAGCTCTTGACTCTGTAACCTTGATGTGTTCTAATTCTCACCCACCTTGCTGTTTATCGTGACTTCTTTCCACCAATGTTGCATTCAGAGACATGTAATTGTATAATGTAGTTAATTTTGATTATATTTGATTGTAATTGTACTCACTTTATTATATAAGAGTTCATCTGTATTATGTTGTGAAAATGTCACCTTTCAACGTGACGATTTTCCCTTCTTCGGGGGGGATTTGTAATAAATTAAATATTAGGCCCTCCATTCTATCAGTTAAATTCCCTTTCCTAAATCCAATCCCCAGTAACATTACTTTAGCGCTTTAAAAACCCATAGCAACAGAACTTCCCATAAAACAGCAAGCGTTGCATTTCTACACGTGTATACGTCTCGATAAAAGCGTGGGTTCGCATCGCCAGCCCCAAAATTCCGCTGACATTTCAAAACAACAGCCACATGTACCTCGCTTCTAGCGCGTAAGGTTGAAAGGTGATATTGCACTTCGCTCCGAGCATCTGAAATGAAAGGATGTATGTTACTATCGCTCCTAATAAAACGATTCGACCCGACTGCTTCAAAATTTTAATTCCTTTCAGGCTGAGTCTAGCTCCAGCCATGTAAATTTGAGCTAGTTTTCCTTTTCAGGTTGCATTTTAAGAACAAGATGTAATGATTATAATACATATATATATATATATATATATATATATATATATATATATATATATATATATATATATATATATATATATATATATATATATATATATATATATATATATATATATATATATATATATATATATATATATATATATATATATATATATATATATATGCTAACACATGCATACATATATACATACAAAAGATGTAAGCAACGATAAGTAATCCTACGTGAATAACCCGCTGTAGCTTTGTCAGAAGAGACTACCTGATTTTTTTTCATATTTTATAACCGGTTCTCGTCGGCCAATTCGCGCAGTGATTTGGCGTATTGGCGTTCTCTGAATGCCTATACCGCCAGGTTGTGGGTTCCATTCCCGCTTGTCCGAGGACAAGGTTGAGATTAGAGAGCTATGTTGACTCACCAACATGGCTTTCATAATAAAGAAGCAAATAAATTCGTGGTGTGGATGGGCGTATTTTGTAAAAGATAAAGAGCTTGCCGTTATAGAAACAACATATCCTGTTCTATTCCTGTGAGGGATAATGAAGGTCACCTCTGTCCATTATGTTAAGGCGGCACAGGACCTTGTAGGTCTTCGAAATGAGTATAAATGTGGTCTAATTCTAACCGCAAAAACTCAAATAATATTTGAAAAAGAAATTTTCTTTCTTTATACATATCAAGTACGAATCTTTAAATATATCATATATAAAAATGGAAATTATAAATCTATAAATAATTTTCAAATTAGCAGTGAAGAATTTTATATGATTAACTGCTAATTTGAGTTTTCGTGAGGTATTACTTTTAAACTATCAATAGGAAACTGATAAAACTACACATATGCTTATTTCATGGTACTGTACATTTTAAAACCAAAAACTGGGCAATTCTGTAATAATTTTTTTTATGTGGGAAATTTATGCAAATAATTGTCATGATTTTTGAAGTTTTCCAATTGTATGCTCAATTTTTATTTTAAGTAATATTTATTACAATTTAGTTTGTTTTACATTACAGGTAAATATATTACATGTGGATTCTGACCATTAATTATTTTCTGTATACACATATCTCAATTTTATTATGCGCCCAGCACTTTATGATTTTTAATCACCAGTTAATCACATAAAATTTTAAAATTGTTAAATTGAAAATTATTTATAGATCTATAATTTCCATTTTTAAATATGACATACTTAAATATACGTACATTGTCTGTTTAAAGATAGAAAATTTCTTTCTCTAATATTATTTGAGTTTTTGTGGTTAGAATTAGACCATTTTTATCGTCAGTTCGTCGAGCTTCAAGGTCCTGTGCCCCATTAAGGCGATTCCACGTTTTGCTGAGTAAATAACTCCCCCCACTGAAACCTCATTCTACAAAAAAAAAACGAAAAAAACAGTGGGAAATTCGCAACTTTACTTCATCCCAAATCTGAAGAAACTTTTTAGGTTGTAAGTTACTTTGGCTTCTATGTTGTTCTGCAGCTGCATGAGCGATTCCTGAAAGAAAGATCGATGTCATCAGCATTCATAACATATGGCAGCCTTTCAACAAACTGAGGTGTTAGAAGATATCAAATGGGTAAAGTGTATCGCATTTAGAGGGATCACCATGTCATCCATTTCATTGCCAGTGAAAAATAGCGTATATACTTCTACTGTGCGACAGGCCTGAACGCCGTTGAACAAGGGATTCTGTGGGAATTGGATTAAACTTGTATTTTACTCCACCAACATCTGCATTATACCATATGCAGTTCTTAGCATCCGAGGCCCCATATTGGTCTCGTGCCATGGCCCCTCTGTTAATCGATTTCTGCTTGGGGGCCCGGTTGAGATCTACGGCTCTAAACGATACTAATTTATGCAAGTTCAAATGGTATTTTATGCCCAAAAACATTTCTATACTCATTTTCCTGACACGTGTCTTTATAAATATTCACGAAATGAAGGATTTATTTACTTATTTAATTTTTACTATTATTAGTATTATTTTATTTTTATATATTTATTTATTTTTATTATTATCATTTTTTTTTTATTTGAAGTCAACACATTTCTTTTAATCCTGAGAACGGAAATATAAGCACAAAAAATTATCCATACCGAGGATATGGAGCCCTGCTCTCTGGTGCCTCGTTAATGAACCATGTCTATGTCTATGTCTATGATACATTAATTATGACTATATAGCGTATATCAGTGATCAGCATGGAAACATTTTAGTATTGTTTTTTGTCCTTCATTTTGTCAGGCATTTATCTTGCGCCCGCGATAAAAGAATGAGTTTTGTTGGCGTCTTTACCATGAAGCCCCTTGTAGGTGAACCAACATTGCACTCTGTGAGATAACAGTCTAGGAACATATATACTTTTCTGAGGATTCAGACTCCCTGTATTGTAGTTTTTTAATAATAATATCCATTTGAGACATATACTGTGTTTTCAGGCAACTAACTGAAGTTTTATTCGGATGAACCTTTATTAAATAAAAAAATGCGTAGAATTTACTATTATTGAGAACATTTTATCATAGTTCTAATTTGAAGCTATCAAACAATTAAAATATTTAGGAGGTAAAATAGCTTTTTTGGCTGAATAAAGACATTTAAAACATTAATTCAGCAAGGGAGCTGATTTAGACTTAAGTTTGGTTGGTATTAGTGCAGCTTTCAGTCAATTTGATCTGTTTGAATACATCAAAATGAGTATAAGCAATGTTGTATAAGCATGTATTTGATAGTAAAAGCTACATTCCGGATTTTTAAACACTGCCAATTTTGAGTTCATTCTCAACTGAGAAATATCTACATTGTGATATTTCCTATTGTCCACTACAGACAAAAATACATTTAATACAGATAACATATTTCTAAAATTAAAAGGAGCCAACAATGCTGCGATATTTAAAACATATATTTCACGAAATAATTTTTTTTTCTCCCGAAAATTTCAACATTTAAAGTAAGTATAAATGACGGCGTATTTTAGATCCTTAATCAATGCTCGCTTCAATATGAAACTTTTTTTTACTTAGAAAATTTTAACGCAAATATATTTACATTCATTCCTCATTAGATATGAAAATAGCTTCAGGTTGTTGTAAGCAAGCTGAAACAACTCAATATTTCAGACGCAAAGAATTTTCCGTAGTTATTTCAAGAACAACTCTAACATTTAAGTTATTATCTGATTATTTTGATTCTTAAATCCCCTGAACTATCGATCACTCGTCTCTTAACGTTTTAATGCGTCTGTGTATTAATGTATTAAAGTTTTAAAAAGTTTCAATCGTATATTAGAACCATACACCCTATGATATTATAGAAAAAACTAAAAATGTTGCATAATATTTCGCATCAAACATTGAAATTCGATGAGTATTAGAAACTAGACACGTATTTCTGTCATATGGCATTCATTCACAAATAATTAGAGATGTCTCTCATGTTTCGAAATGAAATTGTACCCTTTCTGTCATCTTTAATTTATGCATTGCATTTGTTATTTAAAATATCGTATTAGGGTGCAATTTATAGAGAAATGCCTGAAAGGCTTTCAGTGCAAAATTTCCCAACGTCCAACAGACAAAAATATATTCTTTAGTACAGTAAAAATTAAAGTTTAATAATAGTTTATAGCATCTATTATTGCTATGTTTCCCCCAGCTATTGCAACTTCTGCGGAATTTTATGAGAGATAACTATTATCTGCCATATTTTTAAGTATTATCTTCCATATTTTTAAGCTAAATTAAAATGCATTCATAAAACCTCTAAATCAGCAAACAAGGTAGAAGGACAATTAATCCTCACTACATATATTCCCATGAAATTTGTGTAAATAAAAGTTATGTTTTAGTAATAAGGAATTTCGCTAAACTAACCAAACGATTAAGAAAAGTAAAATTTTCTTGCCCAGGTTTACCATTTTCGTTGGTACCCGCTCGTCTGAATTCAAAACAATGGACACAAAAATATATTTTACATACAAACATTTAATAACATTTCGTTTTGCCTTTCCTAGAGACGCAACACTTACATTATTTTCCAAGTTTTTATAAAGGAAATGTAAACATCTCTATTGATTTTGAAAATTTACTAAATGATTCTTCTTGATATAAGAACTAGCGTTTTCTTCAACGGTAGTGATTTTTACTTACATTTTGTGGAGGTTTTCTTCACCGCCGGATCCAGAACTGGAATGCTGGGATATTTGGTTACCCTAGTATACACATGTAAATATTTTTTCAGATTTACACTCAGTGATGCAACAACTGCAATTTGAGGTTACAAGGGACATTCAACCTCGTTTTTTGCAAATTTTCAATATTTTACCCTGCAGACAGAATGAGAATAATTAATATTCTTTTTTGCTACTTTGAACACACTTAGAATACACAAATAAATATTATTCCCTCGTTGAAATTGCTGGTTCGTGACCTTTTCCAAAACAATCTAAAAGACAGTCTCTGTGAAAGCAATAGATCAAAAACTTGGTATAACTTTATCCTCAACTAGTCGATACCCATCAAAACATGACGGCTAGATAGTAAATAAATGTACTAATACAAAAATTATACTCAACAAATCATTGCCAAATGTTGAAAATCATAATAATTCGCAGAAACAAATTAATGTGTTTAAGAGGCCTCGTGCTTAGTGAGAATCTAAAGCCAGATTTAAAAATGTCACTGAGCATGCACGGAAAGCAATTTTTTTTAATTTGAAAATATCGCTAATTAAACAGCACGAAGTAAACAATTTCCATGATATTTAATCTTATATTTCACAAACATAATTATCATAAAAATAAAAATGGCAGAGAGAGATCTAGAGAGACTCCTCGAAATAAATGTGTTTATCATTAAAACGTCCCGGAACATGCGCAGAAATAAATTTTGAATTCTAAATTATCGCTAATTAATAAAAATTGCGGTTACAAAAACCAAATTTAACAAATCTTCATGTTAGAATATTTCGTTTAAGACCAAAATTAAGTAAATTGATGCAGTAGTTTTCTCTCACGAACTCCCCAAATAGTCGGCTTAGCAACTTAAATATATAGATATCTCTGATCAGCCCAGGTTTAAAGCGGTGCCAATTTTCAGAGTTTTGACGGAACATGAATGTCTGGCCAAACACCTTTTTCGAATAGGTATAATTGAAAGTCCCAAATGCAAGCTCTGGAATCTGGGGGAAGTTACGGACTTATCTCACCTTCTCCACTGCCCCTCGCTCGTTTATTCTAGCCTGCATCGGCGGTGCTGGGAGGACAGGGCCCTCATGGGCTAAACATATGTATTATTTTTCTTCTGTTGTTTTTCTCATGTTTATGTTGATGGCTGAAACTGAGATTCCAGTGTTAAGGTTACCCATAGAAATATCCGAAACTGATCTAATGTCGTATTCCTGTCTTCCATTAGACTTTGTATTCGGGTGGGTCGAAAAAAATAAATATTTTTTGGAACGAAGTTCTTTTACGCGGCTTACAGTAGAGTGAACTGGCAGAAATCGTCACGTAAGGAAAAAACGTTATGTACACTCCAGGTGACCTTTCCCTCTATTTCTCTTTTTTAGTGGTTTTTGCATCATCGGGATGGCGTGGTGCTATCGGCTTGGTCTGGAGTGTGACAGTTGGCGAGTTCGGGCCTCGGTGGTGCTGTCAGGTTTATTGGGTGATTGTCTGGTGTTTCAACACTGGTTATTTTATTGTTTTAATTCACACGGGATTTATTCTGTGTCATTATTGCAATTTTATAATGGAAAGTCGAGAAACAGAAACTGCAGTTGTATGTGTGTGTGTTCGTGCGAGTATCCAGGTTCGAGCAGCAAGCATTGTGCGCGGTCAGTTGTATAACCTCCATTATAAACACGCGTAAATATTATTTAAACTTTTTTTTGTTATTGTTTTAATTCACACGGGAGTTATATTGTGTCATTATTATATTATTGTTGGTGATTTAATAAAATTAATCCAATTAAAAATTATGCTAGGTAACATCGAAATCAAAATAATTAATTTATCTATTCAAATTTTTAATTTTAATAAAATAATTAATTCATATATTCAAATTTTTAATTTTAATTTAAAAAAATTAGATTTTTTTACTTGCTTGGTATTGTCCGAACAACCTTAATAACAATAAATATTATATTAATTTTTATTAATTTTTTAGAAAAAAATGGTGAACGTACTAAAAGATATAGAGATAAATTGAAAATGAAAAAGTAATGTGCTGAACTTGACTCAGTTCTATCATCGAAAGAAGATTCATCACCGACGGTATTAATCGAAAATAATAAAGAAGCTCATCATCGCCATGATACAAACTGTGCAACAAAAGCCAATAAATATTGAAGCTCAGCAAGCAATAAGTCCAAGTTTTCCATCATTTGAAGCCCCATACGAGGAACATGATGAATGTTCAACGCCAAACGTCCTATTACATCATGAAATAGACATTGCTGGCGACGGTAACTGCCTTTTTTCATCTGTCATAAGAATGTTACATCTTCAAATATCTGCATCAGTCCTTCGACAGCAACTTTATAATTCATCCTACTTAAATGCTTGTCAAAATCCAATTAGTGCAAGACGTATACTAAGTAGTGAATTTGAATACGGAGATTTAGATTGTTTATTTATATTTTCCAGAACACAGAATCAAAATACAATGCGTGCACTTTCATTATTTTAATACTAATACAAAAAGAGAATTTGTTCGTTTTTGTTATTTTAAAAATACACTAATAAGTATAATCAATAGATATCTACATATTAAATCACGTTTACAGTTGAAAAAATAACGTCAGGAACATCGTTCCTGATGGCGGTCCCCGACCGCACAATTTTTTTTCGGAACGCTTTAGTTTGGATAAGTTGCCTATTGAAATAAGAAGAAAATGGCATAAAATATTAAAATCGGTTAATATCTTCCGTTCGCACATCGTACTTAAATTTTATGAAAAAATGCAAAAAAACCAATATTTTTGAAATTTGTTTTTGTTAGTTAAAACTTTTAAATTAAGCACGCTTTAGTTTTTCATGCTTGTTTTATGGTTTAAATGACCTACATAAATTAAATTCTGATCATAAATCTAATTTTTTCCGTTCGCATAACGTCTTTGAGAAAAAAAAAAATTGACAATTTTTTGCAATTTTCAATGTGCAACTCTTCGCTAGATTTGCTAGAACAAAACTACCCAGAACTTATCACGCAGAGGTGGTTGCACATCGAGTTCCACCCACACCCTATCCAACCAACCATCCAATTGCTGGGTGTGGTATTTACATTATATTTACATCTTTTTAGAAAGATTTTCCATAGAGTAGGATTCTTTGGCTTACTGTGTTTTTTACTTTTTCTTTTTTAAATCTAGACACATTTAAATTTTGATTTTTTGGAGATATGAGGCATAACCGAATTCAGTGTTTCTAGGATATAGCCATCTCTAGCTTCATGTCCACATACTTTATTCAAGCCTCTGTCACAATTTTGACGCACCTCTTCACAGCCTGGGTGTGACAGGGATACTTTAGTATTTCTCTGATTGGCGTAATGTCAGAATTGATGAATGATTTAATATCATCTTCACTTAGGTTACGCACATTTGGGGAGGACACGACACACAAGAATTCAAATTAATAATTTCAGTATAATCGGAAGCTTGAAAGTTTATCTTCGGTGGTACAAAATTTCTATCAGTCTTCTTCTTAGGGACTTGCTTTTAAGATCCTTCTTTAACCAAGCTCTCGAATATGTTCTCTTTCATCAAAAAGCATTGCCAACAGAACATTATCTGGGTGTGCAAAAAAAGGAATTTCTTTGAAATTCCGGATCGATAACTTGAAGTAATTCGTCGGATAAATACTGTGATGTTTGGATTGCTTGAAAGACATGTTTTGGTTTGTCAGTAAAATATTTGCTTTTTTTATGGCAAACCACATAGATATATATGATTTCAAGATGAAGCGATTTTTAAGTTTCTGGATAGATCTGATGAACTTATATACAACCTAAGGACTCGGCTGCAGTTAGCTATCTGGAATGGGACAAAGAAACCAAGGTTCCCATTTGCCAAGTCTTCTAGACAATGTCCCAAGGTGATTGCATTTGAAATGTCCAATAAATACTGTTTTTTGTTCAACAAATTCCTGCTTATCAGTAATCGAACAATCTATGGGTTCATAATCAACCACAGGGATTGTTTCACAGCAAGCGAGCTGCTGTCCAGTTGGCCCATTAAAAGACTTAAGTCCTCCTGCAGTTTGACAGTCAATATGTTGGAAAATGTGGTGAAAAGAAAGCTCATTAAAATGCAGGAGGCATATTCTCCATTGTAGCGGACGTCCTACATGATATTCTAATCGGTGGATGACACTGTTCTTCCATTCAGTGTTGGTTGCGTTGCCATCACACCCTATTACTTCTAGTTTTTCTAATGATATTGATAGTTCAGACAAACGAGAAATAATGCTTTGAAATATATCATTTGATGAACTCAAGGAAGGAGATACATTCCCAATATAAGTCGATCCAGGTTCCTGGATAAGAGAATAGTGTTCTTCTTTCCCATTCCTGCGAAATTGCTTGGCATTCAGTTTTTCGACTAATCATCTTTTCGTCCGTCAAAGAAAAGACCCCAACTTCCCTCAGGAGGTGTGAATTGACTTTTACAATCCGTCCTAAAATGACTCTTGTCTCTTCTTATTTTAAACTTATCAATCACATAGTAAGAATCTGTGTTTTTTTCTAGCAAAACGAACGTAGCACAGTGAAAATTGCGAAATATTGATAAATTTCTGTGTTTTGTAAGACGTTTCGCGAACGAAAAATATTAGATTATTGATAAGAATTTAATTTATTTAGGTTACTTGAACCAAAAAACAAGCATGAAAAAGTAAACAGTGTTTATTTTAAAAGTTTTAACTAACAGAAAAAAAATTACAAAAATATCATGATTTTTGCAATTTTTCATAAACTTAAAGTACGATGCGCGAACGAAAGATGTTAACCGGTTTTAATTTTTTATTCATTTTTCTTCTTATTACAATAAGCAACTTTTCCTCACTAAAGCGTTCCAAAAAATATATTTATTTTTTTCGACCCACCCTACTTTATATATATTTTTTCCATCCAGGTACTTAAATCTCACGGGAACTCCTCACGTGATTTTTTATCGAATCTTGTCGGAAAGAGGAGAATAAACAGTGAGAGAAGTTATATAATTGCCAATATGGGATGGTTTAAACGTCACCCCCGTTGATATGAAAATGTCAGGAACACGTTCGTTGGATAAAACGACGCAATTTTTGATCTGAAAATTCAACGTGCCTCAGATGAACCTGGGCATCATTAAAAGCAATCGCATAATCCAGGAAGTAAATCCATAATTCAGGATTGACAATGACGCAGACTTAAATGCACCTTGTGTAGATTAATAAAAGTTACTGTCAGATCAGTTAAATATTTAAATCAGCTTTTGACTGCGAGATATTTCCGAATGGTCTATATAACTGTTGTAATATTTTAAGCTTTTCACCAGTTTGATAAGTTTAATATGGGGACATAATCCAATATATAGTAAAATGTACTATATAAACTTGAGTGAGATTAGTATTCGTTAAAATATATTTTAAAAGTCAATTTGCATAATATTGAATGCAAATGTTAAAATTTATAGACCTACATGTTAAGCTCAGTGGAAAGTTCACCAATTTAGCAAGTAAATTCATACAATATTTAGCGAAGTTCCAAATGATGAAGAATTAATTTAGGAATTATGGACTAGAATTTTTATGCCGGACAGTAAAGCTTAAATTAAGCAATTTTCATAAATATCATTTTTCCCCATTGTAAATTTATAAGATATGCTTCGACATATATTATTATTATATAATTTTAAGACGCCTAAAATACAAGAATTTATTTTTAATTTCATCCATATGTTATTATGAACTAAATCACATTTCTTTCTATATGGCTAATCTAATGTCTGTGTGTTACATTTGGCAACATCCTTTTACAAAGTCTAAACTAAATGACACTGTCACTAGCGGAAACAAAATTGACACTCTTACCTCCCCCCCAATTATATATATATATATACTCTGAGTATATATATATATATATATATATATATATATATATATATATATATATATATATACTCTGTCACAAAAAATATGCACTTAGAAGGAAACGAGCTACTATCCCGAAACATAACATGTAATGCTCCTCATACACAAGAAACATAACATGTACGTATTGTATGAGGAGATAAGCAAATGATTACAAATTCAGAAGAAATGACAGTTATATTATGAAGATATGGCATGAAAAAGGTTACAAATCAGTAAGTAGTAAATCCTCATCTGGCAGCTATACAAGCCGAAACACGGCATGGCATCGAATCAGTGAGGTCACCTATGACCTCCTGCGGAAGATCATGCCATAATCTTTGGAACTCAACAGTTAATTCACCAAAATTCCGGGACGGCTGCAGTTGCCTTCCAAGCCCATCCCAGACGTTCTCTATTGGCGAGAGGTCTGAGGACCTGGAAGGCCATGGGAGAACGTCATATCCTTCAAGACAATGTTGGGAGAGTCGCGCAGTATGTAGACGAGCGTTGTCTTGTTGATAAATGGCACCTGGGCGACTTGATAGCATAGACAGTACTACTGGAATTAATATCTCGTCCACGTAACTACGTGCGGACAAAGTGCGATGAAGGACGGCTAGAAGTGATCGTGTGTCCTAACAAATCGTTCCCCACACTGTCACAACTTAAATAATCACCGTATGTCTCTCGACAACAAATGCCTAATCGGACCGCTGGCCTGGCCGCCTCCACACGCGTATGCGCTGGTCATCAGCATTGAGACTGAATATCGGGATTCATCACTGAAGATCACAGGTCTCCAGTCGGTCACACTCCAGCTTGCCCGAGGTCGGCGAAAATCCAATAAACACTGCTATGATGTGGGGTCAGTGGTAGGCATCTTAATGGACGTCGGCTCCTTATATCTGAGTCGGTCAGTCGTCTCCGAATGTTTTCCCTTGATACCATCGGATGTCTGGACGGTGGTAAATGGCGTCGAACCAATTCTAGATACGTTGTTGATGCGGACGTGGCAGCTCTTATGATTCCGCGATTCTCGCGCACATTTGTGTTCCTGGAACGCCCTGACCCTCCGCGACGGTAGACTATCCCTCCCGTGATCCATTGTTGCCAACACCGAGCAACTAGCATATCACTCCGACCCAGGTGGCAGCCGATACGCCTGTTCGACCAACCAGATTATCTGAGTCCTACTATACGCCCCCTCTCAAAGTCCGAAAATTGTTCGTACTGTCACTGGTTACGTTTCAGAGGCATCCCTAGTCACAATACTGTCCATCGAAGTCGACAGATTTGTTTGAATAACCTTATAGCACGAGCAATCATGCTTTTAAACTCCGTGAGCTTCGCATCTCATATACACATTGCGCGATTATCCTTGCCTCATTGGCGTCGAAATTTTAATCATTTGCATATCTCTTACCAGACTACATTCCTGCCAAGTTTCGTTATAGTAGCTCGATTTCTTCTGGGTGCATATATTTTTTTTGTGACAGAGTGTATATATATATATATATATATATATATATATATATATATAATTTTTTTTATTTTTTTATTGTATATATTGTAACGTCCCCGTCATTAATATAAACACACGAGAGACAGTAGACTTACAACACAGAGCATGTTTAAAAATCTAATTCTTTGTACAGTATGTGCAAAGGCAGAGATACTATACTCTTCTGCATATGAGAGATATCACAGGACAAGAAACTAATTTTCACAAAGAGTTTCTCAGTTTTTTAACAAAGAGGTATCTATCTAAAAGTGTCTTATGGAAGTGAAAAATGCCCGCTTTCGCTGATGTGGTTTACCGTCTCCGGACCCTTCTGATTTTCACCTCGTCTCCGCGCAGCACACTCACGGCAATGCTGTAGACGCGACTCTGCGAGTCCCAACACCAACACTGGGGTTCACGGGGCCTTGGTCTCCGCACAGCACAATATCGGCACTGCTCTTTCTGCGGGACTTTACCAAAGACTCTCCAGTCTTTACCAGAGAGGTTGCTCTCTCTAAATAGTCACGAAGACTTCTTTAAGAGAGGGACGACCGCACGGACCAGCAACTGGGTTGGGTTTTTCCCCAATCCTTCGCTGCTGTGGATCCCAGCTGCGGGCTTTTCTGGACTACACTTTGTCACCGCGGAATTGCGGGTCTCTGCCGGCATTGTCCCTTTCTGGGACTATCGTCAGTCGAGAGAATATTCCCCACTCTTTCTACGCTGCGGCCCTTCGCCGATGGTCAATTTCCGTTCCCCACGGGGGGGGGGGGGGGTCGAATTTACTCTGTGGGACAAAGCGTCGTTACGTCTCGAAAGGACAGAAACGCACAGCATGCTGCCTCCGTCACACTGAAGTTGGGGTGCCAGTCGGTCTCAGCGAGATAAAGGAAGAGCAATTTACACCACATACTTGCATTTTCTTCTGATAATTAAATGTGCGCCCTCTCCTTCTCCGAAAAAAGGTGCCCCTCGAAAGAGAGAACGTTACTCTTGGGTGGCCTCTTTCCCAGCAAGTTCGGATGTATACATGACACCTCCCGGCGGATCTCGGAAGAATGGTGAACTCGTTGTGGATTAGGAGCGCACGTTCTTATAACCGTCTCATTTGCACATTTCCACAGAATTCGCTCGTACCAGAGCCATCTATCGCCTTTTTTTTTTCCCTGTCAAAAAAAATTGACCTAGCGGTGCTAACCCTGCAAACATTTTTTTATTTTGGTTATTTTTCCTGTTTTTATGAATTTTTAAAGTTTATGCTGACATTTTGCCTACCCGGTATATATATACCAGGGGATAATAATTAAACTTGGCGTATTCAAGGTCCTCTGTAGCTGTAACTATAAGGCGGTTTGAGCTGAAATTCAAAGAATGCGATGAAAGATTTCGAAAAAAAAAATTTTTAATTTCCGCTAGGGTGCGCATTACATGGAAATAATTTAAACAATCTACAAATTCAAATTCAATCATAATTTATTTGTTACACACTGCCTAGCGATGTCAAGAAAATTGTTCAATGTAGGCTTCCTCATTAGTATGTAAAATGTGCAGGCGATGAACAGCGGGCTCAACAGTGGCCGCAGCTGGTTGCCAGTAATCTGTCGAACATACAATGTTATGTGGTCCTTCAGGTCAGCAAAAGTTGTAACATTTCTCCTATAAACAATATTCTTTAAATGGCCCCATAACCCAAAATCCCACGGAGTGAGATCGAGAGAACCGGCCAGCCAAGTAGTATTAAACAATAGGCTAATCACCCTGTCCTCCGTAAAATCTTGTCGCACAAACCTCCGCACACAGAGTCCATTATGTGGAGGGGTACCATCCTGTATAAAATTAATAGACTCAAGGCATTGTCGCTGCTGGAGTTGAGGTAAAACGAAACTGCTGAGCATGTCATTACATCCTGAGAGCTGTTGCTGAACATGTGACAGGGCCATTATCTTTAAGTTCTTCGAAAATGAAAGATCCAAGGATAAATTGGGAAGAATCCACACCAGACGGTAAATTTAGGCGAGTATTGCGGAATTCTGTAGAAGGCACGCGGATTTTCCAAGGCTCAAATTCGACAATTCTGGGTGTTCACAGTTCCGTTCAGATAAAAATGAGCCCCGTCACTCCAAAGAATGTTCCACGGCCAGGAGTCATCGACTGCCATTCAGGAAAGAAAAGTCAAGGCAAAAGATAATCGACGGTCATTGTAGGCAAGAAGAAGTTACTGGTTGTGGCTGATCTTATACGTAAAAAACTCCCCTATTTTTTTCAGGATCTTCTGCACTGTGCTATACGGTACGTCTAATTGTCGTGACACTGCACGTGCACTGCTGACTCCATGATCATTTGTCAGTGACTCCTTGACAACAGTCGTTGCTACTTCTGAAATGACGTCTTCGCTTATAGGGTTTCACCCTCTGCCACGTTGAACGATTAAATACCCAGTGTTTTCAAATCGAGATAGCAGGTCTCTCACACATTATGGAGACATTGGGCCCCGACGCAATTTCATTTGACGTTGAAATTGACGTGAAAGAGCTGCAGTAGCATTTTCCTTGTTTTGATAAAAAAGTTTTACGATATACGCAAGTTCTTGTAATTTAAATGCCATCATAGCTGAAAGAATGATACTCACTAGATCTCATTTTTTTATACCCACAATTCACTTTGAATTCGTATACTTATGCAAATCAAATTGTTTTCTTCTTCAATGGCAGTGCCACATTTATCAATTTTTGAGCCGTCATAATGCATCAAAATGTAAAAATAACAGTTTTAAACATCATAGTGCTTGAGAATGTAAAAATAAAAGCTTTAAATGACTTATTTTACTGTGCACAGTCATTTATTGCATGGCTGTGATGCGCTCCTTAGCGGACATTTTTTTAAAATTCTTTTTCGGAATCTGTGACCGCATCCTTTCAATTGTCTTTGCAAAATTTCAGATTAAACCGCCTTTTAGTTACAGCTACAAATGACTCTGAATAGATCAAGTTTAATTATAATCACCTGGTGTATGTATATATATATATATATATATAAATATATATATATATATATATATATATATATATATATATATATATATATATATATATATATATATATATATATATGTATGTATGTATGTATATATATTATGGAATCATGGCCAAAAGCTACCAAAGCTTGATGAAAATAATTCACAAATACGAAACTGAGATTTGATTACTATTATATACAGAAGGCTTTATTCAAACCTCCGATAGTATTTATAAGAAAGTATATTGTATACAGTAACATTATTTCAATGGCTAACCAAAGCCAAAATCAGATTACACCACGGTCTCTGAGAGCAACCCCGTGCATCTCTCGTAAAAAACTGGCCTCAGCCTTCACAACACGACCGCTCTCAGCGTCGTCGGCACAGCAAGTCTCTTGAGACAAAGAGCAACCGCCCTTTTGACACCTCCTCTGATTTTTCTCGAAAGGCCTCGAATATTCCAGAAACGAGTAATATCCCTCATTTCCAGGTCCTTTTCGGCACTTCTGCTCGTGCCTTCCTCTGACTGTCGTCCTTCACTTAGGCGAACCTCTGGACCGCCCCTATTGTCCACGCGCGGGGTCCTATCTGTCATCGGCCATCCATCTCTCCTCTGTTTCCAAACTACTTGGCAGTCGACATCGGGTCATGGTTAACCTGCAACAGATGTGAATTTCTGGTGGGAAAAATGTCATTATTATGTCCTTCCTTTATCGTTCCTTACAGTTCTCTGAAGAGCACATGTGGGGGGGGGGAGACATTTCCACTGCTTGTAAAAAGGGACTGCCAACAGGACAATATTAAAAGATATTTTTTTCGGTCAATAACACGGCGGAACAAATATATAATTCCGAAACGAAATGTATTTAACAAAAATATATCTTTTATTCAATATTTGCAACAAAAGTTTGAAAAATAAAATCTTCATAGTTGATTTTATTTACTCTTCAAACGCACTTTTGATGTAAAAGATGAGAAAAAATGTAGAATCCCAAAATATTGAGAAACGACCTCTTTCTTTATTAGTGACAGTAAATAATCATGAAAAAAACTTTTACAGTTTAATGTCTTGGAAAGGTTTTGCCACTCTCTCTTAAATTTAGTGTCGCCATGTTTATGTTCGTAAAGTAAAAATCTTTCGGTATCTTTTTCCGGCCTGAGGCGAAAAAATACAAAATAGAAGTATTTAAATACCATCATTTTGTTTCTCCAGTTTCTGGCAATACTCATCTTGCCGATGAACTGTGTAAATGTTTATTTTAACTAATAAATGGAAGACATATATTTCTTCTGTAGATGGGAGATAAAAGAAGAAATGTTTTTACCTTTGAAATATATTTATTTCAGAATAAATTTGCATAAGCGTGCATTTGTTAATGTTATCCCACGTGGGAGTATGCATTACAAAAAGCTACAGGCTGAAGCTGAATTAATTTTGGATAACATTGCAAATAACCGTAGGCTACAATGAAAGGTGTCGGAAAAAAAGTTTTAAATATAGTTTTAAATCTTCGCTAAACTACGTTATAAGTATGTATATTGGTAGACTTTCATTTTCTTCTATGTTGTTTACATACAGAAAGCTAAAATAAGGTTGAACGTTTCTGCCGGAATATTTTCTTAAGAGAATGTATCTCATTTTTGTTACAAGAAGAAGACAAAATACTCAGCAATTGTAACACACACATCAAACACTATACCTAAACACTAATTATATGCATGTGTGTATCAGTTCAATCGGGTATGAATCTGTGTTTTTGTTTATCTCTTTCATTTTTATAGTGACCATCGGTTTCAGTAACTCTGTAATATGAGAATAGTTTTAACTCTAATGAAACACTCAGAATACTTACTATTTATATGTGTAACTTGTTATTTGTGTATGATTCTATGTTTCTATATATCTTTCGCATTTCTACATAGACTATTTCTTTTCGTCATTATATGATAAAATAAAACGTTGAACACCACTTATTATTTATATGTGTATATCCATTCATCTGTGTATGAATCTGTTTCTACGTATCTTTAGTATTTCTGTAAAGACTATCGCTTTCAGTCATTCTATAATATAAAAGACTACTTTGATCACTAATTATACACCGAAAATGCTTATTATTTATATGTGTGTATCTATTCTTAAGTATATGAATGCATCTGTGTAACTTTTCCTTTCTATAGTGACTATCGCTTTAGTCATTCTGTAATAATAGACTACTTTGAAGTCTAATGATACACTGAGAACACTTCCATTCATTCGTGTATAATCTATGTTTCTCTGTATCTTTCACATTTCTATAAAGACTATCGTTTTCAGGTTTTCTATAAGAAAAGAATACATTGAGCACTAATGATACGCTGAGAACACTTATGATTTATATGAGTCTTCATTCAATCTTAGATGAATCTGTTTTTATAGGTATCTATTGCATTCCTGTAGTGACTATCGATTTTAATCATCCTATAGTAAAAAAGAACTTTAAAAACTAATGGTACACTGATAACACTTATTTTTATATCTGTGTATCCATTCATCCGTGTATTAATCTAATTTTCTATTATCTTTAACATTTCTGTAATGACTATCGCTTTCAGTCATTCCATAATAAAATACTACTTTGAACACTAATGATACACTGAGAACGCTTATTATTTATATGTGTCTTTATCTTCATGGTGTGTGAATGTGTCTGTGTATCTTCTGCATTCCTATAGTAACTATCGCGTTAGTTATTCTATAATAAAAGACTACTTTGAAGTATAATGATACACTGAGAACACGCCATTCATTCGTGTATGAATCTATGTTACTGTGTATATTTCGCTTTTCTATAAAGACTATCGTTTTCAGGATTTCTATAATAAAAGAATACATTGAGCACTAATGATACGCTGAGAACACTTATGATTTATATGGGTGTATCCATTCAATAATATATGAATCTGTGTTTATACGTATGTATCGCATTCCTGTAGTGACTATCGCTTTTAATCATTCTATAATAAAAGACAACTTTAAACACCAATGATACACTGAGAACGCTTATTATTTATATGTGTGTGTATCTATTCTTAAGTGTATGAATGCATCTGTGTATCTTTTCATTTCTATAGTGATTATCGCTTTAGTCTTTCTATAATAAAAGACTAATGATACACTGAGAACATTTCCATTCATTCGTGTATGAATCTATATTTCTGTGTCTCTTTCACATTTCTATAAATACTATCGTTTTCAGGATTTCTATCATAAAAGAATACATCGAGCAGTAATGATACGCTGAGAACACTTATTATTTATATGGGTGTATCTATTCAATCGTATATGAATCTGTGTTTATACGTACCTTTTGCATTTCTGTAGTGACTATCGCTTTTAATCATTTTATATAATAAAATACAACTTTAACCACTAATGGTACACTGAGATCACTTATTATTCGTATGTATGTATCCATTCATTCGTATACGAATCAATGTTTCTGAGAATTTTTCGCATCTCTCTAGTGAGCCTCGATTTCACCCATTCTATAATCCCATTCTAATTATTTTTAAGAGTAGTCATATTTTTAAGACTACTCTTAAAAATATGATACGCCGAGAATACTTATTATTTACAAGTGAGTATGTATTCTGTAGGGTATGAATTTATTTGTCTGTGTATCGTTTGCATTTCTATAGTGACTATCGTTTTCAGTAACTCTGTTATAAAAGACTTCTTTGAACACTAATGATATAATGAATTCACTTATTATTTATATCTCTGTTTCTATTCGCTAGTGTATGATTCTATGTGTCTGCGTATCTTTTGAATTTCCATAGTGAATATCGCTTTCAGTCAATGTATAATAAAGTAACACTTTGGCAAAAAAAGTTAACTAAAAGTTTCAAAGAGAGTTTATTTGTCTGCACGCTTTTTTAGAGTTAACTTTAATTCAAAGTATATATAAAATCTCAACAGCATATTTTTTGACATCGCCTCTATTTTATCTCACAAGTAGCGCGTTGTATTATCAAAGGACATGAACGTTAGCCAAAATGGTCGTAAAAGCACGGTTGAAATTCAGCCCACTGTCCATTTCTGCTTTCACACTGCAGTGAATTTAAGCAGTAAAATTTTTTTTTACAGTTCAGCGTCGTCAATTGTTGGTTCTTTTCTCCCTGATTTAGAACTTAGATATATTCGGAGTTTAAAGTCGTAAAGGTAGTGTTCCCCTTCTTCAAAATTTATCTTCAAAAGCATACATTTATTACAAGAAGTATTAATCTTTTTAACGCAAGTTTACGTCCGATAGTTTGCTTCCCAAAGTTTGAATTCCTTAAAAAAATCAGGGAATGACGTATTTCATTTTATTTTCTTATCTTATTGGAAAGTAGTTTGTATCCAATATAAATGAGATTTAAAAACTAATTTTTGAGTGTCATAATTAACCACTTCAAAAAATTTAAATTTAATTAAATATCTGCCGTAAATCCTAACCTTTAATATGTGAAGTTAATACTGATGCTAAACTTATTCAACAAATGATTTGTTATACACTACAAATGATATATTATGTTATAACTGAAATGTAGGAATAGGTTTTTCATGACAAATACAACATTTACGGTATAAGTATTCCAGATATATAGATCCAGGTATAAACAAATGATTTTTTATTTTATAATTCTAATGTAGGAATGTGTTTTTCACAACAAAGACAACTTTTGCAGTATAAGTATTCCAGGTATATAGATCCAGGTCTAAACAAATGATTTTTTATTTTATAACTTTAATGTAGGAATGTGTTTTTCACAACAAAAACAACTTTTGCAGTATAAGTATTCCAGGTATATAGATCCAGGTATAAACAAATGATTCGTCAGTATTCCAGATATACAGATCCAGATATAAACAAATGATTTTTTATTTTATAACTGTAATGTAGGAATGTGTTTTCAACAACAGAGACAGCATTTACAGTATTAGTATTCCAGGTATATAGATACAGGTATAAACAAATGACTTTTTATTTTATAATTGTAATGCAGGAATATGTTTTTCACAATAAAGATAACATTTACAATATAGGTATTCCAGGTATATATATTAGATACTTAAAATTCACTGAATAACAAAGGAATACTCAATCTTACTATTGACTACAAAAATATAATTAATTAAATGCTTTATAACCATTTAACTAAGTAAAAGATTGTATGAAATATGCTTTTAAATTCTCTTTAATGAAGGACTATTCTTCCTATGCACGTGTTCTATTGTATGCTGAAGAAATGTTGCAAGCTCAATTAAAGAATGCAATATAGCAATTATACTGTAATAGTCCACTTATACTGTAATAGTCCAATTATACTGTAATAGTGTCTGTAATATAATTTTACTGTTATTTATTTTATGTAATTTTTCTTTCATATCTATTTTCAACAGTTTTGTAAATGAATAGTGGCAGCATACATGTTTAGAATTTTGTTCTTCAGGGAAGATCCAAATAAAGATATAAATCATACAAAATATATTAAATTCGCATATTTAAAACCTATGTAGAAGTATTTACTTTTCCTTTAAGGAATGTCAATTATCTTACTGTCTCCTGGCAAGTTAATTGTACCGGGGAAGTTTCTGGTCATAATTAAAGTACTTCCCAATAGCAATCATTACGCTTTCTGTCGTACATTTATTTCAAAGAGGACTCCAGATCAAGGTTTTTAAATGACCATATGGGTGTTTTTTTTATCTGTTTTTTACACACTTGAAAATCGAGGTTTTCTTTTATAAGTTAAAAAATGTAGGGGAAAATGTATATAAATTCCTTATCATAAGCATAATTTAAATAAAACTAGCCGCGGAGCGACCAGCATGGTCACTTTTAGTTTTATATTTTCTTTTGCAAAACAACTCAACTGAAAGTAAGGTATGTAAGAAACATTACCATTACTTGTCATCATAAATATACGTTGTTAAGTGGTAGTAGGAGCTCAGCCAAACAATTTATAATCATTGCTAAATTCACTATAAGGCTGATTCTAAAACATCGTGATTAACAAATATGAATTTCCATTACTTCAGAATAGAGTTAATGATAAGACTGAGAAACCCAACACCAAGGATTTTAAAAATTACATCCCTCTCTCTTTGTACTATTTTAAAAAATTAAGATATCTACACTTTATCGTCAGAATTCAAATAAGAAATTGTTCGGGAAAATTTTTTTCACTTAAAAAAATAGACTAAAAATTCGGCAAGTGATAAAATATAGTGTGGATTACACCACTCTCTGTGTGTACTATTTTTCACAATTCAGATATCTCCACTGAATCAAATCAAATAATAAATTGTTGGAAAAATTTCTTCACTTATAAAAGGGAGTAAACATTCAGGAAGTACTGAAAAAAGTGTATAAAATTAACTATCACTGGCTATCAGTTGCTATGCCGGCGACGGTTAAGCCTAACCTCGCGATCATTTATGCTATCTCGTAATGAATTATTTCTTCTTCGCTTTCTTTCTCGAGACTGTTCACAATTTTCACTTGATCGTACAGCTCGCTTTCGAACATTTCTGATTTCAGTGCGTAAATCCATGTTGACACGCGGTTGCAAATTGCGGACGGCCGCTATTGTTTACATCTGGTAGTTGCAGCAGTTGCTATTCGGAATGTAGAAATATCGCCGATTTTTCTGCCGCATACCTACGCATTTTATATATATAGATAAGACATTTTATTGAACAAAATACAGCTTACATTGACATTAGTATGTGTTTGAATATACAATGATTTAAGATGATTATTATCATATATCGAGTTATATATTTCGAGTTATATATGAAGCGGTTAAAGGCAAAGTGGTGTACGTGAGTAAGTCAAGTGTTGTAAGTCCAAAGTGTTTTATTGAAAAAACTACAAAAAATTCTACTACAAATTGAACAAAATATAATTCATGATAATTATTATAATATTGCAAATAATAATTATTTGCAATTTCTCTATAAATTGAACATGAAGATTACATTTTTAATCTTAAATAAAAAAAGTTCAAAATGTTGTTGTTGTTGTTGCTTATGGTCCTTAACCGACAGTAACATCAGATCAAGTCCCGAAGGCTATGGGCGATGAAGTAGCGGCTCTTGTTTTGAATTTGCACCTTAAGGGTCGGAGTCCGACTTGGCTAAATCACCGGTCCTGTAATTTTGAACAGCATCAAGTAACGAGACCGGAACACTTGACCCCGCACCTCCAAAAGTAAATTTGAGAACTTGGAGGACATTGTATCCAAGCCATATTTTACGTGCCCCGGCCACCGTTAGTGAACACGACGGTAGATTTGCAGCGACGAGCATCAAACCAGGGACGCACAGATCATTGGTCCGCTGCTCTTGTCAGCTGGGCTACCAGTGGAAAATGGGACTTTCACCACTTTGCCTTTCGCCGCCCCATATTATCAGTCATATATCCCTCTTACAAAACCTTCCCAGGATTTTGGTATATGTTACGTTTTGCAAAAGATGGATTCAATAATTCCAGATTTCAAATGTTATCAAACTCCATGACCTGTATTACTATTTTCCCTCACTCTTCTGCGTGCGTATAAATAGTTCTTTCACAAGTCAATAAAATCAAAACAAAATACGTAAATTCTCTCAAACTCCTAAGGTGGCAATACTGGCAGTAAATAGATAGTCAAAATTTTTCATACCTGGGTGCCTAAAACAGAACTGGAATGAGCATGTTATAAACAAAGCTGTGACTCGCGAGTCACATGAGGCTCTCTTGTGGCTCATTATTCAGTGACCAGTTTTTAGAAATAATTCACATCTTATAAATTGTTCTCAGAAATATTATTTTTAATAGTTTCTTGTTTCACACTTTTTACTAGCTATAATCAACATTTAACTGAATTGCTGCAAAATTCAACAACTGCATCTGTGCCAGATTTGAATAATTTCGCAGCACAATTAAAAGAAATATGAAAGATTAAAATTATTTTAGAATTAAGAAATATTAATTATTATAATGATTGGAGAATGATATAGTTAATAAAAAAATATTTCAGTAGTCTTTTCCAACGAAACTACCGCGGGTTATTAACGTAAGACCACTTATCGCTGCTGGCCTCTTTTTTTATTTGACGCATTTTCCTACTTTTCTGTTTAACTATTAACTGCTACTGGGTTTGACGCGCTGCCAAAATTATAACTCGCGACGCAGAACGAACACTATTTTCTTCCAGGAGAACCGTTATTGAGGAATGAAACCGTACGTTAAAATAAAGAAAAAAAGTCTCTTCTTACGAAACTACTCTGGGTTATAAAGGTAGGATTACTTATCGTTGCTTACCATTTTTTAAAATGCATTTTGGTACTTTCTGTTTAACTGTTTACTGCTACTGAGTTTGGCGCGCTGCAAAATTATAACTCGCGACACCGGACACTTTTTATCTCCGCAGTACCGTTATCGAGGAACGTAATCCTACGTTAAAAACAAATATGAATATTTCTTTCATATCAAATATAATGTTTTGTATTTGCCTCATCTGAGTATGTAGTCAATCCTATATTGCTCTTAGAACACTTTATCTTGGCCATACTTGATATAGACCATACTAAGCACGCATGAAAGAAAGGCAAAGGGCTTAAAATATTTATTTAGAGTTGACTGGTGAAACTTATTATATTGTATGACAATAAAATACAACTTTAATTTTACTCCAAGTTATCTTAGAAAAAGCGGTGGGTATTATCTTATTCGTATTTTTAATGTACGATTACGTTCCTTCATAACGGTCCTTCAGAAGGCAAAATTTCAGACACTGAAAACGTTTGCCATCGCTACTCATAATTTTGGCAGCTCGCCTAACCCAGTCTGTATCGCTAGGGCAAGCAGTAAACAGTTAAACAGGAAAGTACCAAAATATGTCAAAATTCTGACCGACTGACTCACACACACACACACACATACACACACATATATATATATATATATATATATATATATATATATATATATATATATATATATATATATATATATATATATATATATATATATATATATATATATATATATATGTCAAATGTTATACACATCTCAGAATTTAGGAATTTCAGCCTTTCATCATTGTAGCACTAAAATCTGAAAAGTAAAAATGTCAAATTGTCTCATGTTTGTTAACCAAAATTAATTTAAAACTAAACACGGTATAAATAACATAGAAAAAAACATGAGAAATCTTATACACATGAATATAATGAAAACCCAATCTAATATATAAAAATAAATGTTTGCATGTCTGTCTATATATCTATCAATCTATCTATAGTTCTATAGAAATCCACAGTTTAGGAGCAACGATCATGAAATTTTACATACAGGCGTGTTTAAAAACAGCCGAGGGTCTTAAGAACTTCCAAGATCGAAATTAATTACCGTTAATTTTGAATTAATAAAAAACCGACATTTTTTAAAACTAAATGTAGGCTGTTACTCTTTGTGGAATCATCCCTCTGAATATGGCGTCCACGTTAGGGTTAGCTGACAAACAGCGAGCAAAAAGATAAAAAATAAATTAAATCAAAAAGTTTCAAGTCATATATTAAACCAGAATAATAAATGAAAATAATAATCTTTCATGTTAGATTTTATACTCTAAAATAAATTAGATCCAACGGCATATTGACACTCTCGACACGCAATGGATAATTCGAATCAACCACGCTAAGTGTCACGAGATCTTTTTTAATCGCCACTGCAATCCCCCTCGCTTATGTCTTTGTGTCTATTGAAGAGTTAAAAACTAAGTTTCTATCCTGCTTACTTATTTTTGACTTAAAACTCCTCTTACTCCATAAATACATGTATATTCACCAACCTATAGCAACTTTCGAATAATCTTAGTACGAATATGTTTGACTTTACTCAATAAAGTAACGTGTCATCATAGCGCGTTCGGTAAAAGCGCGCATTTGCTATGGCACACGACTCGGGTTCGAATACGCATAGTGCAAATTTTGCTAAACCTGTGTTTTCAGATTTTTTTGAAGGCTTTTTTATTTCAGCTTTTATTTTATTATTTTTTAAATGATTTTTATTTTATGTATTATTTTTTTATTATTTTTATTTTATTTTATTATTTTTTAAAATTATTATTTTTATTTTATTTTATTTTTCAGCTTTCTTATGATGAAATAAAAAAATTTAAAAAACATTATTATTTTTAATGATTATAAGCGAATATAGATGAAAAATAGCTGAAATCTGAGGAGCTGATATAGCTGAAATATAGCTGAAATCTGACGAATATAGCTGAAATCTGAGGTGTTTATTGAACATTTATATATTTTAAATTGGGTTTTCATATTATTAATGTGTATAACATTTCTTATGCATTTTTTCTATGTTATTTATACTGTGTTTAGTCTTTTAATGGATTTTGGTAGGTTTATTATAAATTTATATATTTTATGTTTTACTTTTCAGGATTTTTTGCTCCAATCATAAAGGTTATATCTTTTCTATGTTATTTATACTGTGTTTAGTTTTTAAATTGATTTTTGTTAACAAACATTCGACAATTTGACATTTTTCCTTTTCAGCTTTTAGTGGTTTATTATAAATGTATATATTTTATGTTTTACTTTTCAGTGTTTTTTTGCTCCAATGATGAAACGCTAAATCTAGATGATTTCTGAAGAAATTATTGTAAATTTATGGGTTTTTTTTAATTAGGGTTTGCTTTTTATTCACGCTTATAATATTTCACATGCTTTTTAATCTATGTTATTTATACTGTGTTAAGTTTTTAAATTTATTTTGGTTAACAAATATTCGACAATTTGACATTTTTACTTTTAAGTTTTTAATGGTACAATGATGAAAGGCTGAATCTACCTAATTTCTGAGATGTGTATAGCATTTTACATGTTTTTTTCTATGCTATTTATACTGTGTTTAGTTTTAAAATTGATTTTGGTTAACAAACATTCTTTAAATCCCGGGCAATGCCGGATAAATTATCACCTGTGTAGGTTGATAATTCATAAATTTTAACACTGTTCCCACATGTATATTTGCCGATCCATAAGAACTTTCCAAAAATTTTAATTAATAAATAACCAACAATTTTTGAATGATGTGACTCTCGTTTCACAGACGTGCAGAAGATGGCACCATAATTTTAAACTTTTAGTATTCCAACCATGAAGCTAAAGATGCTTCATGATTCTGTAGCTTCTTGATTCCAACCCATCTAAAAACACGCATTTCGCTACGGAATACATTCAAATTAAATACAACGTCAATGTATGCAATTAATGCAAATATATATATCTATATAATAAATACGACGATCAAAATATACAAATGATGTAAAAAAAAAATTTCTAAAAAAATCGTAAGGGATATTTTTATAGACAAAATAATGTAGAAGAAAAATTTTCAAATTCAATCTAATAGGACATACTAAAGAATATAGTACAGTTAATAAAGTACAGTTTCAGGAACATATCTTTTACTGTATTTTAATATTTTTGTTGGATAATGTCGAATGCCGCATTAGCAAGAAAATAAATGCCGCATTAGCAAGAAAAAAAATATTTTTTTTCTCTATTTCGTTGTTACGTGACGATAAATTTATTTAAAGTACCAGAAAAAAATCACGTGATCAGCATTTAATAAATTAAATTCTACAAATTAATCTTTAAAAATTCACCAAAAATCAAAAAATGGAGGTAAAGATTCAAAAAAGATTTCATTTTTAAGGAATTTTTATGATCTTTTTCGTGATATAAATTTTACAACCCTCTTATTATAATTTTAAATGCAAACTTCAAAAAAGTTACAAAAACAGCTTAAAAAATTTAATTTAAAAAAATCTATGAAGAATATTTCAAAAACCTTTCTTAGTGCACCCCTACATTATAAGAAGAATCGTCATGCAAAATTTCAGACCATTAGGTCCAGCGGTTTGGTCTGATCTTTGTACACTGCTGGCCACTGTAAATGCAACACCCTGAAGGAAACATGCAAATAACATGATATTTACAACATGCATTAGCGGAGGTGAGATATGCAAATGATTAGAATTTCAGTGCTGACGCACATCACGCGCGCCTGTGGCGCCACTTCAAAGCGCTATTTAAGGCTTAGAGATTTCAACGATTTCAAGTTCGGCAATTGTGTTTTTCTTGTGGTTTTTTCAAAAAAACGATCATTTATGCCTCGTCGAAAACAGCGATCATCTTTTGATCAAGTATCCGAGTTCGACAGAGGAAGGATAGTGGCCTACCGAGATTGTGGATTATCTTTCAGGGAAATCGGTAGTCGTGTTGGACGAAACCAAACAACTGTAATGCGGATATGTGATCGTTGGATGCAGGAGGGTACGACGGACCGGCGTGTTCGATCGCATCCACCTCAGCGCCCCACTTCACGTGATGACAGGCAAATTGTGCACATGGCAGTGACGGATCGCTCAGTCACATCACGAACCATAGCACAGCACATGCAGTCTGTAACGCATCATCCAGTGTCTGCGCGTACCATTCGACGCCGTTTACAGCAGAGTGGTATGTCCGCAAGACGTCCATTGCTTTGTCTACCCTTGACGCAGAACCACAAACGTCTCCGCCGCCAATGGTGCGATGACAGAAGGATGTGGACTGCAGAATGGAATGAAAATGTCTTTACTGACGAGTCACGCTTCTGTGTGCAACACCACGATAGTCGCATTCGAGTCTGGAGTCACCGTGAAGAGAGGATACTGAACAGCTGCGTTATGCACCGCCACACTGGTCATGCACCGGGTATTATGTTATGGGGCGGTATTGGATATCACTCTCGCACACCTTTAGTACGCATTGCCGATACTTTAAACAGCGAGCGCTACATCTCCGAGGTGTTGGAGCCAGTTGTCATTCCTTACCTTTAGGGCTTACCCACAGCCATATTTCAACAGGATAATGCGCAACCACATGTGGCACGCATTGTCCAACGGTTCTTCGTCAATCGCCAGATTAAATTGCTTCCCTGGCCGCATCGCTCTCCGGATCTTTCGCCGATAGAAAACATGTGGTCCATGGTTGCTCTACGATTGACCCAGATTCCATCCCCAGCTGCCACAGCAGATCAAATTTGGCAACGTGTGGAAGCTGCTAGGTCTGCTGTACCCCAAGAACTCATCCAAAGTCTCTTTGAATCAATGCCGAGGCGTGTGGCAGCGGTGATCTCCAACAATGGCGGCTACTCTGGCTACTGATTTTGGCAGGAACCACACTTCACAGAATTCTATAAATTTAATCAGTTGATACTTGGTCAACATGTTATCTACAAAATAAATTTTGTTGTGATATCTCTTGTCTTTTTTGGTGTTGCAATTTGGGTGGCCAGCAATGTATGTCAGTCAGTCAATCAGTCAGCAGTCAGTTACGGAACTGTTTTGTATATATAGATTTTTATTACTATCTTTATATCGTAACGTTAACTTCATGCACACGCATTATTTTCCTATGCTTTTTTTATCCTTATCTTTATAATAGCGGACATTTCATATGATTTTAAACAACAATTGTTGATAACGCTTAAAAATGCATTTAATTGGCTGTTAAAACTTTATATTTTCACCCTATTTAAAAGAAGTAGGGTGTAAATTTTTCAAAGAGGATGTTTCAACACCAAACTTCAAAGAAGTAGGGTGTAAATTGTAGGGTTTGAAAGTTGGTAAAATCAAAATTTTGTGCAATGTATTTAGTTTCTTGATTAAAAGTAGTTTTTTTCTAAAAATTAATTTATTTTGCTTGAAAAGCTAAATATTTTATGCACGTGGTTTATATTATTATTACTATCTTTATATCGTAACGTTAACTTCATGCGCGAACATTATTTTCTTATGCTTTTTTGATTATTATCTTTATAATAGCTTTATTTTCATATGGTTTTAAACAACTATCGTTTTTATTCATATTACTAGATGTATTACCCGGCTTCCCTCGGGATTCAGTATCTGTTATTATTTTTTTCAATGATTATCCTCATGTTATGATGTTCTACAGTTTTCACTAAAACTCTTTTGCGGTAGCAAATAACATTAGTTTGTTGTCGGTGCTGTCGTTGTTCATCGTCTTCTTTTCCTTTCGATGTTGAAGCTGGAAGACAATCGTATGTTCGACGCGTTAAAAGTTTCTTCATCAGTCTCACTGCTTCGGATCACTACAATTCGAATTCTGTTACCTTCAAGCTCTTGGGAATGATTTTTCTTCAGATTCTTGTATGCGTCTAACTGCATTTCGAATTCTGTTGGCTTCGGGCTCTTCTGTTTTTTTTTCATCACATTGCTCATTTCTCAACAATCTTTGACATCTTCCCCTTACTTGTGCAGTTTTAAAAGTTGCTCTGCTCTTTTTGGGCATTTTAACACATTAATTTACAGCTAGTCAATAACGTTTGAATGGATTTATTATTATAGAAAAATAATCAATATTGTTTGAATGGATTGAGATCGCATTCAATATTAAAACACAGAAAATCTGGTAATTATTATAGAAAAAATATATACACGTATTTCATGCTCGGAATTCTTTCTCAAAACTAAATCATCTGCTACGTTTCATAGCCACTTTCAGACTTTCTTAATTATAATATACACGTATTTCATGATTGCAATTCTTTCTCAAAACTAAATCATCTGCTATGTTTCAATGTCACTCCAGTTATATAAATCATCGCGTTATTGCTAAACGCACGTGTTTCTAGATAAGTCAACGTGTCCTGCAGTATATTTGAGTTTGAACAGGTATCTTGGGATAGTTTCAATTCATGAAATGGATAAATAACACATTCATTGAAAATGAGTGACTTTCCATCCTTATATTTTCATTTTTAAAAAGAAACATTCCTGCGTTGCCACGTACATGAAAATAATATATCAAATTCATTCTTGCATGCTCCAATATATGAATAAATCCCGTTTTTAATTCATATCTATTTATTTTTACGGAAATGTTATAATTTAATTGGCAACAATGAAATGTTACAATGGCTTTCAAAAAAAATATCCGGGGAAATTTGGCGATTTTCAATATACGTTGATACTTCTAACATAATTCGGGAATGGAATGTCGTAGCGGAATGAAAATAGTCTATAACCATCGCGCAAGTTCAAGCAATAAGTTGACCAAGTTTCATCGCAATCGGATGAACGGTACGGCAGCGCATAAAATACGAACAAACAATCAAACATTCATTTTTATATAGAGAGATGTTAATTTTTTTATCAATTAAAAATTAAGGGTAATTAATTTCCAGAAGAACTTATCTTTATTTTCATATGCTTTTTCATTTACGAATAATTCAATTGTTGGTTAAAAAACTTTTGCGTAATTTATATATTTGTGAGTGTTTAATTATTGAAATTAATAAATTTATATTTCTGGAGAGGATGTTTCAGTTTTTAGTGGTACTATGATGAAAGGCTGAATCTGCCAAAATTCTGAGGAGTTTATTATAGATAGAAAAGGAATTTAATATGTAGAGGATGGTTATAGGAGTTAAATGTAGAGAGGAGTTGAATGGTTTGCAGCCCTCAATCAAACACTTCATTTTTTAAGAGGCAACGCTGCAGTCATATCATGGTTCTATTGGAAATTTCTGCTACACCTGTAATTTCAGCTTCTTTTTTTGCCCTAATGATGAAAGGCTAATTCTAGCTGAATTCTGAGGAGTTTATTATAAATTTATATATTTTGATACTGTGTTTTCCTTTTATTCGTGTATAAGATTTCACGTGTGTTTTTTCTGTTAATAATACTGTGCTTAGTTTTAAATTAGTTTTGGTTGACAAACATTAGAGAATTTGAACATTTTACTTTTCAGATTTTAGTACTACATTGATGAAAGGCTGAAATTCTGAGACGTGTATAACATTTCACATACATATTTCTATGTTATTTATACTGTGTTAATTTTTAAATTGATTTTGGTTAACAAACATTCTTAAAATTACGGGCATCGCCGGATCCTTCAGCTAGTGAAAACATATATATAATTATAATAAACTCCTCAGAATTCAGCTAGATTTAGCCTTTTATCATTTGGGCAAAAAAAGAAGCTGAAATTACAGGTTTAGCAGAAATTTACAAGAGAACCATGATATGACTGAAGCGTTGCCTCTTAAAAAATGAAGTGTTTTAATTGAGGGCTGCAAACCATTCAACTCCTCTCCACATTTAATTCCTATAAACATCCACTACATAT
Source organism: Dolomedes plantarius (assembly GCA_907164885.2). Classification (NCBI taxonomy): domain Eukaryota; kingdom Metazoa; phylum Arthropoda; class Arachnida; order Araneae; family Dolomedidae; genus Dolomedes; species Dolomedes plantarius. The sequence goes on from OU015500.1 coordinate 35,607,810, forward strand.
TAAATTCCTTTTCTCTCCATAATAAACTCCTCGGAATTTTGGTATATTCAGCCTTTCATCATAGTACCACTAAAAACTGAAACATCCTCTCCAGAAATAAAAATTTATTAATTACAATAATTAAACTCACACAAATGTATAAATTACATAAAAGTTTTTTAACCAACATTTGAATAATTCGTAAATGAAAAAGCATATCAAAATAAAGATAATAAGAACTTCCGGAATCGAAATTAATTACCCTTAATTTTTAATTAATAAAAAAACAACATAATATGAATAAAAACGATAGTTGTTTAAAAGCATATGGAAATAAAACTATTATAAAGATAATGATAAAAAAAAAACATATGAAAATAATGCTCGCGCATGAAGTTAACGTTATGATATAAAGATAGTAATAATAATATAAACCGCGTGCGTGAAATATTTAGCTTTTCAAGCGAAATAAATTAATTTTTAGAAAAAATCTACTTTTAATCTAGAAATTAAATACATTGCACAAAATTTTGATTTTACCAACTTTCTACCCTACAGTTTACACCCTACTTCTTTGAAGTTGGATGTTGAAACATCCTCTTTGGAAAATTTTCACTCTACTTCTTTTAAATAGGGTGTAAATATAAAGTTTTAACAGTCAATTGAATGCTAGTTAAAAATGATTGTTGTTTAAAAGCATATGAAAATTACGCTATTCTAAAGATAATAAAAAAAGCATAAGAAAATAATGCGTACGCATGAATTTAACGTTAAGATATAAAGATAGTAATAATAATCTATATATATAAAACAGTTCCGTAACTGACTGACTGACTGATTGACTGACTGACTGATTGGAATTTTATAAAATTTTCTTTCTTACGTACTGTAAAAATTGAAAAAAAAGCCGATATTTAGAAATTTTTCTACGCTAAAATAATCATAATTGAAAAAAAAATATTATCAAAAAATCAATCATTCCTTCTATAATAAACGGTAATTTTTTCAAACTGACAGATATCACAGTTTTTTTTTAAAATATTAAACATGGTGTTCCAAAAAAGGAACATTGGCATGTAAAAGGTTAATTTATTAAACGCTGATCACGTGATTTCTTTTTCTGGTACTTTAAATAAATTTATCGTCACATAACAACGAAATAGACAAAAATATACTTTTTTAATTGCTAATGCGGCAGAAGATTGGACATTATCCAAAAAAATATTAAAATAATGTAAAAGATATGTTCCTCAAACTGTACTACATTAACTGTACTATATTCTTTAGTATGTTCCATGAGATTTAATTTGAATATTTTCTTCTACATTATTTTGTCTATAAAAATATCCCTTACGATTTTTTTATAAATATTTTTTTTTTGTTTTCTTTACATTATTTGTATACATTGACCGTCGTATTTATTATATCTATATCTGTATATATATATATATATATACTAGCTGAAGTACCCGGCGTTGCCCGGAATTTTAAGAAGGTTTGTTAACCAAAATCAATTTAAAAAATTAACACAGTATAAATTAGCCAAAAAAAAGCATGTGAAATGTTATACATATCTCAGTATTTTGGTAGATGCAGTCTTTCATCATTGTACCACTAAAAGCTATAAAGTAAAAATGTCAAATTGTGGAATGTTTGTTAACCAAAATCAATTTAAAAACTTAACACAGTATAAATTACATAACCAAAAAAAAGCATGTGAAATGTTATACATATCTCAGTATTTTGGTAGATGCAGTCTTTCATCATTGTACCACTAAAAGCTGTAAAGTAAAAATGTCAAATTGTGGAATGTTTGTTAACCAAAATCAATTTAAAAACTTAACACAGTATAAATTACATAACCAAAAAAAAAGCATGTGAAATGTTATACATATCTCAGTAATTTGGTAGATGCAGTCTTTCATCATTGTACCACTAAAAGCTGTAAAGTAAAAATGTCAAATTATGGAATGTTTGTTAACCAAAATCAATTTAAAAACTTAACACAGTATAAATTACATAACCAAAAAAAAGCATGTGAAATGTTATACATATCTCAGTATTTTGGTAGATGCAGTCTTTCATCATTGTACCACTAAAAGCTATAAAGTAAAAATGTCAAATTGTGGAATGTTTGTTAACCAAAATCAATTTAAAAACTTAACACAGTATAAATTGCATAGCCAAAAAAAAAGCATGTGAAATGTTATACATATCTCAGTATTCTGGTTAGATGCAGTCTTTCATCATTGTACCACTAAAAGCTGTAAAGTAAAAATGTCAAATTGTGGAATGTTTGTTAACCAAAATCAATTTAAAATCTAAACAATTTAGCAAGATTTAACCTTCTATGTTTGGAGCAAAAGAAGCTGATAAGTAAGACATAAAATATACATATATTTATAATAAACCACTAAAAGCTGAGAAGGAAAAATGTCAAATTGTCTTTTGGAAAGTAAAGCTGAAAAGTAAAAATGTCAATTTGTCGAATGTTTGTTAACCAAAATCAATTTAAAGACTAAACACAGTATAAATAACATAGAAAAATAAGCATGTGAAATGTTATACACCCAAATAATTTTTAAAAAATCCAATATAAAAATATATAAATTTATAATTAACTCCTCAGAATTCATCTAGATTTAACCTTTCATCTTTGGAGCAAAAGAAGCTGAAAAGTAAAACATAAAATATATACATTTATAATAAACCATTAAAAGCTGAAAAGGAAAAAATGTCAAATTGTCTCTTGGAAAGTTAAGAGTTTTAAAAAGTAAAGCTGAAAAGTAAAAATGTCATTTTGTCGAATGTTTGTTAAACAAAATTGATTAAAAAAGTAAACACAGCATAAATAACATTTAAAAAAAAAACATGTGAAATGTTATACACATCTCAGAATTTTAGTAGATTCAGCCTTTCATTTTTCAAGTTTAAATTAAAAATGTCAAATTGTCTAATGTTTGTTAACAAAAAGTAATTTAAAAACTAAACACAGTATAAATAACATAGATTTAATAACAGTATAAATATCATAAAATATATACATTTATAATAAATCACTAAAAGCTTAAAAGTAAAAAATGTCTAATTGTCCATATAAATACCTCCATAAATGCAGGATTCTGTAGCCAAAAAAATATATAAATAAAGTATTAAAGTATTTGTTAAAGGCACTGACTGATGAAAAAATTAACAGAAATCTGCAGTTTGGGCTACACGCACCATAAATGCAAGATTCTGTAGCAATAATAGAAACATTCTGTCCTTATTAAACTCCATATAAATCTCTGTTCAATTAAACTGATCCGAATATCATCTGAAGTACCTTCATAAACTATGTTTCTCGTTTCTTGATTCGGGGTTCAATATGAATGTTTGTTAACCAAAGTCAACTTAAAAACTAAACACAGTATAAATAGCATAGGAAAAAAACATGTGAAATGTTATACACATCTCAGAATTTAGATAGATTCAGCCTTTCATCACTAAAAGCTGAAAAGTAAAATTGTCAAATTGTCTTTTGTCTTGTGAACTCTGCATGAAAAATTAAACATAGTATAAAAAAGGGATGGGAAATGTCATACACATCAATACTAAAAAACAACGAATAAATTTTGGTTCGAATTTGACTCTTAGTGTGCTTCAGAATAGTTGAAACTCTTGAAAATAGTTGTTCTCAGATGTACGTGCTTCCAAACGTTGATGACCAGAATAACGCTTGACTATGCAGTGAAGGATATTTATATCTGGGCAGGTATGATTTATGAGTATAACAAAGAGACTCGATTGAATTTCTCTTTAAGTTAAATGTCAGATTGCAACTCTATGCATTCCATTTGACAATTTGCTAGCATTATATCTACATCGACTGTAAATAGAATAGAAAACATGCAAAAACAAAAATTGTTTATTTTCCCCGAAGTCCTGAAATCAATTTTAAATTCTTGTACTAAATCGGAAAGTAGGGCTGCGTATTTTATAACATTTTTAGAATTGTGCTTCGGAAATTAAAATAGTAGCATGAAGATTTTTATACAGTTATAGGCATTTTAGCTAAATTTCAATAAAAATTACTTCAAATTGACCAATTTATAGAAAAAGTATGCTATTTACAGTTAAGTTTTTGTTTCTTTTTTTAAATTTTTAAGTGCTATTTTACCATAAAGCACCAAAAAAAAACTTTAAAAAATCATTTTTTAAAACAAACAAATGGAATAGCTAAACACAAACATAGTTAACCGTAAATAAATCGCAAAACTGTGCTTAAGTTTAGACTGATTCTTTTTAGTTAAGATATACTAATTTTTATGCTTTTAAAAGTACATTGTGAATTATAAAATTAAGAACAATATAAAATACAGTAACGGATTATTGCTTCTTTTAGGAAACAACAAAACAATGTTTCAAATTTAAACTACTGCCACTCGCTGCTACTGTCGTCTGATGAGCAAAAAAAATTAAATAATTCAATATTATTCTGATTTTTCACGCTAGTGGAAAAAATGCCACGCCCACTTTAGAGTCACTTGAAATAATTAAACACACACAAATATATAAATTACACAAAAGGTTTTTTTTTTTAATTCTGTAATGTGTCTAAATCTCCACTATGGAAATATATCGGAGAATTCCATCATTTTAATAAGAAATTTCTAAAATGAAAATAGCAACAAATAACGTCTGTTTATAATCTGAAGACGATGTTAATTTCACTGAAATGTTTTAAAATATAAATTTTAGATAAGAAATATTTAACGCATTTACTACGCATTACATCGTTTCAATAAGAAATGTCTGAAATGAAAATGGCAACAGAGAACGTTTGTTTACAAAATAACACGGCGAAAATAAACGACGATCGTTAATCGAAATGTCTTAAAGTATAAAATCTGACTTGAAAGATGATTATTTTCATTTATTATTCTGGTTTAATATATAACTTGAAACTTTTTGATTTTATTTATTTTTATCTTTTCGCTCGCTGTCAGCTAACCCTAACGTGGACGCCATATTCAGAGGGATGATGCCACAAAGTGTAACAGCTTACATTTAGTTTCAAAATTGTGGTTTTTTATTAATTAAAAATCAACGGTAATTAATTTCGATTTTTGAAGTTCTTCAGACCCTCGGCTGTTTTTAAAGACGCCTGTATTTAAAATTTCACGATCGTTGCTCCTAAACTGTGGATTTCTATACAATTACAGAGATACAAACATTCATTTTTATATATTAGATATATATATATATATATATATATATATATATATATATATATATATACACACAAAAAGTACCACTGAATTAGGGATAGCAAAGCTATGCAAATTGTGTAGCGCTGCGCATCATGTATGCGCAAGTGAGGGCGCTGAGGTAACTGCATATATAGCGCGTACTGTAGTTGTTCTGAATTAGTTGTTGGAATTGCCAGTATAGGTAAACTGCCTGATTTAGACGCCTTCGATCGCGGACAAATCGTAGGTGCGCGACGCATGGGCCATTCAATTTCCGAAATCGTCAGACAGCTAGGATTTTCAAGGTCGACAGTGTCAAGAGTATACCAAGAATACATGGATGTTGGGAAAAAAACTAGCGATCGGGCAAACTGCAAAGCACAATTAGCCTTGACAGTGCGTGGTGAGAGACAGCTCAGGCGTATTGTACGTCGCCAGCGAAGCCAAACATTAGCTCAAATTACGACCCAGTATAATGACGGTGCCAGTCGTACAGTCAGTAAACGGACTGTCCAACGCTCGCTTCACCGTATGGGTTTCGGGAGCCGTCGTCCTACGAGAGTACCATTGCTCTATACTCGCCATCGGGCTGCACGTCTTGCCTGGGAAAGAGAGCACAGAGACTGGAGTGTAGAGGACTGGAAAAGAGTAGCATGGAGTGATGAGTCTCCATTCCAACTACTTAACGCCGACGGGAGGATGAGAATATAGCATCAGGCTGATGAAGAAATGGATCCTGCATGCCTGACTGGAACTGTACAAGGGCATGGTGGCTCAATCATGGTCTAGGGTGTTTTTTCGTGGCACAGTTTGGGATCTTTGGTGCGTGTACCAACCTCCCTCAATGCAATTCGGTACGTAGAGTTGCTGGGTGATCACCTCCATCCGTTTATGCTGTTCTGTTATCCGCACGATAATGGAGTTTTCCAGCAAGACAACTGTGCCTCTCACAAGTCCCGGTTGGCTACTGGCTGGTTGGATGAGCATTCCTTTGACTTCTCTGTCATGAATTGGCCACCTAGAAGCCCAGACTTAAATCCTATTGAGCATCTTTGGGATGTTTTGGAACAAGGCGTGAAAGCCATCACACAGCACCAAAGAACCTTACTGAATTATGGACAGCTTTAGAAAATATTTCGCAAGCCATTCCCGTGGAACGTTTCCAGAAACTTGTTGAATCTGACTCGTCGTGTGGCAGCCGTTATCAAGGCCAGTGGAGGCCCAACACGTTACTATGTAGGTATCCCTAATTCAGTGGCACTTCAGTGTGTATGTATATATATATATATATATATATATATTGGCATTAATTGCATACACTGACATTATATTTAATTTGAATGTACTCCGTAGCGTAGTGTGGGTTTTCAGCTAGTATATTATTAAGATAAATTACAAATGGGTTGTAATACTAAAAGTTTAAAATAGTGGCGGTATCTACTGAAAGTCTGTGAATCGAGAGTCGCATCCTTCAAAAACTGTTTGTTAATTATTGATAAATGTTTGTCAACCAAAATCAATTTTAAAACTAAACACAGTATAAATAACAGAAATGATTTAGCCTTTATCATTGGAGCAAAAAATCCAGAAAAGCAAAACATAAAATATATAAATTTATAATAAACCTATCAAAATCCATTAAAAAACTAAACACAGTATAAATAACATTAAGAAAAAGCATACGAAATGTTATACACATTAATAATATGAAAACCCAATTTACAATATACAAATGTATAATAAACTCCTCAGATTTCAGCTACATTCGGTCTTTCATCATAAAGAAGCTGAAAAAAAATAATAATAATAATTAAAAATAATAATAAAATAAAATAAAAAATAATAATTAAAATAAAATAATAAAATAAAATAAAATAAATAAAAATTATAATAAAATAAAATAAAAAATAATAATTAAAATAAAATAAAAATAATAAAATAAAATAAAAAATAATAATTAAAATAAAATAATAAAATAAAATAAAAATAATAATTAAAAAAATAATAAAATAAAAGCTGAAATAAAAAAGTCTCCATAAAAAAGCTGAAAATTCAGGTTTAGGACACTTTGCACGATGTGCACCCGTGTCGTACAGGGTAGCAAGTGAGCGGTTTTACCGAATGCGCCACGATGACACTCTACTCTGTTGAGTAAAGTAAAAGATATTCGCACTGAGTTTTTTGGAAGTTGCTATGGGTTGGTGAATATACATGCATTTATGGAGTAAGATGTGTTTTAAGTGAGAAATAAGTTAGCAGGATAGAAGCTTAGTCTTTAACTGTTCAATAGACACAAAGATTTAAGCGATGTAGATTGCAGTAGCGATTAAAATAAAACTCGTGAAACTTAGCGTGGTTGATTCGAATTTTCCATCGTGTGTGGAGAGTGTCAATATGCCATTGGATCTGATCTATTTTAGAGTATAAAATCCGAATTGAAAGATTATTATTTTCATTTATTATTCGAGTTTAATATATGACTTGAAACTGTTTGATTGTATTTATTTTTTTATCGTTTTTGCTTCTCGCTGTTCTTTAAACATAACTTGTCGGCCTTTCAAATTGTGAGGCTCTTACATTTCTGGATTCAGCCTTGATACACGGATGGGTGGCTCTTCCCTTTCTAGATTCACCTTTCAAAAATTATTGGTTTTTATTAATTAAAAATTAACGGTAATTAATTTCGATTTTGGAAGTTCTTAAGACCCTCGGCTGTTTTAAAACCCGACTGTATGTAAAATTTCACGATTGTTGCTCCTAATCTTTGGATTTCTATACAACTATAGATAGATAGATAGATAGACAGGCAGACATTCATTTTTATATATTATATATATATACAGGGTGTCCCAAAACGACCGCATAAACTCTGTACAGCTAGATTCCTCGTTGGGAGTACATAAAAACTGCCCAAAGAAGCGTTCCTGTACGATCCATAGTTTACGAGAAAAATACGAAAAACAAAGTATGACGTCACTGCCAGTGCAAGAAAAAACACTTTATTAAACATATCAACAGCATGCACAATTTAGAGCAGATGTTCAAAGTGTCCGCCGTGCATGTCGAGGCAGGATTGATCACGCCGCGGAATGGCTGTCATCACACGTTGAAGCATCGCGAGGTCCACCGAAGTACAAGCAGCATGCAGACGAGCAACTAAGGTCATTTGTGTTGTCACTACGTCTCGATACACTAGTTCCTTGAGATGGCCCCATAGGAAAAAATCAAACGGTGTAAGATCTGGCGAACGTGGCGGCCATAGAACCGGACCCCCACGTCCGATCCAGCGGCCGGGGTATTCCATATCCTGTCAACCACGTACAGGAGCACAGAAATGCGCCGGAGCCCCATCATGCTGGAACCAAAGTCCCTGTATTGCCGCTAATGGTATGTCATCGAGGAACTCGGTTAAGACCTCATTGAGAAACGCCAAGTACGACTGTCCCGAGAGCCGTTCAGGCAACAGATATGGTCCAAGCAGGCGATCCCCGAGTATGCCGGCCCACACGTTAAGAAACCAACGTTCCTGATGTTTCTGCGGCTGAATTGCATGCGGATTGACTTGGGACCACATATGGCTGTTGTGATGGTTGAATACCCCATCACGAGTGAAACATGATTCATCAGTCCACAGGATATGTGCAATGAAACCATTATCTGTGTTCTGTTGCTGCAACAGCCATTCGCAGAAGGCCACGCGTTTCTGAAAGTCATCTGGTTTCAGACCTTGCACGGTTGTGTACCGAAATGGGTGTAGCCTCTCAGACCGTAAAAGCCTGTGCACAGTATTTTTACTCGAAGTGATCTCACGGGCTAATTCGCGTGTGCTTACCTCGGGCGTCTCTTCTACCCGCTGCAGTATTGCATCCGCCTGTGCTACCGTCAGGCAGCTCCGCGGTCTTCCAGTATCGTGAAGATTGGCTGTTGGCAACACGCTTCCCGTATTTCGCAGTCTGTCGTCCAGCCTACGGATGATGTTGACATCGGGAGGACGGTGGGACGGATATCGACGGGCATACTCCCTAGCAGTTCGTAAGGCATTTCCATTACATCGGCCGTACATCAAGTACATGTCGCAGTAGTCACGAACGGAGTACATAGCCACCATACGAAGACTACCGGTAGCTGCAAGATGCAAGATTTTAAATACCAGTTCAACGGCGGCTTAACGTCATTCCATGGTGCGCTCGTATGCATGACGCGATATGCGCGGCGAACATTTTAAACATTATCATCTGGAAATATATGCAAATATTTTTGTTGATATGTCCAATAAAGTGTTTTTTTCTTGCACCGGCAGTGACGTCATACTTTGTTTTTCGGATTTTTCTCGTAAACTATGGATCGTACAGGAACGCTTCTTTGGGCAGTTTTTATGTACTCTCAACGACGAATCTAGCTGTGCAGAGTTTATGCGGTCGTTTTGGGACACCCTGTATATATATATATATATATATATATATATATATATATATATATATATATATATATATATATATATATATATATATATATATATGTGTGTGTGTGTGTGTGTGTGATGTCCGGAGTGGACATCTCGTGAAAATACTGCAATCGAGGCCGTAACAAAGATTCCAAATCATAACGAATAATTAAAGTTTATTTGACGTAAAGATTAACACATCTTAATCAGTTCGGAGCCAGCTCGCGTCTCCCGCAAAAAAGCTCCAAAATAGAATTAGGTGAAAGAGGTTGCCAGAATTGGCGGAGGAAGTTAGTATGTGAAAGGCGAAGCGTTTACGTCAAGACAAGAAGGACGGGTTACCATGGCAGAGATGAAGTACAGAATGGGCGATTATAAGTAGTTAGTAATATTATCACAGAATATCCCCCCCATCTAAAATGGATTGGAGCCGCGGCCGTCGACTCCAAGACACTCCAGATAGTGAGAACATGAAAATTAGTAGTTAGAATATTAGGTTGAAGCTGGCTCGAAACTCACAAATTTTTTACACTTTAAAATACAACTGAAAAGGCTTAAACATGTAAATATGGCATAACATTATAAATAAATATCTGGAGTAAAAAAAATAGAATGGTACACATAAATGGGAAACACTACTAATTACAGATGTAAAGGTGTCACAAAATGCAATTACAAGTGAATATTGTTCATGTCACAGTACCTGACATTTTTACATATCACGGTCTTTGGAATGTCTTTGAATGGCACAGATTTAATAGGTAAACAAACACAAAAGTTATTATTTCGCAATTTATAGTTGTTAAATATTGGATAGTTCCTTGGGAGATCTCCTGGTTGTAGTCACTTTAAAAACGTTATTGGTTGTTTATTTTTATTCTTCACATTGGATTATTTACATTTCTCTTTAAACAAAACTCTTTTTAATTTTTTTCTATCATTGATTTCTTGCTTTAACTTTTCTCCCAATTATGTAAACAAATACTATTAAACAGTTCTTCCAGCAATTAGTAGAATAAATTTACCAAATGCTGTCAAAATTAACTTTCAACATCAATACCACATGTCTGGTACCTGATGTTGCAAAATTCGAACAAAATACAAATTCCAACAATTGACACTGACATTCAACTGTTGTGGGAAAAAAATCAAGACAATACAAACATAAATTTGAGGTATGTGACCTGTTGTGAGTACATCCTCGTGAGCGTTTACCAAAGGGAAGGTGCTTCCAACCTGAAACTCAAGTTGAGCAAACTGCACAAAATGAAAAGGGGCAGGCAAGTTTCTCAAACATGAGAGGGAAAAGCAACTGTTTAAAGGGAACATTTGAAAAGTGCGAAGAGACAGGGAGGACAGTGAGTGGAAACCCCAGTATAAAAATCAGTAATATTTATCTAGTACATAGTATTTTTCATATAAAATGTAGTAAGCTTCAAAAAGTTTAAAAAATATATGTGAGTTTCACTTACACTCATGGGGTTTCTTCAAAATTAACTAGGATGGCGATAGGAGAGGAATGTTAAAATAGAAAGATTAAGGATAGCTGAATGATTTACATATTGGTGACTTATTCGTGGTGTAGTTTGAACTTCTCAGGTGAATAGTAAAATCTCAATTTTGATGAATGTACAATTTCAGTGGGTCTTTTCATGTGGTAATTTTCTTTATCAATTTCATAATTAACTTCAGATAATTTTTTAATAATCTGGTAAGGTCCTGAATAAGGAGAGGTCAACTTTCTAGTGTTTGGGTATTCGAATTCCTCATATATTACTAAGTCTCCAGGTTGAAATTTAGATTCTTCAAATCTAGTATCATATCTCCTCTTATTTTTCTGGTGGTATTCAAGAGTTCTGGTTTTAGCTAAAGTTCTTGCTTCACTTATATTAGAAATTACAAAAAAAATAATATAATAACTCACCTGCTTACAACACCAACTTTCGTACTGTAAAATACAATACTAAATAAGAACTTTTTTGAATGTAAAGCACTCTGGTGGTAACTTGAAAATTTGTTTTTATGAGCTTCTTTGATTTGAGAGCAGCGTTCGGCGTTCACTCTAAAATCGTAATTATTTTGTTGAAATTGAATTTTTTTTATGACTGTCTGTCACATATAAAAACTTGAATCACTTCTTGGAGACCTAGTTGAATCAGATGCTGCAGCACTGGTATTTGACTTTACGATGGCGTAGTCCAAAACGGGAAGAAAAATGGTGAGGTCAGGTGGAAACGAAACTGTAATTTTGAACAATGGCATCTTTACTTGCTTCGTCGCAGTCGTGATTTCTGTAGCACGTTCATGGTGTTGGATGAGGAATACTTTAGCACTGGTCATTTTCTTTCAAGATGGCGCATTCAGGAACACATGCAGAAAATAAAGCAAAAGTCCTGTAGAACAATGGCGGGAATTCAAAACGAAACTAGCGTAGAACGAAGACTTTATAACTTGTTCAATTTTGCAGTCGCATTTTTAAAAGTCTAAATCCTGCCGTGCTCTCTGTGATGTTCGGAGTGGACATCTCGTGAAAATACTGCAATCGAGGCCGTAACAAAGATTCCAAATCATAACGAATAATTAAAGTTTATTTGACGTACAGATTAACACATCTTAATCAGTTCGGAGCCAGCTCGCGTCTCCCGCAAAAAAGCGCCAAAATAGAATTAGGTGAAAGAGGTTGCCAGAATTGGCGGAGGAAGTTAGTATGTGGAAGGCGAAGCGTTTACGTCAAGACAAGAAGGACGGATTACCATGGCAGAGATGAAGTACAGAATGGGCCATTATAGGTAGTTAGTAATATTATCACACACACACACACACACACACATATATATATATATATATATATATATATATATATATATATATATATATATATACGTACCAATGTTTTAAGCAAAGATAAGTAATCTTACGTTAATATCCCGCGGTTGTTTCGTAAGAAGACACTACGTGATTTTTTTTTATCAATTGCACCAAAAACTAATAAAACATGAAATCTGGTTACTTTTAGCTAAGCATTTCCAGTTACCTACGTATATGTATGCTCAAATAATTTTTATATTACTCCAAAAAATGTCGATCATGGTTATAAAGATATTGAAATGCAGAATAATGCATTAATCATATTTGTACATAAATAGCATCCTACATTTAGATCTGGTTAATTTCAATTGAATGCATGTCAAAATATTTCATTCCCGCATCACTCGTTCTCCTGAATTTACAAGTCATAATCTTATCAAAAGTTTCTCTTTCAATGTATCTATTGTCAAAATCAAAGGCAACAAAGTAGTAACGAATCCATCAGTGGCATTAGTCGTAACAAATCCATCTTACACATTTGGGATTCTAAACCGGAATCTCGAATTAGATAGGCCCCAGAATGAAGGGAAGTAATCCAGCTCGAGATTGAATACATCGGATCGAGTTTGCGGCAATGTTTGAGGTAAAGTTGTAGGCATTCCTTTGTCTATAAGCCACACTACTTAATTGATTCAGCATATATTACGGGGCACAAAGTAAAGGTTAAGCATTCGGCTAATAACATTGTTTATTCTAGGATGAAGCCTACATTTAGGAAGCTAGCATGTATATATATAGGAGTTGTAGAAATTTTTTCCCATGTACCGTAAATGATTTAAGCTAATTTTCATAAAAATATATTATTTCAGAATCGTTATTCATGGAAGATATAATTTGCTTAACTGTCGTAATAATGTTAGATAAATTACGAAATTCGAGATAAATTATAATAATAATAGTTTTAATAATATTGATTTTTTTCTAAATTTTGACCATTTGTTTATATATATATATATATATATATATATATATATATATATATATATAGTTTACAAATGTAAATTACTTAATATGAAACAAAAAAGAGTAAATAAATTTTAGGCGCTAAGCTGCTCACAAAAATATTTACGATATATAGATATTTAAAATTAAGATAATTAAAAGGGCAGATGTGACCATTTAATACTCCTCTAACCTGAAATAAGATTGACATATATAAATAGGCAAAAAACGGAATTGGAGGTGGTATAGTTGATGACTGGGGGGGGTTGTGACCCCCCAACCTATATTTCGTTAAATATTAAACGAAATATAGTTACTAACCAGTTAATACGTTGTCAACGTTTACATTCAAACAAAAAAACTATGGACGTCAGTATAATTAAATTCTTAACTATAGCTATTGACCAGGGTTTTCCCGTCAATTTCCTCGTATCTATTCTAACCCAGTTTTTTAATCTAGACAATAAAGATTGTATGAATCGTTTTAAAATAAGTTGGCAACACTAAAAAAAAATTTCCCTAATACGGCGATATTTATCCCTACTTTGTCTATAAAATGTGAGTGTGCAAGGGTTTCGTGTCTCTTTGCTTGGTGGGAGCTAAGTATTTTGTATATATATAGTGTATATGTTAGTGAATAATTATTTAGTTAATTAGTATTATTCTATTTCAGTAACTTAGTATTAAAATTTTTTTCATTCTATTCATCTTGTAATTATGTTAGTTGACTACATTAGTAAATTATCTGGTTTAACTTTTCTATTTCACCTAAAATATTTTCCTTTTCATAATTTTTTATTACTGTCTTGGTGCTATAGCCGACCTCCGGGAGTGTTGCCTGGCTTAAAACATGTTTAACCGGGGTTGGGGGGTCACAACCCCCCCCAGTCATCAACTATACCACCTCCAATTCCGTTTTTTGCCTATTTATATATGTCAATCTTATTTCAGGTTAGAGGAGTATTAAATGGTCACATCTGCCCTTTTAATTATCTTAATTTTAAATATCTATATATATATATATATATATATATATATATATATATATATATATGATGTGTAGTGGTGCAAAGCATTTTATTCAGTCAAGAAAGTAAATTATAAATTATAATTATGTTATAAAAAGATAAGATTGATTCTATCTCGAACGGCTACATCTTTGAAGCCTCATCCTTTGATATACTATTTCTTTACACTATTTCTATACTATACCTTTGATACACTTAAGTTTCTTTGATACACTATTCTGAATGACTAAGCAATGCCCATACGTCAAAAACTCTGAGTTCTGTTACGATTTTAATCCTCTTTCATTCATTTCATGCCTGAAAAGTTTATGCAAATAGAATGTTTGTACAGCAGTACTATATTATATTTATATTTTACGAACACATATACGTTGAGATTACTCAGTTTCTTTGATTTGGAAAATCTTAAAATATCTGAAATCGCATGGTGTAGATAATATGAATATTTCCTGAAATTATTTCATATTTATGAATGTTTGCGCCAATAAATGTCATTTTGGATATAATTAATAATCTGGATAATGTCGCAGATCCCCCTTTTTAAGACACGAATTGAAAGTATAGTTCAAACGAAATGTCACTTTATTCAACAGAATAAAAATGCGTTAGAAAAGAGACTTAACTCCGTGATATCATTACCATTGAAACTAGATTTTCGTAATATCGATTGCTAGTTACTTATTTAGATATATTTCAATATTTCAATTGAAATGAAACTGTAGCAGTTCTGTGATAGATCCCACCAGTAATAGTCCACAAATTATCTTTAGGGTTAATAATAATATTAACCTCCATACCGGCAAAACTTTGTGCAAAACAACCTAACTTTTAAAACAATTACTAAATTTACGAAATTTATGAGAAAACAGTGTCGAAATTTTAATGTAATTACTAACAAAGGCATTCCCTGTGAACTTTTGATTCTATTTTCTCTGTCATTATGGACACTTCAAAAGGAAATAGGGGACGAGGTCTGAACTGAATATAACGCGTTTCAAATAGGTATTTTCCCAAATTTTACATGAATCTGTTCATATTCAGATAGTCTATTGTTGACTGAGAAAAAAAAAATGGGCTAAAAGTTGTGGTTAGTTGCATTCAAAGTTTCACTGAAATTTTAACGTTTTTTTAAACTAGTGGTACTTCGACTTACGAGTTAAATTCATTCCATGACGGAGCTCGTAACTCGAAATACTCATATCTGGAATCAGTTTTCCCCATTGAAATAAATGGAAATGCCATTAATTCGTTCCGGGCTCCCTCAAAACACCGCCATTTTTTGTTACATGTTTTTAAATAAGAAAAATGGGCTTATAAACGACGAACATTGTATAAAAAGGCAATAAAAAAGAAAATTTACTGCAATAAATTTGTTTTATTAAGAGTAGTGTACAACATTTACCTTGGAATCAGACGTGAAGATGCTGATGGAAGAGGAGTAGAAAGTCTGAACTGAAAAATTAAATCATATTCGTTGTTTTTTACCTTTCGCCCCGCTTTCCTCACTTTCGCTTTTATTACCAGCTAATCTCTTAAAGTGAAAGAGTGAGACACGGAAGCTGGGCGATTGTTGCATCGTTCACTGTTGCTGTAATGTCCAGATTCTTCTTTATGAGAATCCGAAAAACATTTTATCAGAATCCATAGAAGGTGGAGAGCTCGCGATCCTAGGACTAAAGTCATTCCATCCCATAGACCCCATGAGAGTTCCAGTCTGGGGGAGAGAATTAAAGCTATCTCTCTGCGAGAGAGGTTGGGCGCTTTTCGGTTTCAGAGGCGGACTCAAGTTTGGGCAGAATAACCTGCCCCGGGTGAAAAGTTTTCAGTGTTAATCTCTCGATTTAAGACTGGATAGTAGTCTCAGAATAATAAGTATACAATTGTATAATAATTGTACATAAAGGATGTACATATTATATGCTTCTTGTGTTCTTATTTTATGAGCACGTAACATGGCATACGCTGATTAAACTGGCGGTGGGATATCTGAAGCTTGCTTGTAACCCGAATTTTAGCTCGTATCTCGAAGCAAAAAATCCTCCGAGAGAATGCTGGTATCTCGAAAAACTCGCAAGTCGAGGTACCACTGTATTCGTCTCTTTTAACTATTTTGTCAACTCTGTCTTTTCTTAATAAACTCTTTCTATTCACACACACACACATACACGCACATATATAAATATGTGTGTGTGTGTGTGTGTGTGTGTGTGTAAGTAATAACATTGGGGTCGATGTCATTCAGGAGCGATGATTTGTTAACGGAACGGTGAAGTCTGGCGTTTCGGACAATCCGGGGAGTAGTCGGCTTCAACAAACAAGTGGTTGGCACGAATAAGAATATCCAGGCAAATAAGACAGGAGACCAGA
The DNA here is from genome assembly GCA_907164885.2 of Dolomedes plantarius. Lineage (NCBI taxonomy): Eukaryota > Metazoa > Arthropoda > Arachnida > Araneae > Dolomedidae > Dolomedes > Dolomedes plantarius. The sequence goes on from OU015500.1 coordinate 35,624,669, forward strand.
AGAGAAGAGGCGATTTGGTCGTAAAACAGTTCTTTATTCCAGAAAAAGTTGCTGGACATCTTTTACTTGAAATTACAAATATATTAGCTCCACATATCTATCGGATGACGGGGAAAAAACTCCGGCAGCGCAACGCAGCGCAACGCTGCGGCGATACAGACAGAGCAAAAAATACATGTTGCTAGGACGGAGATCAGACACAGAAGACCCGCGAAACTCTACATTCATGGCCTTGAGTACAGGCGCACTTAACTTTTAATTGGTTAAAACATGACACCTGACCTCATCACGCCGCATCGGACGAGTTCATGTCATGGCTTCTAGAACAATCTTCTTATATAAGCTTTCTGTCCGCACGTGGACTGCGGGGAAAATCTAATAGATTAATTTCGTATTTAGCTCAAACTCAAATTGAGGGATAATGTTCTGTTGCGGTAAAGCAAATTTAATGAAGGGAAAAGTTGTTTCATATATATATATATATATATATATATATATATATATATATATATATATATATATATATATCTGTACCTCGGAGGTATAGAACACTATGCCACAATGTTTGTATTTAACAGGAGCGCTTAAGGATATCCACTTACTACTTTTTACCTCGACACAATCATAGGACATGATACCATTTTCAATGTGCAATGTATCTTCTGTATAAACATACGCGTGACAGCTTTTCTCCACTGAAAATAGTCCTAAAAAATGAAGGAATAATTTTAAACAGTCTACTTTTAAGAATATATATATATATATATATATATATATATATGGGGTGTGCTGGAACTGAGGAACGACGCCTTCATACACACTCACAGGGTTTATTTTATCACTACACAAGACACTTAAACATATAATATAATGAAATGAGGTTTCTTAGCTCCTACTCGAGCAAAGCGATCTCTCCTCCGCGAGAGCGTACTTCCAACTGGTGTATTTCGTCTTCAAACAGGAAGTGGTGGGAGGGCCCTCTAGCGGCTAAAAGTAACTCGCTCCCACATTCGGCATCCTGACTCCCGTTTTCGGCCTCGAAAACGACAGTCACCATCAAACTATGGAACTTGAAAGTCTCTGAAAAATAACAATACAAAGAAAGAAAAAAAGAAAAGAAACTGGAGTGTTCAGAATCTGCACAGTTTTAAGATGGAACCGACCAGGGCTTCATGTGGTCAGCTGCTGTGGAGGTGAAACCGGGACCTTCATGTTGTCCTACTTGTGCCACTTCGTACCGATCTTTGCCCTTCTTTGCTGTTACTCGGTATGGATCAAAGAACTTTGGTCTTAGCTTTAGACCGCTTGCAAACTGCGTGCGTTGTATGGCCACCAGGGCATTAACGTTGTACACCTGCGCCTTTTTTCTTTTTCTATTATACGTTTTTCTGTTCTCTTCCTGTATTCTTAGAATGTTCTTTCTAGTCTCTTCTCTTATATATTCTCTGTCCTTCATCAGACAGTTCGTTTCTTCTTCTTCGAGAATTTCTACGATCTTTAGATCCTCTCGATTTCTCATTTTTACACCGGTGAGGAGCTCAAAGGGTGAAATCTTTGTGCTTCTCAACGTCGTGCTATTTAAGATCCGCTGGACATCTGCGGCATGCTTGTACCATTTGGTAGGATCTTCAATGGCAATTTGGCTAGGACTGGGATCAAAGTCAAATGAATTCTCTCCACTTGTCCATTTCCCCGTGAAATGCCGGTAGTTGTAAATACGTGTCGAATTTTCTCTTGCGCACCGTAGTCTTCAAAGTCCTTGGAGGTCAAAGCCGCACTTCTATATGTTATTACCCTTGAAGGATTACCGAAAATCGCTTGTTGCAGTTTTAACTTCTGCAAGGCATCTTGGGTTGATGTAGACTTTACTGGGTAAAGCCAGACGAATTTTGCAAATGCATCAACAACGTACAAGATATGATTATAGCTCTTATTTGTTGACGGTAAAGGTGCAATAAAATCTAAATGAAGAGTGCTCAACGGAATACTCTCTTTGGGTATAGGGTTCAGCAAACCTTCGCCCTTCCCTCGTTTTCTGACACACAATATGCACTCTACACAATTTGAAATGACTTGTTCGATTCGTTTTCTGGGGCTAGGAATATAAAAGTCTATCTTAAGCAGATATTCCATTTTAGACACTGCGAAATGTCCCTTGTTATGGATACTGTAAAAGAAAGTGGTGAGTTTACGTTATCAGTGAGGATTCAATTGACATTGCGTTCTGTTCTTACAGTGAGGATATTTTACAGTAAGATTAACTAAAATTTTAGAAAGCATTCATTTTACTGATAGGCCTTTTCTCACACTACATTAAATATTCAAATTCATTATCAGATTAATAAAGTATACAAAACTCATTTTCAAGATCATTATTCTTCAAATCAATTGGCCTATTCATTATCACATATTAAATATGCAAAAGTCATTATAATTTTCATTATTGCCAAAATGAATTGGCCTTTTCTTTATCACATATTAAATATACAAAAATCATTAGAACATTCATTATTGCTAAAATCAATTGGCCTTTTCCTTATCACACATTAAATATACAAAAACTCATAAAATTCATTATTGCTAAAATCAATTGGACTATTCCTTATCACACATTATTAAATTAATACATATTATTACACAATTACCTAGTTGGATGTAAAAAACAGAGAAAACGACAATCTCTCACCAATTTGAAGACAGAGGTAATGAGAAGCATGAGGATACATTATTAGCGCACGTGATTTTTTTTGCACATTGGAATTGCAGATTTCAACAAGAAGGAATTCTTGCACACGCCCTTGGTAGAGTGCACTCAGGCATAAGGGACGATTTTACGCACCTATTATAAATCGAATGGTGTGCTTCTTTTCTTGGTTTCAGAGCACATGCATTTGCAAAATACACATTAACTTTAACACTTTCTCACGTGGTTGTTCAACATCTCGTTTCCCCACACTTGCTACACAAAGTTATTCGGAAAGGATTTCACATGTAGTAGACTGCTCGAGTGGTCTATTTTCACGAATACATACGAATTTGAAGAACATGGAATTCGCACGTTTTAGTGAGTCCTGGCACAATCCACCTGCATCTGTGGATAATTCTTTCATAAAGTTGCAGCCAACTTCCTCGTTTGGTGCACACGACAAATACTTCTACTTTATCGGATTATTTTTTCTAAATTCAAACAGAAATCATCAACTCTCTTACCTTCCCTATTGCGGCACTCATCTCACAAAACTCAGGTGGAACTCTACGGACGAACAACCTTACGGAATGTTCGCCGCGAGCCACCCTCTGCTCGAAAATTCTGGATACACTCGTCTTTGAAAAGAAGCGGTCAAACCCTGTTGCCACAAATCCATTCAAAAAGTTCGGAATCGCGCGTTGGAGGCTGAAACGTATTCATCGCAATTGCGATTCTGCGTAATGTGCTAGTTTGTGAAAGTAATCACTTTCACAGATACCACGGATGATTTCTAGCTCCAACGTTTCGGGGATCACAAGTAGTTCACGGCCATTCTCGTACTTGTATAGTACAACGTTTTTTACCGCGTAGTCTTCCTTGAGTCCTTGCTCGACTAAGGATTTTAACAACTGGAGGCGCTCATCACTATTTTGCGCAGCTGCAATTTTAGCGGTAACTTCTCCCTGAGAACGAGTAATCATCATGACCGCGTTTCTACTCAGCGCGTCAACGTGCTTCATTTGCTGTCCCGTTCTGTGAACGACTTCGTATCCAAACTCTTCAAGAAGTAAAGCCCATCTCGCCACCTTGGGAGTTAGGTCTTTTTTTAACATAGTTTTCTGAAAAGCATCACACTCCGCAATAATTTTGATTTGGGACCCCAGAAGATAGTTCCTGAATTTTTTTAGGGCTTCTAATATAGCTAAAACTGAAAGCTCATAACTGCATAGCTTTTCTTGTTAGGGGGTCGTTTTTTGCTCATGAAGTGTATGGGGTGTAATTGTCCATCACCAGATTTTTGGAGCAACACGGCGCCGAAACCATGGCTGCTTGCGTCCGTATGCAACTCTAGTGGGGCTCCTTGTTTGAAAATGTGAAGAACAGGGCTTGTCGTCAAAAGTTCCTTCAATCTGTTAAATGCTTCATTTTGTTCAAGTCTGGATTTGAATTCTACCCCATCACGAAGGAGGTCACTCAGGGGTTTGGCAATTTTAGAGTAGTTGGCAATACATTTTCTGAAGTATCCTGTCAGACCCAAGAACCTCTGAATTTGCTTAAAGGTTTTGGGCTCTGGAAAATTTTGAACCGCCAAAGTTTTATCAGTTGAGGGACGAATTGTACCATCTTCAATAATATACCCCAGAAATTCTATTTTTCTTTTTAAAAACTGACATTTTTTAAAATTAATTTCCAAACCGTACTCCTTGGCTACTCCTAAAACGCGTTTCAACTTCTCTAAAGCTTCTTCTTCAGTACGTGCCGTTATAATGAAGTCATCCATATACAGAAGAACAGTGTTATCCCGCATAAATTCCCTAATCACATGTAAATGAATCTCTGAAATCGACTTGTGGAGGTTGACAAACCAAAAGAAGCTTTCAAAAATTCGTAAAGACCAGCATGAGTAATAAAAGCCAAATATTTCGTGCATTGTTCCTGCACGGGAACATGGAAAAAACCGTTTTTCAAGTCTGACGTTGAGAAGACCTTTGCTTTACCCAAATGATCTAAAACTTCCTCCACTTGAGCCATTGGGAATGAATCTTTAACTACTTTCTTATTTAACTTCCTGAAATCCACGCATAACCGAGAAGTTCCATCCCGTTTTTTACACAAAACGATAGGCGAAGAATAGTCCGAACAGGAAGGTTTAATAATCCCATCCCTTAACCATTCATCTATTTGTTTATCGACAATTTTTTGTTCTGCAAAAGGAATTCTCCTGGATCGTTGAGAAACAGGTATGTCATTTTTTAATACGATATTAATTTTTAAATCTGTGCCACGTGGCTTTTTCTGCGGTGTATACTCTTTAATCAAACCAGAAATAGTATTACGTAATCCCTTATCAACAACGTGTGTTAAATCCACCTCAGTGTGCTCTACAGCTGCCGAAATGAAAGACAAAAAGTTTCTCAACAGGCAAAGAATTATTGCTGCTTCTCGAAACCACAGTGTCGCCTACACAGGAGTTATTGAGTAATTGTAAACATTTAGGTGAAATTATTCCCTCCACTATAAGTTCGGAACAGATCACCGCTTCAAGGTCAACCCGATCGTCACTCTCGCATAAAGCAAACTGAAAATTCTCCGTGTCAGCGTTGATGACGTTGCCAAAATAACTTTGGATTTGCAATTCCCCAGTAGAATGTTTATCAGGAAAGAGAGATTTTCTCAATATAATCAGCTCACTTCCCGAATCCTTGAAACACTTTATTTTTTTCCCATCCACGAATAAATCAATATATTCTAGCTCGTTCTTGGCTGAGCTATCCGATTTACTTTTGAGTTCTGATGCTATATTTTTCCGTTTATTATATGGATTTCCACATTTTTCGAAACGTTTAGGACAATTTCGCGCGAAATGAAATGATTCCCCTCTATCACCACAAACATAACTGATTCTTTCGGAAATTCGCTCGACAGGGTTACTCAGTGATTCCTTAAAATTATATTGGGTTTTTTTTAGAATAGTTTTTGTTTTAAAGCTAGACCTTTTGTTTACTGTATTATCCACTCGCGTATTCTTGACCTCGGCTAAAGACTTTCCTCTAGATGAATAATATAAATCACATTCTCTCCGTAATTCATTAGGCTTAAAAAATTTTTACCCTCCCGAATACTAATGTGCTCCCTAGTTTTAAAACCTAGTGTTTCATACAATTTGTCAGAAACTATAAGCTCACACAATTTCTTAAAATTATCAACTTCCCTTAGCTGGCAATAGTAATCAAAGTCGAAGTAACTTAAACGCGAAGAGAATTAAACGTGCGATTCATTAGGATTTCTCACCGCATTTTTAAAATTACTTAAGCAATCGCTTGACGTTGGCTGAAATTCTTTTAAAATTAATGATTTTAATTTATCATAATCAGCAATTTCTTGTTCGGTAGCGTAAGCTAGAACATTATTACCCTTTTCTCCCAATAGGTTAATTAGTACTTCCGATTTTAACTTAACGGGAACGTTTTTGGTAAAAGCTTTTTCAAGTGATTTGAAAAACAAATGCAGAACTTCCGGTTTCTCAGGGATAGCTATTGTTAACGTTTTGACACTTCTAATCAAAGTCTCTAAATTATCCGATTCTGGTTCAGAATCTCTAAGCACAGAACGATCTGAAAATTCAGTAGTACTAGGTGACTGTACTCCTGGTTTTAGTCTTTGAAGCTCAATCTCATTCTCGAGTCGGGCTAATTTTATCTTTTCAAGTTCAATTTGTGACTGCTCTGCAGCGATTTTAGCTTTTACATTCTCCACGAACGATTTTATAGTACCGCGCACAAATTCAGGGTCGGTTTTGAAAATGTCAGAACTTTCAATCAAAGTTTTGATTTCTACCACTTTCGCTTCTACCCACCCACCGGCACCGTCTGGCCAAGCTCTTCCGCGACTACCCTCAATTCTTGTTTTTTTTTAATTACTAAGCATTTTCATAATGTTCATAAAAATTGTACCTTACTTTTGCTTTCAAAGTATCACTGCTAGTCCAACCCAGCGCTTTACTTCTGTTTTCAAAGATGCCGTTAGTCCATCCCGGCCGAACCCCCAAATTTCCTGTGGGGTGTGCAAGAACTGAGAAACGACGCCTTCATACACACTCACAGGGTTTATTTATCACTACACAAGACACTTAAACATATAATATAATGAAAGGACGTTTCTTAGCTCCTACTCGACCAAAGCGATCTCTCCTCCGCGAGAGCATACTTCCAGCTGGCGTATTTCGTCTTCAAACAGGAAGTGGTGGGAGGGCCCTCTAGCGGCTAAAAGTAACTCGCTCCCACATTTATATATAATCGAAATTTGCAAAATCTTTTTATAGGTCACCACAAACAATTGTCCAATATTTCTAAACCTCATACTTCTTGAATACGTCTTGAAACCTGGAATGGTTTATACAAGAACAAATTTCTTCTTTTAAGTGATTGAAAGTTATTTGATTTTAATTTCTTTTAGTGCTTTATCATTTTTGCACATCAAGTGTTTTTTCCCTAGTTTTCATGCTACAGCTACTCTTCCCAGCTTTTTCAGTGAAGCCCCGTAAATCATACAAAGTGTTTCATAGTTTACTTCGTGATTGCATAGAGAGGATATTGCATGCAATAGCAAAAATTTAGAAAAACCCCGGTTTCAAAACTGCTTCACCTCGCAAGGCTTTCATGCATCTTCCATGTTGCCAATAAAGAGATCAAAATTTAGGTTCATTGTTCCTGGTACTCCGCAGCTAAGGGGACGGTATCAGTTGAATCAGTTATTGTCCAGTCTCCCAGCGAGAATAAAAGGCAATGAAGCCAGATTATAATCTATATATATATAACGCGTAGGTATGCGGCAAAAAAACGACGATATTTGTACACTCCGAATGGCAACGGCTGCCACTACCAGATGTAAACATTAGCGGCCGTCCGCAATTTGCAACCGCGTGTCAACATGGATTTACGCACTGAAATCAGGAATGTTCGAAATCGCGCTGCAGGATCAAGTGAAAATTGGGAACAGTCTCAAAAAAGAAAGCGAATAAATAATTCATTAATAGAGAGCATAAATGATCACGAGGTTAGGCTTAACCGTCGCCGGCATAGCAATCAACAACCAGTAATAGTTAATTTTCTACACTTTTTTCAGTACTTGCTGAATTTTTACTCCATTTTATAAGTGAAGAAATTTTCTCAACAATTTATTATTTGATATGATTAAGTCTAGATACCTTAATTTTGACAAATTGCTGAATTTTTGCTCCATTTTATAACTGAAGAAATTTTTTTCCAACAATTTATTACTTAATATGATTAAGCGTAGATATCTGAACTGTAAACAGTAATACATACAGAGAGTGATGTAATCAACACTATATTTTAAATTTTCCCCCCACAATTTCTTAGTTGTAATCATAAACTATAGATATCTTAATTTTGAAAAATAGTACATACAAAGAGGGATGTAATTTTTAAAATCATTGACGTTGGGTTTCGCAGTCTTATGTTTAACTCTGCTCTGAGGTAATGGAAATTCACATTTTTTGATCACGATGTTGTAGAATCACCCTTATAGAGAATACCCCTTAACAACATATATTTATGATGACAGGTAATGATAACATTCCTTACATATGTTACTTTCAGTTGCGTTGTTTTGCAAAAGAAAATATAAAACTAAAAGCGACCATGCTGGTCGCGCAGCGGCTAGTCTATATATATAAAACAGTTCCGTAACTGACTGACTGACTGACTGACATACAACACACAGACCAAACCACTGGACCTACAGGTCTGAAATGGCGATTCTCCTTATAGTGTAGGGGATCACTAAGACATATTTTTGAAAAATTCTTCTTAGATTATTAAAAATTAAAATTTTAAGCTGTTTTAGTAACTATTTTTAAGTTTGCATATAAAATAATAATTTCAGGGTTATAAGATTTATATCACAAGAAAGATCATAAATATTCCTTTAAAATTAGATATTTTTCGAATCTTTACCTCCATTTTCTGATTTTTAAAGATTAGTTTTTAGAATTTAATTTATTAAATGCTGATCACGTGATTTCATTTTCTGGTACTTTAAATAAATTTATCGTCACGTGCATAACGACTAAATAGACAAAATTTTTTTTTTCTTGCTAATGCGGCAAATGATGGGACATTATCCAAAAAAATATTAAAATACAATAAAAGATATTATGTTCCCCAAACTGTACTATATTAACTGTACTATATTCTTTAGTATTCCTTAATATTCCTATTAATTTTAATTTGAATATTTTCTTCTACATTATTTTATCTATAAAAATATTCCTTACGATTTTTTTAAAATATATTTTATTTTATTTTATTTTATTTTTTTTTTTTCAGCAATCGCATACATTGATCGTCGTATTTAATATAAAAAATATATATATATATATATATATATATTATATATATATATATTATAAATATATATATATTATATTATTATATATATATTTTTTTGTGGCATTAAATGCATACATTGACCGTTATATTTAGTTTGAATGCACTTCGTAGCGAAGTACGGGTTTTCAGATAGTTTAAAATAAGGAGGTTTTAAAAAAATATTTTATTTTTACCTTAGTGCATTCGCCATATAATAGTTGCATCTATTTCTAGGTTGATCATGGTAAAAAATAAACTAAAGTCAATTCTGATTTCCTTTAACATTAGGACTATTCGTAATCGTACAAAATGGCTTTTTGCCGTAATATCGTTTTATCAGCAAGAATTGAAGCTTAATTTCACATCCGCTTTGTATAACAAAAGAAAATGCATGGAAATGACCTAAATTTTATCGGACATGCTGACATTTACCCAAATAGATACTAGACATTAATTGTAATGATAAAGACAGTTAATCCGTTTAAACAGACAATAAAAATTCAATAGAAAAGCTATTTTTTACACTTCTATTCCTGTTTTTCATGCATAGTATAAGTAACTACTAAATCATCCAGAACACCTGTCTATATGAATTATGCATTAAGCAGAAATTAGAGCGGAAAGAAGAGTAAATAAAATTATGTATATATGATATGTTAGAAGAATCAAAACTGATACTGTAGTTGGGATATATATTGTTGCTGTTGGAAACTTAAATGTTAATAATGTTGACAATACTGCTGACTATATGTGGAAACGAAATTGGAAATATATATTAGTATATGGTTTTGTAAATCATGTTGGCTCAAATTTCACTCCACAAAGTCTAATTGACTAAAATAAAAATGATTATTAGAAATAAATGACTAAGTTTTTGACAGTATTTTTTAAGTAAAGGACTGAGAATGCATTCACTTTCATCTTAAAATTTGTGATAAGATCGAAAATAGTAAGAAAAAAAGTCTTAATATTATAAGAGAAGTGACGAAGTATCTGTAATGATAAATATTACTAGGCAATAAGTTTATTTCAAAATAATGTCTTTTAACGAAATGCAGGAAATTGCTATCTTGTGATAAGATACTGTATTATTAACATGTTTACGTTACAAAAATGTACACATCTGAACCTGAGAATGTATTTTACTTCAGTAATAATCAGTTATAGTAATTATGAAAGAGTTATATGCTATTTTCGGGCATACATGCATTGCATAAAGTAACTTATCTCTTCCATTTCACTGAACTCCTGTATTTTAAAACTGACATTACTGGTTACAGTATTTTGAAATTATATATTACTGGTTAAAGTATTTTTATACGCTGGATTGTTGAATGGTTGGTTTACTGCGCTCCGGTCAGGTTTTGCTACACTAGAGCTAAATAGACCGGGTCCAATGTGTATAGCGGATTCAGAATGGCTGCAAGTATAAATGCCAGAAGCGGGACTCGAACCAACAGGCCCTAGCCATTCAGCCATGACTACAAACAATCGACGTAACGAGTTTTATTATTACCTCATATCAAATTGCAAAATGAAATGGTTATGAGGAATTATTATTTTAGTTTCATTGTCAAGTGACACCTCATTGTAAGTAAACAAGAACAGCAACATAACACTAGTTTAACAGCTGAGTTAATCTAGTGAAAAGGAAAACAGATTTACTTTATACAGCAATCAATATATATATATATATATATATATATATATATATATATATATATATATATATATATATATATATATATATATATATATATATATATATATATATATATATATATATATATATATATATATATATATATATATATATATATATATATATATATGTATGTATATATATATATATATATATATATATATATATATATACTATGACTTTTCACCCTAATAAGACATAAACATGCACGCTTCTAACTTGATTTGAATATTGAAGAAAATTAATGATTGAAAACAATTTGAACCGAATTAAGTCAAACCAACTAATTTCCAATAACCAAACCTCAACCTAATTGAAATTTAATTCCCCAAATGAGTCGGTTAGACCCCGACCATAATTTAATTTAATATAATTCCAATTGAGTCGGTTCGACCTCGACCACAATTTCAAAAATCTTTGTGATTCGGTTCGACCCCGAACTCAAAATAATCCAAGAACAACCCAACTCAATGGTAGCTCAGCGGGCCTGAATTTAGTGTGTCTTCACGGGCCTCTGTGGAATTTTATCACATCGCAGATTGTCACATTTGGAGACCCAGGCTAAGTTCCTTGCTCCAGTGGCATAAATCCATATCTACCCTAAATTAAAAATTAATGTTGAGTGTTATTGGTTGAACTGAGAATTTTAAAACACCTTATAAGATAATTATTTTTAAAACCTTGTTTATCATAATTGAACAAAATTCCTAATTATTTACTATGTTTATTGCCATTTTTATCTTGATTAACTGTTTTATTGGTTGAATTCAAGTTAAGACAATTTTTGAAAGCATTATTTTAAAACCTGCTTATTCCTAATTAATCGAAATGTGCATTGCCAAATTACCTTTATTCAATCTGTTTACTGTATTGAACTGTATTTAAAAAAAAATTTCTTATTAATTTGTTTCTATAGTGCATTTGAAAAATTATTATAGATAAGCCTCTGAAACTATTAACAAAAATTCTAATAATTAAATTTATTAAACACCATGAAGCCTAACCCTGAACAGCGACGAAACTCATAAACCAGAGATCCATTTCCTTTTTATTTTTATTTTTGGGGTGACTAACACCTCTTGACATTATTTGATGGTTAAACTTCGCGTGTTGTCTACATAAATTAGAAAAAAAAATGTGCTTTAAACTTCCTCTTAGAAAACATATGTGAAAGCCTCTGGATCTCATGAATGTACCCCGACAATGACCATTTTGATTTATCTTTGCCTTTTAAAGTTTTTAAACAATTGTTATGAAGTAACGTAATCCATGATAAACATATTTTTTCATTCCATTTTAAGTGTATATTTAAGTTTTTTTAATAGTTAAATATGACCATACTCATCCCAACTGTAATTTAAGTTTATTGATATTTTTTAAATTGTTGTTAATGTTGTAAGTGTTGTAATTGTTGTTAATTACTATTGTATGCTATTTTGTATATTTCATGACCTGAACAGACACACAAAGATGAAAGTAATACAAAATTTAAATATTTCAAACCCTGAGTCAAAATTTTATTCCAAATTACTCCTCAAAATTTTAGTCCCAATTACGCTTTTGTTACGCGGGTCTCGCCTGATGGAGAGCCTTGCTGAGGGAGTCGGCCCCTCACGCAAGTCTTTTCTGGAGGGGGAGAAATTGAAATAAATTTCATACCTTTTTATTATTAAAACTCCAATCTAAATTCTTTCACCCTTTTGCAATAAATCATTACCCCTCAAATACAACTCAAATAATCTAGTAGTTTTTCCCCTAAGGCACGTGTGGCCAAAGCTTATATGACAGTTATATAACGCGAACGGCGTGGAACATTCGAAAAACCATCACTCCATATGATGCAACTTAATCACGTGTCCGTTTCTGACGAATTAGAAGTTTTATAGACCCCTACTCGGGCGACAGATTTTCGCGAGTCTGTAGTCTGTTGTTTGTCTGCTCTCGGTGAGGAAACATGTAGTTTTCGTTCTCCCAAATTGCGGGCCAGGGGACCCCATTCCCCGTCCGCCGCGCGATGTTGTTTGTGTGCCTATGTGTAAGGCACGACCAATGTTGTAAGCTGTCAGTGAGTGATCCAAGAATAAACTAAGTTTAGGACGATGGAAGTACATTTTCCACTCTGGACTCCCTGCCTCTGTTCCTCGACTGCATTTTATCTTTATGAGTTCTCCCCAGCAACCGGCCGCGAGACCTTTCTATCCTCTCAAATCCCCTTTCCCAGGTTGAACGACTACTCCGCCATGACTACAAAACTGTATGAAATATGTCGTGTTCCCTATCATGATGTTCAACGCCACCGAAATCATTACTTACACACATACACACACACACACACACACACACACACATATATATATATATATATATATATATATATATATATATATATATATATATATATATATATGTGTGTGTGTGTGTGTGTGTGTGTGTGTGTGACTTGGGTTGGATTTACACCCGCTGAAATAAATATACCTGCAGTCATCGTGTCCGTTAACATGGTTAGCGAATGGATGACACTTTGATAAATAAACAGTCCATAATTAAAGTCAATCACTTTAATTATTTTCTTCCAGAGAAGCACACTCAAGTCTATCTCCTAGCATCGCCATTTTCAAAAACTCCGCGGCGCTGAGTAGCGTGCGTCCATTAACGACGATCTTCGGCCTTAATCTGCCAAAACTTCTATTATTCTTCTCAGAGTTTCCCCCCTATCGCGCATGCTCAAAACACCGCATGGACAAGAACCGTCTTTTCCAGAACCGTCTTTTGTTTATGTCAGAAATATCTGCGCGCACTAAACCTGTACATCTAAAATACATTCCCTCGGTGGAACTTCAACTTACTTTCGCAAATCGAGGTCACTTCCCTAAACGGGAAAAAACCTTTTTCAACGCGTTTACACAATAATTTGAATGTTAAGTTTTGCTATTCTAAAGTCCCCTGTAATATATATATATGAATATATATATATATATATATATATATATATATATATATATATATATATATATATATATATATATATATATATATATATATATATATATATATATATAAATATATATATATTTTTTTTTTTTTTTTCTGAAATATTTATATTCAAAAGATAAATGATGACCGAAGCAGGAAACTGAAAAATTAAAGTATTATTACAAATTACTTTAAGTTAGATTAATTAGTAAGTGCCATCTTACTGTATGAAAATATAATATTCAAATTACTGCATTTATTTTTTTAATCAAAGCACTATTTACGTAACATCAAACAGCCATAGATTGAAAATTATATTATTTTTCTTTATTATTTTTTTCTTTACTTTAAAATATTATCCTCATTTTTGTAGATTTTTTTTCTGGAGCTCTTGAATCCTTTTTTTCCTACTTTTTGAACCTGGATAAAACTATAGCCGTGTTCGCAATGAAAAACGTACTTTTTCCCGACATCAATGGCCGTAAATAAAAATAAAAACTTTTCGAAGCTTAACTTCTCTGAAAGGTTTTACAAGTCTCTCACAAATTTACTACTCTGATGTTTATGCTCGTAAAGCAAGAGTTTCTGAGTATCTTTTACTAGCCTTGGGCGAAGAACTCAAAGGAAAAGTATTTAAACCTTGCTTTCTGTTTTTTCTATTCTTTAAGGAAATGTTCGCGTGGTCGATGAATATTTTCAAAGTGTTTTAGGAAAATACCTAAAAGCCTGTAATCGTGGTTTGTGAGGACAATAATAGACGAATTCTTCAGTTAATACACACCCCCTCTCTCTCACACACACATATAAATAAATAAATAAATAAATGAATGAATATACATATATATATATATATATATATATATATATATATATATATATATATATATATATATATATATATATATATATATATATATATATATATATGTATAAATATATATATATATATATATATATATATATATAATATATATATGTATATATATATATATATATATATATATATATATATATATATATTTATATATATATATATATATATATATATATATATATATATATATATATATATATATATATATATATATATATATATATATATATATATATATATATGAGTGTGTGTGCGTATGGGGGGGGGGGAATAAGCACAAACAGTGTTAACATAAGTAAGATTTATTTAAAGAGGGACATTTTTTACAGGGGGAATTAACGCCATAAAAGAGGGGAAGCAAGGAACGCGGCACACACGTGCACAGTCGTCGAAGGCAAAACATCGTCTCTCCTCTTTTTATCGCGGCGCCCGCTAAGCTTCGCTCACCGGAGCTTACAAGGTTGCCCTCCATGAGAGTGGCATGCATGGCTCTATGGATGACATCCCATATCGGCCATCCGACAACGAACATCTGCCCATTGATGCTGGGAGGGGCACAAACAGATACATGTGACAATTTATTATGACAATTTATTATGAGTTATTAAGAGCAGAGGATCCAATTTTAATATACGCACGCTTCAAAACAATTGTAGCCATTGTGCCTGTGTCGATTAACGCGTTGAAAGAGACATTTTTGAGTGTAACATACCTGTACATTAAATTTGAAGCAGTTGAATTCAGCGTATTAACATCAGTTTCTCTCTCAAGGGGGCTTCAGGATAGTTTATTTCTGTGGCATTAAACGTCACTGTTTTTCATAGTTCAACGCACGGCAGATTAAAACAGGGGATTTCCCGTATGAGTTATTAATAGAATCAAACCTGATTGACAGGTTGACCACGCCCAAGCCTCATCTTCGCTGGTGACGTGTAAGATAGTATGCTAGAAGCTTGAAACAAAGGTTTTTATCACAGAGGGATTAGATTTGTCCGTTGCTTTAGATTTGTCCATTGTGCGTTGTGAGATGTGAGATGATGAACTTGGCACGCATTGAATTAAATTAGTTAATGTTAGGAATAAAAGTCTTGGATATAATTTAATTGTAGTTATTTGCCACATGCCTTTATTCACTAACTGCTATATCAATAATTATTATTAGGGAAAAAAGTTAAGTGGGAGCTATGTGTATATAAGACGCATGTCATATGTTTATATAAAAGATAAATAATAAAATTTATCAACATCCATTTATATATAAGATTTTCCCAAAATGTCAAGGTACCATAAAATGTAGAAGTATATTTCTGCCGATCAAATGACCTACGTTTCAAGACTGGGCTTGTCGAAAAATATGCTATGGTGGTACCAGAAAATTGGATGAAAAAAACCCAACAAAACATTGAAGGAATTAATATTTTTTTATACTTGTAGGAAAATTCTCACGCTTTTTTCTTTCATTTGAAAATCTTTTTCCAAAAAATTTCGTTTCTAACTGATGGGAATGCTATAAGAAATTAGTCTTGAAAAGAAAAATGAAAAATTGGTGGCTTTAGAGTAGTAAGTATTAAAGGTAGATAAAAAATTATCTTTTAAATGACTTTTTCTCAAAATGAGAAATTTCTAGATTTGCAAGTCTTAAAAATGCTCCTCGCGTCATAATTTTTTACGAAATTTTATGAAATTTATAATAAAGATTCCTGTAATACATCAAAATAAAGTTATGTATCCATTTTAGAATTCGAGGTCATTTGGCTTATAAAAGTTTAACTTTAGTGTAGAAAAGTACAAAAATTTCGCGAAAATTCAGAGTACAAGCATAAAAATATTTTCTAAAAATTAACTATTCAACGAAAGTACAAAAAAATACATAACTTTGTTCAGAATGTATTTATAAGCAATATAAATGCAAAATCAAGCGGAAAAGTTTAAAATTGAGTCGCAAGGAGCATTTTAAAAAAGGGTAATTTAATTTAAATTTTTTAATTATAAAATATTTTTTTAAAAATATTTATAAAATTTTATTTAATTTAGTTTTGAAAACAAATTTAGATTCTTAGTTTTGAGCCTAAACGACATATAAAGTTCAGGACATTTTCAAATATATCATATTGTAATGATGCGCCTTCCAATACGTAAAAATGTCATAAAAATATGAAAAGGTTAAGTCGATCGAAGGCTGTCATGATTACATTTATTTGAGAAATTTGGAAACGACGGCTGAAAGCGGAACGTTAATTAAAGAACGGACCGGTCCGGTGTGATGTAAGGTATTGAATAGTCCTACGGCGGCAGCCAACTTGGAGGGGTTGATCGCCAGACAAGATTAAGAGAAGATGTCGCCAGGGTTTGACATTACACGACAATGGACTTTGCATTCGAATTTACGAGCGGCGTGAAGAAAAACCACGGGCGTCTTGGTTGGTTGTTGGCGGTTGCGGTTTCAATATTAGGCGAACGTCGGGAAAACAGGGGCGGACATTTCAAATAAGGTCAAGGTGTCGGAGACAAATAAAATTTTAGCAGTTTCAGAATTGGTTAAAAAGAATTTAGAAATGGATCCAAGGAAGAAGGATGGGCTTCAAAAATATATAAATTGAGGAGTTTGAAAAAACTCAAGAGCTCTCCCTCTCTAGCCCTTTCTTTCTCCCCTTCTCTCGGATATAGCCAATTCTACGATCTCTCAGGGAGAGACCTTTTTCTTGATTTGTGGCGTATCGGGTTGAAACGGAAGTTCCCCGTTGCCTATTGAGATTGGTGTGCTACGACGTGAGGAAAATAGTTTAAATTCCCCAAATATAGTTTGCGCAGTGAAATATTGGTGTGTGTGTGAGAAGTGATTTAAAGGCAGCAGCAAACTCCCCGGCCATAGAAGCAAGAGTTTCCCGGACCACGTCAGAAGTAAATCTACAAGTGCATCGAAACACAACGTATCGCGTAAGTTCAATATAATTCATTTTGTCTGGTTTAGTAGTTAGTTTTGATCAGTCTGGTTCTTTTGGTAGAGGTTTTGATTTTGTTTTTTGAGTTTGGTTTACGAATAGGTGTGGAAATAATTGATAGAAGAATTTAGTGGTATTAGATGTTTTGGTTAATTATTCTGTGCTCCCTTGCCTTGATTTTAAGAGTAATCTTTTAGAACTATATTTTTAGTTGAGATTTTGGTTTATGTATGGATAAGTGGTTTTTCGTTACGAAAGTGTATAAGATAAAATGTACAAATTGTATAAATTTGTAAATAAATTAAGTTTAATTTAAAATTTAAATCAACTCTCTGTTTTAATTGTTTTCAGTATATTTTTAGTTTAATTTTTAGTCATTGTTAATTACGTCCTGAACTACGGGATATTAACAAATAATTTTAAAACACAACGCACCCAACTACCCCTTTATAAATAATTAATGTACTACCCAACTAATTCACGCCCGAGAAAATAACTTTGGACGAGCAATACGACACATATTTTTAATTTTAGAAATTAAAAAAGAAAGCTAAAATAATATTTTTTCAATTGCAGAGCAAGATGATTTATGTTTACGACAAAATATAACTAAAAATTATTGTTATTGCCGATACATACGTTGTTATCAATAATGTTCTTCAGTGAAGGACTTAAGTATTAAAGTGAAGGATTGCTGAATAATTTTGATGGAACTTATTTGATATAGTTACACCAAAAATAAGTCTTTTTATTTTTATGTCATATTTGTTTAGATGTTGGAGAGTTAAATTATCATATGATGTAGAAACAGTATATGGGATGTTGACAAAGTGTCAAAATCAAGAAAGAATTTATTTCATATACATCCTGTGCTTCATCAAGCATAGAAGGGCTTTAATTATTATTATTATTATCTCAAGTGGCAAACATATAAATACTTTTATAGTTTTTCCTAAATTTATTGTTAGTGATTAATTATTTACAGAAACTATAACATAATAATTAATGCGATAAAAATGACATTTTCTAACTTTTTTTATAACATATAAAAACCGTGCTACTAAAATAAGATTTTAAGTGTTAAGAAAATAAGGAAAACTTTATTGCTTGACATGATTATAAAAATAAGGTATTCTGTACGATTTTTTTTCTTTTTTTCTGCTGCGGATGAAACAATTATAAATTAATGAGTAATTTAATGTTGTTGACATAAAGGCCACGATATTGTCAGGATTAATGCTTCCTTTAAAATTTATAGGACTCTTTAATTGCACTCTCGAACGCATGCACCAATGCACACACACACACTCTTAATGTTAGAATGTTATTAAGTTCAGAGATGTACAGTTTAATACACATGGATTTTTAAGATTTCTAATATATTACACCACTTTATAACAATCTTAAAAAAATTTTATCTGTTCAATATCAATAGACATTTATTAATTTTTCATAATATATATGAACAAATGAAACTTGCTACATAGACACACACACTCTTAATGTTAGAATGTGATTGCGTCCAGAGATGTACAGTTTACTACACATGGGCAGTTAATATTACTAATAGAATACGCCACTTTATATCAATCTTCAAAAAATTTAAATCAGTTCAATATCAACACACTTTTATTAATTTTTCAGAACACATATGAACAAACTTACTACTTATATATATATATATATATATATATCTATACTTATATATAAAGAGAGAGCGATTTTGTACGTGGAGGGTAATCTCCAGAACCACTTCACCTATTTGAAAAATTCTTTCACTGTTTGAAAGGTACATTATTCCAGATGGACATAGGCTATATATTATGTATATCTGATCAGTAGAAATAAAGTTATTTGCTTACTTTACTTCTGAAGTTAGGGGCTTACTTTATTCTACTGAGAATAAAGTGGGCTTCTGTTCTGACGTTAGCGGTTCGAAACTAGCCTATGTTCTGGTATAATATTTTGTTCAATCCGGACAAAGTCGGGACGGGCCGCTAGTATATATATATATATATATATATATATATATATATATATATATATATATATATATATATATATATATATATATATATATATATATATATATATATATATACTATATATATATAACCTACCAACTATGGACTCCAAGGAAACACAGGTACATACTTAAAAAGGAGACTGTGTTAAAGGACATATTAACCAAAATTAATAATGTATTATTATTATTAAAATTTAATAAAAATATTATTATTAATTATTATTGATTTATAATAAATATTATTCAGTATTATTACGAAAGAATAAAATTATTTTACAACATAATCTTATTAAAATATACTTATTAATTTTTATTACTTAATTAAATACAACAGATTAAGCTATTCATGAAATCTAAAACAACCCATTATGTGCTTGGAAAGACTATCGGGGTAAAGATTATGTTTTAGCGCAACTAACAATTCTTTAATATGTTTATTCCTATTGTGTTTAGAACAAAGCCTATTTATACGTACTATCTGATTTACTATAATGTTATTAAAACCATATATATATATATATATATATATATATATATATATATATATATATATATATATATATATATATATATGTGTGTGTGTGTGTGTGTGTGCGGGTGTGCGTGTGATTATATATATATATATATATATATATATATATATATATATAATTTCATATATATATATATTTTCAACTATGTATTTATTAAAATCAAAATTTCACTCTCTGGACTCTCCGTTTTTATTCAAAAGAATGCAATACATATTCAGTATCTTGAGGCTGTAATTCTCTGATATACACTGTCTTTTATATGTGAGCTGGTTCACTGCTTTATCAGGGGATATAACCATTAACCAAAACGATCGTAAAAGCACCGCCGGAATACAGTCCACTGTCCATTCCATCCTTCACACTGCAGTGGTTCGAGCAGTAAACTTTTTACAGTTCAGCGTCGTCGAGGGAGGGTGCCTCTCCTTCTGATTTAATACTGAGATGCATTCGGAGTTTAAACTCTTGAAGCCAGTATCTCGACTTTCTCCTTAAAGAAATAAATTTATCGCGGGTAATGTTGATCCTTTTTAAACTACTTCTTATAAGTTGTCCGCTACGATTTTACTTAATTTCATCCTCTATTAAATATTTCGAGTTTAAAGTTATTTTCTCTTAAAGTTCTTTTTTTTTAATTTTGTTTCGTCGAGATATTTTTTTCGTGAAATAGAACTTTTTTTTTCTTTTTGCAGAGAAAATTTTCTGATCTAATAGTCCAATGTAAAATATCTGCTACGGTTGAAAGTATTAGCAAGTTTTGTCATGTGCTAAGTAGTTCGAAATTTTTATAAAAGCACACGCACACAAGCATATGTGTATATATATATATATATATATATATATATATATATATATATATATATATATATATATATATATATACACAAGGTGCGCCCATAAAGTAACCTGACAATTTTTTATCAATAAGAAAATTATTACTCACCTTCAAATAAATTTATCTCCTTCAAAATAATCGCCAATGGAGTCTATACAATTTTTCCAACCTTTCTTTAAATCATCGAAACACTGTTTATAGGCGTTGTAACTAACCTTTCGCAAAATATGCGTAACATTTGATTTAATACCAGAGATTTTTTCAAATCTCTGTTCTTTCACGGCCATCTTAAGCTTCGGAAAAAGGAAAAAAAATCATCTGGCGAAAAGAATATGGTGGGTGATTTATAACTGTAACGGAATGCTTAGAAAGGTATTGTTGTACAAAAATTGCTGTATGGGGCCTAGCAGTATCGTGTAAAAGAAACCATTGCCCAGAATCAAACAGTTCCTACCTAACTCGCCTTATCCTGTTTCTTAATCGAAAAAGCACCTCCTTGTAAAATTATTGATTAATTGTTTGATTTTCAGGAACAAATTCATGGTAAATAAGTCCTTGGTAATCGAAAAATGCAAAATCCATGAAAGGACAGAGAAAACGTCTCGGATATAAAATAAAATGTTACGCGCATTTTGCGAATGTTTAGTTCCAGCGCCTATAAATAGTGTTTCGATGACTTGAAGAAACGGTGGAAAAATTGTATAGACTCATTTGGCAGATATTTTGAAGGAGATAAATTTATTTGAAGGTGAGTAATATTTCTCTTTTTTATAAAAAAAATTGTCCGCTTATTTTTTGGGCGCACCTTGTATGAAGGCCTTATTTGAATAGTGGTCCAACTGCATTCTTCTTTATTTTGAGATGCAGAGCCTTAAAATCTAATGAGTGCTGAGAAATGACCGAAGTTTCATTTTTTATGCCCTCTGTTGCAAGCATAAATAAGCTGGAGGTGTAGCAGATTTTAAATTAAGAGAGAAATGACTTGTATGAACATGAAAGTGAAGCTAACTATATTGTTTTAAAAACTGCAGTTGGACCACTATTCAAATAATGCCTTCATATATATATATATATATATATATATATATATATATATATATATATATATATATATATGTATACTTCAATTAAATCTAAATACATTCATTAATATATTTTTTCATTACATTCATTCTCTCTCACACACATACGCGGACACAAATATGTTAATATATTTTGTTTACAGACAGACACATATGATATAGTCATCTGTATGAAAAAGTTCTATCATTTCCCCTAGGAATTAACCGAAAGTATAAAAATATTGACGACTGGAATCATTTCTTTCGGTAAGCAATCATTTCGAAATTAGCTGTGAGTATGCAAAATAAAGAAACCCAGGTGTTATAATATCAGGTAGATGCTGAAGAAATGGAAACTACAACAAAAATCATAACAATTGTATTAAGCAAGTAATTATCTCCATTAATTAAGTTCCACAAAACGGTGAACATGTTCTAAAGAGGTATTTCTAGAAACATGCTTATTTGTCTGTAACAGACTGATAATTATAACGAAAGTTAATGAATTGGAATAATTATTTTCCAAGTTAATGAGTCAGTGTTTATTTCTTATGTATAGGTTTCTTAGAGAAAATTGTTTTGTTTTCGGCTTATTTGATCGCAAAATTTAAGAACTGAAAAAATTATGGATGGTAATTAGGAATATCTGCTTATTAACAATGTTAAGATAAAATTTTTATTATATTTTAATATATCTTTGAGTTTAGTAAAGAATTCTGAGGATTTGAAATTCATACATATATTTACATAACAATATAATTTTACTGATTCTAGGTTATTGTAAATTTGCAAAGTAATACTTTGTAAAGAAATATTAAATGCAACAAATCAATTCATCAATTCAACCAGAGTTAGCGCAACACCTCCTTTAAAGTTTCGTTAGCACGACACCAAATGCGGCGGTGAGAAGTACAGTAACCACCGCTGATAGAGATCAGTGGTTATAAGAATCAACCGTTTATAAGAATCAATATCGCGAAAACAAAAACAAATGTATTATTTCCATGTTAAAATTTTCGCTTTAAAGAATCAATCCACCGGTTTTAAGAATCAGTTTACACTCTTCGCTTTCCTTTCATTTTTCCAAAATAGCCACTTAAAACCTCAAAAGGCATGAAGTTCTTCTTTCTTTAAATAAGAAAGATTGATAAAATGGGATGTAATATAGTCATAAAATTCCTCCCTTTCTTTGTTAGACATAACACAATAGTTTCCCCTTAAATGCTTTAGCACAACACCGTCCTATTAGCTTGACCCGGCGGCATCTTTTCCCGTCTGGATCCGATTTCACTTTTCTCCACTGACAAACAAAAATGGGGGCTCCTTTTTTCCCACCTCCCACATCCTAGTTGCGGCTTCTTGGATCCTGAAACATATAAATCTTCGGCGAAGTGTCCACTATCACTTATGCAAACGTGACATTAGTAGATTCAGCGCGTTATCAAACCGCGAAACGTAAGCTAGAAGGTGAATCTTCGTCTGAGACTATTAGTATTGAAAGAGGTATAAACAGCCTTCTGAAAACTTTCTTACGTCAAACTACCATAGAAAACTTTTCCTTGCTTCCTTCCTGTAGTGTAAATGTTAAAACTGTTAAGCAGGTATGTTGTAACAAATATTGGATTTTTTCTTCTCTTACTATAATCATGTGTATCTATTTATAGGTCTAAAATTTAAGTTGTATTTTTAAAATTATAAACAATAATTTTAATAAAAGATAATTAACGTAAATTAAAGAGTATTTTATGGTAAATTATCTCATATATGTATATATAGGTGTGTGTATGCCTGTCCAAAAACCTAAATTTCGGCTATAAGAATCAACCGATTATAAGAATCAAAAATAGTAATAACAAACGTTATTCTTATAAGCGGAAATCACTGTATATTAAATTAATTATTGGGATATTAGATATTAAATATACTCTTATAATAATGTTCTTTTGAATTCATTGCTTAAGGATTGTGGTTAGTACATTGATTAATTGTTGTGATTCCCAAATGATGGAAACAACTCTGGTTTACACTGACAAATTAATTTATTCAATATTAAAACACATAAATAATACGATACAAGTTACTAAATATTTCCTCCTTCATTTACACATTACTCACAACTTCTTTACTACTAAATTAATTCTCTACGACTCATATATTTAATTCATTCACTTATTATGATAACATTTTATAAACATAATCACTGATATATCCATGTTCCATTACTACCAATATTTACTCATATATATAAGCATAACATCATATTAATTAAATTGTTTTTTACGAATTATCGGTCATCTCCGTAAACATTTTATTCTCAAATAACATCATCATCGTGCTCTATATTAGTTATTAAGGCTACACACTGAGAAGCAATGACAGTAATATAAAAAGGAAACGCAAAAGTCAGTACCTTGAAAGATGACTTTTGGATCACTATGATGGGCAGCTGGCACTCGTAAGGACGAACTTCGTTGTATTATCATAGTACGGGAACTAAGGCACTTTCTTCGTCTGGTATAAGGCTCCGTCAATCATGGCAGACACTCTACACGGGACACTGGGGCACTCTCATAATCGGTTATATGACTGCTTCACTCATTGCAGATCCTTGGCACGGGACACTGGGGCGCTCTCTTCCTAGGTATTAGGACTCCTTTGCATGGGCCTCGACTTATATTTATATCATCGGGGGTTCTTCCTACACATTCATCGGATTGACCCTACTACCTTTTTCAAACTTCTGACTAACTCTCCTTATAGGTTATATGTGCCTTCCTATCTTATTTCATATTATTTTCTCTTATTAATGCTCCGCCTCTTACAATTTCCATTGGTCATATTATTACCATGCCATCGCCATTCGTCTGTGGCTGCCTCCTCTCAATCCCCTTTTCACCAATGCGCATCGAGGGCAGGATTTATAAAATTCTCCACCTAACTAAACTTTTTTCCCATGCTTCGGCTTCAAGCAGTGTGGCCTGTTTTATAGCCATCATAAATTTAGTCTTCCCTTTCTTCTTTTCTTCAATTCGTTGCAACTCACTCTCCTGAACTTTTATCTTATACTTCTTGCTACAAGCACAATCTATATATTTAGTTTCGCTATATTGTTGGCTCTCTCCCTTTCTCTTTTTATTGCCCGTCATTTGCCATGTTTCTTTCTTATATTGATCAATTATTTTACTTCGTCCCGTAATTTTCAATTCTCCTGCCCCTGGCCGTGACACTACTGTCATGTATCTATGACAATAATATTAAGAATTCAGCATTATGCTAGGTAATGTGTATGTAAATATATATGGGTAAAGAAATTGTATATATATATATATGTCAAGGATTTAGTGGGGAAAGAAGGATTACTCTAAATTTAAAGGGGGCTCAGTAATTAATTTATTGTCATGGCGTAATTCGCCACTATTCTCATATCTTGGTTCGAAATGCATCGGGAGAAAAAGGGGAATACCCGGGTTTTTCGTTGGATTTGATTGACATCCGTGATCACGCCCATGGTTCATCTCCGTTGTATGCGTCACAGAAATCTTGTGGACATGCGCGATGGCTTTAGATGGTAAAAAACAATAGCGTTTTAATCAGACGGCGGGAAATTCTTGATTAAGACAGTCACGCATCGCGTGAGAGCGTGATGAGTTCTTGATAAAATTAACAGATTGAATCAGGTAGGAAATTATTGGGAAAATAAAATATGTTAGATGCATTAATTGTAGTTCCTTGCCACCGGCCTTTTAACTCATTGACTGCTATAACTGTAATAATTAGGTAGAGATAGATTAAGAAGCAGTAAAGCATGGATGTAAGACGATGTACTGGGAGTGTGCGAGTAGCGAGCGTGTCATATATATATATATATATATATATATATATAAGAGTGTCTTTTTGAGAGTTGTACCCATTTTCTTAGTTAAGTTGCTTAATCAGAATTGGTCGCAACGCGACGTGAAATGTACTTTTATGCAATCACAGTCTAACGACCCCACGGGATTATTACTTACACACATACACACACACCCACACACACACACACTCACACACCCACACACACACACACACACACTAACATCTATATATATATATATATATATATATATATGTGTGTGTGTGTGTGTTTGTTTACATGTTATAACATTCCACCTCTTTTCATTCTGCGTTTTCATTTTTGTTGTTTCTTACAACCTAACACCGGATTATTAATTATAAGTCGTGTTCAAATGAAACCCGTTCGAAGCGGGTCACGAGATGTGTTCAAATTTGAGGAACGCACATACTACTGCAGCGCTTCTTAAACTGTTTTCATTCATGACCCCTTTTTTATCAAAAAGATTATTTCCCGATCCCAGGAAATAAGGATATAAAGATAAATATTTTCTCATAAATAATGTATTTCTCTGGTAAACACTATATATATGTAAAATAGTAGTATATATGAAAAATAGTAGTAAATAAAATAAAATATATATCTTAGATACTCACGGAGGGTGGCAAGAATTAAATTCATGTTTCCGAATTAAATTTTCGTTACCCCCAAAATATCTATTTGTGTCCCCATTTGGGCTCGCGACCCGCAGTTTAAGCTGTACAAAAGTATAGTTGTATGTGTGGGGCATGCGCAGTATTCTCAAGTTCTTCGCTTTCTTCATATTATGTAGACGCAAATCCCATGGAAGCGAGATAATCTAGCAGCAATTTTAACAGCTGAAAGAGGATGCGCAAGAGACAATTCCTTGTGATAAGTTTAAGTACATCAACGCCAGAATCTACGCCAGCGGGACACCCAAACACTCGAAAATGTGCATAATTTATCAATATTTGTCGACCTGGATTTCTGTCTTCTGGAGTCCGATTCTCCGCGGCAATGCACGGCCGCATGTCGCAAAGTTTGTTGATGTTCTATCTCAGGGCTTCCCAAAGTGGGTAAATCTGCCCCTCGGGGGAGCTGGAATGATCCAGGGTGGCTGTAAATTTAAATTCAAACTCCGTTACCTACAGTTCTGGCTCCAAAAACGTATACCAATACTATATACTGGATTTCAGGCTATAGTACACAACTTTGTAATTGCATTTCCTTCATCCTATTGAGTGGAAAATGTGTTCAGCGTATTCACAAATCTGCTTACTGAAAACAGAAACCGACTACAAAGAGCTGAATACGATGGTTTAAAAATGTTGCTGACAAAAATATAGCAGAACATTAATAAATTGATAGCAGCGTACCGAGTTCATCCCTGTTATTAGGATTATTTTTAATGTCATTCGTAATTTTTACTTTAATATTCTTCTTCTTCTTTTTCTGTGAGTAATGTGAATGTTACTATGGTTGATTTTAATAAATAGTTTTATAATTTCAAGTCTAAAGGTGTTTTAGTTACACCATCTTTCTTTTCTATGTTGAAGGACATAGGTAGAAATATAACATATAAGGACGGAAATTTTTCACTGCATCACTGTTTGATGGCTTAAGATGGAAAATTTCCAAGTTGGCACTGATTAATTTGTTTAAAGGGGGGTGGTCGGTCAAATAATTATGGGAAACGCTGTTCTTACTAGTAAGAAATGAGAGGCTCTTGAACAACCTGCATGCAGACCACCTTTATCATCACGTGACTTTCCTCCTGTATAGACAGGCGAGTTAGTATCACAGGCCCGATAACGCCACCTTTCGTAAGGTAAGTGGTACTACACAGAACGCTGAAAGTGATTGTAGACTCCAGACGTGTCTGATACGCTCTTACGCATAACGACGGAGGAAATCGCAGACTCCAGTCATGTCTGATATATTCTTAGAGAGAAAGTTGGGAGGTTATTGTAGACTCCGAACGTGTCTGGTATGTTCTTCGGAACGTTGAGGTTATGTTATATTTTTTTTTGTGAATAGTATTCATCTATTTGTGATGGCCCTGTGTTCGTCCATGTTGTTCTCTGTGTTATAATAAACTATATGTGTTTAAGCAAACTGGTTCCCTATTGGATTATAAAGCTACACACCTAGGCACTTCTTACACCTCCTTTAGGACTTTTAAAGAAATTCCTCAAGGGTAAAATATTCGACGCCGATGAGGACGTACCGGCTGCAGTTAATAATTGGTGCAAGCAGAAACCAACAAATTTCTTTGTAGTCGTAATTCATCGCTTTCCCAAACACTAGGATGGCGCCCTAAACGCCCTGGGCGACTTCTGATAAACACTGTACGGCTTCATGAAATACGACTCTTTCTATTTGCATGTAATTCGTCTGTCCTTTCCTCTTCGTCCAATGGCTACACATCTCGAACAGGTTTCATTTAAACAAGCCTCATACTATAATGATAGATAAAATTGATATTTATACTTATCTTTGACTCTATACCGATTATACTTGTATATATTCTGTACTGATTAATATTTATAGTCTTAAGTAACATCTTGATACTTTGGTGATTTTAACATTAGAAGGACCGCTGCCGCCATTTTCACGGTTTCGGACATACTATTGAGCGCTATGTCTGTATTTAAGTCCTCAGGCTTCTGAAAATTTATGACATTTTTCTAATTTTACACGAAATATTCTGACATATTTGCAAAATTATATTCGATAATAAAGAGGGGGAAAAATGTGTTGTATACCTACTAAGTGCCTGTTCACATAGGAGTCCGTTGCGGAACGTTAAAGTATTGAAATATATTTAACCAATGACAAACCTCCAAACGATTAGCAATGAAATTTTTAACGCCTATGATTGGTTTATTTTCGTCTCAACCTCATCTTTTCCTTAACGCAACGCAACGCAACGGACTCCTATGTGAACAGGCCTTAAGACTGAAAACTGTCAATTTGACGGCAATAAAGAAAACAGGTAGAAATCTTCAAAATAATACCGGAAAAATGTTAGTTAGTTTTCGTCTCTTCCACCTTTTGCAAATAAAAGAAGTGTAGGCTCTTCGGAAACATTGGTGTTGAAAAATAAAGACTGCACAAACCATGCATGCATTTTTACGGATAAACCATACCAGGTTAACAGCTCGGCATACATGCATAAAAATATATACAAATTTATTATATATTGGAATGAAAAAGTTCAAAATTTAAAGTGTTTAACCATTAAAAAACATTAAATATTTTAAATTCTTGATTTTATTTTTAACTGTCAAAATAACGGCGTTCAATCTTTTTAGTAAGAAAAATATTCACGTCTCTTTAGTGTTAAATTTCTAAAATGTATGCCTATCATATTTTAAATCTAAGAATAGGAAAAAGATATAATTTTTAGAGTGTTATTTATATTTGTAAAGTATTATTGTGAGTAAATTAGACGAACAAGTTTTGGTCTCACACGAAATTTTTGGTTTTTAAAGTAATTCTTCCCTTGAATATGATTTATCCCAAATGGCCTAATTCAAAAGTTACTCAAATTGACAACCGAGCGCATTTGGAAACTTTAGGATATTTTTACTGAATATGCAAAATCATTTTCGAATAAAATATCTCCAGCTGTATGCACAGTGTGCCGAAATGAGAAAATCTGAATCCGGTTATCAAATCAAAAAATTTCCAGATGAATGTTTTTAGTATTTATTATGTTTTGAATTCTAACTTCTTTCACAAACATTTTCGGTAAATTTATAATGCAAGATAGTGGCAAAGGATATTTTCAAAAACGTTTTCTTGTGCACAAGTCTTTACAAGTTAAAAAAAAAATAAACTTAAAACTCTTTGATTCAATGAGTTTTTCTTAAATAATAACGATCTTCAGCAATTTAAAACAAGTATCAAATTCAAGAATTTTGTATTACTTAAATATATTTACAAAATTTGTAAAAAGGAAAACCATACAATGTTTAATATATATCAGTCCTTTAAAAATTTCAGGCTTCAGAACACTGAATAAAAATTTATTTACATCATCATTCTGGATTCACAGGGGAACATCTGATGTTTTAAAGTTTTGCAGTATTTGAATTCTAGATATTTTAAGATACAACTATT
This sequence comes from Dolomedes plantarius, assembly GCA_907164885.2. Classification (NCBI taxonomy): domain Eukaryota; kingdom Metazoa; phylum Arthropoda; class Arachnida; order Araneae; family Dolomedidae; genus Dolomedes; species Dolomedes plantarius. The sequence goes on from OU015500.1 coordinate 35,654,671, forward strand.
AAATCTGTACACAGCTTTGCGTTGTAAATATTTGCATAGTGGTTTAAAGAGAGAGAATAACTGAAATGTGACTACTGAAGTGTGAACGATTGCTACAAAATAATTCACATTTTTTAGAGAATTTACAGCATATGCTTATTCCAAATCAAATTATTTTGAAAAATTATATATTTTGCCTATAGGTAAAACTTACCGTGTTTCAAGTATTTAATGGTAAAGATGTTAGTTTTCCTTGTTAGTTGCATTAGAAGTTTACATATATATATACACTTTCAGCATCAGAATTTAAGATAGGCTTATGAAACATTCATTTGTTTTAAATATACATATTATAAATGACTATTTTAGATAATAATTATAAATTTAATTTATGTGTATATATATTTATTTATAGAAACATATGGTGAATAAACGTCTTTTCTTTCTAAAAATGAAATAAAATCGCTGTTAAATTCACTTGCTTAATACATTATTTAATAAGGTGACTCTACATTTGTAATAAGCCCTAAATTTTTGATCAAAGTGAAAATAGGTAAAAACGTTTAGCCAAATAGGTTTTTAAAGTTTTTATTAAAAGACAGCCACCATGTTACAGTACTACTTGTAATCTATTTGACAGATATAGTAATAAAGTTGGATGGTAAGTATTACTTATTTTATAGTTCATATTTTTTTGTTGTTTTTTAGTCTTGGAAGTTGGCACTTATCCCCTTGCTCGGGGCGTCTCTATACCAGTTTTAGCTGATTGTTACCAGGTTCCCACTTTGAGGAAGCAGCTTTTTAAATTCAAAATTTGAATGGTGTTGTTTTGTTACATACTGTAGAGAATCGTTGACGTTATTTCAAGCTTCACTGCAGCAACAGTTTGATAGTCATTTCAAGCGTGTATCTTTTATTGAATATTGTTGCTGTTTCAAAATGTGGGGTCAATAAAGATATTCGTACTTAATCCGGTATAATCTGTGATTGTTATCGATGGAGGCACCGTAAAGGTGAGCCAAACTACCCTTAGAGCCGCCTCGATTTTGACCGACAAACTACACGGACGACATCTCGGGAAATCTTACCTTCTTCCACACCCCTTTAACCTCATAACAGGACTTTCTGGTCTATAGATATTATGTGGCCATATCGGGTGTAGACAAAAATGCTTTTAATTGCTTTCGTCTGGATCCAAACTGAGTATTCCTAGTCCAAGGCCAAATGCACTATCACTAGACTACCTTCGTCAGATTCATCAAAAGTTGTGTGGCTCTCTTTGATAGTATCTTATAATTTATTATCTTTGGTCAAATATTTTTGCTCTTTTTCGTCCCGAATAACTCCAAATTCCTCATAATGAACTGAAAATGAGTATGGGAAATCAGTACTACGTTCGGCTATCTACGACGACAATTCCCATTTCATTCTTAAACAATTTACTTGCAAACAAAAGTCTTTAGGATGTCTGATCTCAGAGAAAATTAATTTCTTCATGTCCTTGTGCAGCTCTAATTCAGTTTTGTCATCTTATCACTTACCACAATTTCCCCGTATATCTGGAAAACAGCTACTGTTAGATAAAGCTTTCCCAGAGACACAACACGCCAGAATTATGTACTTTCAGAGACACAAACTGTCAGAAAATTCCGATGTCTTTTAAAGTTAATCCCAGGAGAGACGGTTATGAAATTACCGTGGAATTTGATAAGAAGTTGACACTGTAATAAGTCAAGCGTGTCGAAGTATAAATAAATGTTGAGAACCTGTCTAATTCTCTTTACCTCTCTCTCTCTTTACTTACTTACTTACTTACTTACACACACACACACACACACACACACACACACACATATATATATATATATATATATATATATATTTAAATATCATTTATTGCCATTCTTTAGGTTAATATATTTATTTACCTTTTAACTTCTTTATGCTTTTATGTAATTATGTGTAAATCTACTAACAAAAATTAAGTAACATGAAAAGGTCTTTTAAATTTATAGCCACTGGCAATGTTGATACTAATATATCAATTGCTCGGTCTGTCAATAGTAGGGTATTTGACAGATCGTCAGCAAGTTACCCTAGTCTTAGTGCCCCTAGTCTTATTACTAGCTATTTTACTAAATCCTTGCCTAAACTAAGTGAAAGAAAAAATAACTGTAATTTTTAATACTTATCCCGCTTCATCACTAAAATTACCTTTATACACGAATAGGAGCTTTTATCCTAACATGGGTCTTTTCAAATACCGTTGTTGTAACGACAAAAGATGTAAATTGTGCCCTTGCGCAAACCCTTGCCAGGTTAACACTGACTTAAAATCAAAAATCTTTTGCAAAGTTTATAATTGTGTTTATAAATTGACTTGCCGAGTATGTAATTTATCTTATATAGGGCAAACTAAGAACACTTAAACATCAGATTAAATCAACATCGTAGCAGTATTTATCGCTGTGATACTAATACTGAAGATTGCTCTTTTGAAATCCTACATTTTAAAAAACATGATGTAGACAGTATTATTGTGTCTATTATAGATGTGATTCCTGACACTAAAAATAGAATATGGTGGGAAGGAAATCATATTAGTTTACATTCAACTGCTTACCCTTACGGTCTTAACACTAACGTTTACGACAAAAATTACAATTGGAGTTATATTGTTAAATCCAATACACAAAGTGTATTGAAACAGAATTCTAACTATTCTAGTAGTAATATCTATCTAAAACGTAAGCAAAGAGGTGGTCGTCGTAATAAATATAAATATAAAGATTATATAGACTTTTTCAACATGATATGCAAAACTATCAATTTAAAACCAACCGGATTATCCAATAAAATGGATTAAAAACATCATTTATGGTTGTAAAAAAGTTTGGCTAAATAATCTATGGAAGTTGGTTATTGGAAAGTCTTTAAAACAACTTATTCCTAATAATACGCATTTCATTCCTATTAGTATAGACCTAGTCAAAAATAAGAGCTCTAATTGTGGAATAACATTGCATGAGTACGAGACAAAAAGCTGTAGCAATATTTATTGTATAACTGAGTATGCAAACAATGGGTTAGATAAGATACCATTTACAAAAATTTTAAATCAGAATATGCAATATTTTCCTTTGAACAATATAAAAATATATAATAGCTTCAAATATAGTTGACCGTTGGGTCGCTATGTTTTCAACTATAAAAATATTTCAAAAAATGTAGTTGTTGCTTCTCCTGGTAATTGCAATTGTAAACATAATATGACCGGTTACAATGAACACTACAGCCACATTATAACAGGTAATACTCAAATTACAGACAATACAGCTTTGACTAATTTAATGAATTATGGTACAGGCTTTCGCATAGGTTATAAAAAGAATGTATTCCAAATTTTCAAACGTAATCTTGATGAATTTATATATAAAACAGCTATAAAGCATAGTATACCTGTAAGTACATTCGAACAGTGGAAATTTCATTATTTAAGTGATTTTAAAATTGCTTATCGGAGAACTAAGCCAAAAAATCTTCATGTAAATTTGAAAACCTTAAAACCGTCTATAACTGTTTTACAAGATCAATTTGCAATAACAAATGTTGATAAAGTTTCTGCTAACTATGCATTTATATGCAAAAACTTTTATTACGATAAACTTTTACAGTGCTATAATGATAATACTGTTTATAAAAAATTAGATTCTATGTCTTGTACTATACAAAATCATATCAAAGTGTTATATCGCCGTGCAGGTTATGATATTAAAAATCTAAAATTCCCTATTTAGTCTTAATCCCTAAATTTCATAAATCACCTGTTAAATTTAGAACTGCAACAGTGGGCTGCAATACGTACTTAACGCTTGCTAATAATAAACTTTTAAATATACTTAAAATAGTTTATAAAAAAATAAGTAAAGAAGGGGGCTATTTCATAAATAATAGCTTAGAAATAGTTAAGCAGATAAAAGGTAAAGGTGATATAACCAACGTTAAAAGCTACGATTTTACGGATCTTTTCAACTCTATCGACCTAAAAGATCTCTATAGTATTATACATGGATTATACGATCAATATGATTTAAAGACATATATAACTGAAAATAAATATCGTGCGTTATTAGATCTTGTACTTAATGAAACAATTTTATACAATGGTAGAAACTTCTATAAGCAAATACATGGAATACCAAGGGGTGGAGGATGCTCATCTGCTTTAGCAGATATATACCTTCACTTTCACGAAAGAGGAGTAATGATTCTAAATGAACTTATGTTTTTCCGATATGTATATGATATACTCATATGTTTTAATGAAAACTTAAATGCAATAGATATTAATTTTTACCCTAAAAATCTTAAATTGGCGGAGACTGATAAAGATAACGATGGCAATTTGGTATTTTTAGACTTGAGTTTAAATGTTAATCAAAATCTAATATCATACAGTCTGTATGATAAACGCGAGTTTTACAACGTTAAAACTGTTAGGATTATGAATTGGAATAATGCTCTACATTTAAATATTAAGCGCAATATAGTTACTAACCAGTTAATACGTTGCCAACGTTTACATTCAAATAAAAAAGTATGGAAGTCAGTATAATTAAATTCATAACTATAGCTATTGACCAGGGTTTTCCTGTCAATTTCCTCGTATCAATTCTAAACCAGTTTTTTAATTTAGACAATAAAGATTGTGAGAATCGTTTTAACATAAGTTGGCAACACCAAAAATTTCCCTAATACGGCGATATTTATCCTTACTATGTCTATAAAAGTGAGTATGCATGAGTTTCGTGTCTCATTGCTTGGTGTGGAGTTAAGTATTTTTGTATCTAATGTGTATAGTGTATATGTTAGTGAGTAATTATTTAGTTAATTAGTATTATTGTGTTTCTGTATCTTAGTATTAAGACTTTTTCTTTTTCTTTATTAAGAAGTTAAAACATTATTCATCTTGTAATTATGTTTTAGTTGACTATATTAGTAAAGACATCTGGTTTAACTTATCTATTTCATCTAAAATATTTTTTCTTCTTCATAATTGTTTATTACTGTCTTGGTGTTATAGCCGACCTCCGGGAGTGTTGTCAGGCTTAAAACATCTTTAACCAGGGTTGGGGGGGGGTGTCACAACCCCCCCCCCCCCAGTCATCAACTATACCACTTCCACTTCCGTTTTTTGCTTATTTTTATATGTCTATCTTATATCAGGTTGTAGGAGTATTAAATGGTCGTATCTGCCCTTTTAGTCATCTTAATTTTAAATATATATATATATATATATATATTAAATATTATATATATATATATATATATATATATATATATATATATATATATATATATATATATATATATATATATATATATATATATATATAGAGAGAGAGAGAGAGAGAGAGAGAGAGAGAGAGAGAGAGAGGTCTTAATTAAATACCACGTAACTCACACTTCTCACTCTTTACAGATTTAACAAAAATCTCATTTATTCGACAGTGGAAAGATAAATTATTATAATTTTTTCTTAAAAATACATATAACAGCGTTCTGAGATATGTACAGATCACAGACATATGTAATCAAAAGTCTTCATAATTAAAGTGGAGTTAGAATGTTAGCAACAGTTAAGTGAATGAGTTATTTTTTTAGCATATATTATAATATTTTGGAGTTATGATGTGTGACAATGTTGAACAGGGATTCTAACCCATTCTATATATGTATACAATGTGACATCAATTGTAAATTATGGGCATGGATGAATATAAAATTAAGCTAAAAATTATTATCTCAACTATTAATTATTGACCAAGTTATTGAGATCGCGCAAACTAAACAGACGTCATAACGTGATTCAACTATTATCAATTTGATGCAATTCTGCAAACCCTTGAAATATGAATCAGTAATTTCAAATGATAACGTGCAATTCAGAATTTCATTTTATACACAAACATAGAACTTGCTAACCATAAAATAATATAACTGGAATATGTTCGGAACTAACTCAAAATTAATTTCAAGTATTTACATTGGTGGTGAGACTGTCTACAATTTTCTAGTTATTTGGATGATGCCTGATTACATTAAACTAGCTACTAATTTAAAATGAGTTTATATGGTAATAACTCCTATAGTAAATTCTGAATTCTTCTAGAGAAGGGTTCACATACCGAAAAAAAAAGCAAATCATAAAAGCCTAAGGACCAGATAGTTGTAAGTTGTAATGAATTACGTATTTCATTATATATATAGTATATATATATATATATATATATATATATATATATATATATATATTCTTTTTAACCTGATCTGTTAAAAAATACGCTTAAAGTGAAAATCTTTTTCTAAATATCATATTCCTATAATAGTGAACTATTTAGAAAAAATTGTATATTCCTATTTTACAAAGAAATCCTACTCTCTCCTTCGGAAATAATTTTAAAAGGTTTTCAAAAGTTGGGGAAAAGGGTGTTATGCAAAATATGGAGGGATAAATAAGGAAAATGACAAGGTTTACATCTTATTCCAAAGTACGAGTTTCGATCGAGAAATTACGTCATAAAATATGACCGACACTTCAAAGCTTCCGATATGAGTTCTTAAACCGTAATGCAAACAGAACAATCCTGCAAACATTTATATTCTTGCACGCTTCACTGCACCCTATGATTGACACCGCCGCCAAAAGTGTTTGTCGTTTTGGCAAGGAATATTTTGTAAACGTATTGAAATAAATATTTGCTATATTCTTACATATTAGACATCGTATATATATATATATATATATATATATATATATATATATATATATATATATATATATATATATATTATAGAATATGTATATTATAGAATTTTCTGCAAGACGATAAATCTCAAAAATGTGGCTCTTAAGTAAAATATTAATTTCATTATTTAAAAACAGATTTTAATAAGTATATATATATATTTATATATATATATATATATATATTGTGTGTGTGTGTGTGTGTGTGAAATTCGTCTATATTTTCCCACAAACATCAGTACAAAGTTAAATGTTATTTAAACAGTCTTAAATTAAAGGATCCATGAATATTTCTGCATAGAAATTTTAATATATCTTAAAATCCCCCCAAAAGGAAGTACTTGAGTAATATATATATATATATATATATATATATATATATATATATATATATATATATATATATATATATATGTGTGTTATTGTGAAAGAAAAAATCAGGTTATTAATAATAATAACTGGATATTATTAATACCTCGTTATTTGATTAATGTGATAATTAATGCATATTTTCACAATTACCGGTAAATATTAATAATTACCAATGAGGTTTGGTCATTATGATCAATTAATCATATTTTATTGAATCCCCAACTCAATAAGAAATATCAAGAAATTTCCTAAATTTACATACATTAACAGTTGAGTTACCAATGAAATTTTTGGCACTGTAAAAAATGTTTTTTAATAAGAATTACTGTTATTTATAAGATTCATTCATTTTTTACTACATCAATCAAATTGTAATACACGCAAACACCTTAAGGCGACAAAAAATTTTTTAGCCATTTACATTACAAATACAATATTACTGCTTCTCAAAAAAACCAATTGCAAATAACAATAATAACATTACAAATAGAACATTATTACTTGTCAAACAAACAAAGTGAAGAAAATTACATTACATACACATTGTTATTACATTTTTAACATTGTTATTACATTTTTACATTGTTATTACATTTTTAACAAATTATTTATTTTTGTTAGGAAGAGCGATTGTGGCATTTGGAGTTACATAGGATTTTTGACTTTTTACATTTGCTATGACTTGAGTCGCAAAAAGCTTCTACAATTCCGATACTGGAATTCTTGTCCACCTTAGTTGGAATTATTACGAGCACATTCTCTTAGACTTGTTTCATTGACTGAAACTTTATTGTCTGACTGTGGCAACAGACAAAAACAAACTTGTGCGCTCGCAAAAGCTATCTTACGTCTGCACAATACTTTGGCGTTGACTTAATGGAATGGTGCTGACGAAATAGGCGCATGCATAATGGAAATCTCTAGCTAAACGCGTTGAAAATTATTACACTGACCAAACTTTATTGGTAATTATTAATAACAACCACGTGATAAATTATCATAAATTATTCACTTTAACCGGTTTATTTGGTTAGTATTAATAATCTCCCATTATTATTGATATTAACCGATTATCGCATTTACCGTAACATATATATAAAAGAGCATTTAAATACCCTTTTATATATACGTCCTTCCTGATAAAGTAAATAATGTGTTAAAAACGTAATATTATTGTGTTTGTAATATAATTTATTTGCCATTTTTTGTTTGTTAGACAAGTAATAATATTGTATTGGTAATGAAATTTGTTTGCAATATTTTGTCGCCTTTGGGTGTTTGTGTGTAATGCAATTTGTTTGATGTCATAAATAATGAATGTATCTTAAAAATAACAGCAATCATCATTTTAAAATATTTTTTACAGTGACCAAATTTGACTGCTATCTAAACTTGCTAATACATTTGGTTTTCTAAACTTTCTTGATTTTCCTTATTCATTTGGGGTTTCAATAAATTATACTTCATTAATCACAATGACCAAACTTTATTGGTAATCTATATATATAAAACAATTCCGTAACTGACTGACATACAACGCACAAACCAAACCGATGGACCTAAAGGGCTGCAATTTTGCATGGCGATTCTTCTTATAGTGTAGGGGTGCATTAAGAAATTTTTTTGAAAAATTATACTTAGATTTTTTAAAATTAAATTTTTAAACTTTTTTGGTAACATTTTTTTAAGTTTGCATGTAAAATAACACTTTGAGGGTTATAAATTTTATATCACGAGAAAGATCCTAAAAGTTCCTTTAAAATGAAAACTTTTTCGAATATTGACCTCGATTTTCTGATTTTTGGTGAATTTTTAATGATCAATTTTTAAAATTTAATTAATTAAATGCTGATCACGTGGTTTCTTTTCTTTTTGTGATACTTTAAATTAATTTTGCAACAGCGAAATAAATTGACAAAAGAAATAATTTTTTCTTCTGTCTAATGCGGCAGACGATTGGAAATTATCAAAAAAATATTAAAATGCAGTAAAATAAATGTTCCTCAAACTGTACTAAAAATGTACTATTAACTGTACGATATTCTGTAATATGTTATATTAGATTTAGTTTGAATATTTTCTTCTACATTATTTTTTTTTATAAAAATATCCGTTATGATTTTTTTACAAACATATTTTTTTGTTTTTGTCTTTGGGCATTAATTGCATACATTGACAGTTGAATTTATTATATATATATATATATATATATATATATATATATATATATATATATATATATATATATATATATATATATATACAGTCGAACCTCCATATATCGAAGTAGCAAATTGCCGGAAAAAAATTCGATATATAGAAATTTCGATATATAGAATTGATCTTAGTTTTATCATAATTGTCCTAAAATATTAAAATTAAAGCTAATTTTCGTATACGAAACTCCATTTCTCATTTATATGCGAATCACATTAAATGTAAGTTAATAATTAATAATAATTAAAAAAGGAATTAATATGAAAGATTTATTGAGTACTACATACCTTTTAAAAAAAAAACAGTAATCCAGACAGTGGTTAGAATGATCACAGTTACATTCTTTTAAAAAAACTGCGAATATCTTGCTGAACAGCCAGTTTTGCGGAAAGTTCATCAAAGAAATGTTCGCATTTATTCAGTCCACTAAAAATTTCATCAGGAACATTTTCCGTGAATTGAAGTCCACGACGTATTGTATCAAACGCTTCTCGCATTTCTTTTTTCTTGGTTTGGAAATATTTTCAGATACATTTTCTTCCTCTGGTTCTTCGGTTTCTTTTTCAGCTTCATGAAACGAAGTCAGTATGTCTTCGTCTGTAGGATAATCAGCAACAATTAACTTATCATCGACTGTCAGGAATTCATTAAGAAGAATTGTTAACCTTTATAGTCGTGATCCGACAAATCATTGTCATGTAGAAGGAATTATAATTGTAGAGTCAACTCTTATTTCAAGAGGTTTATTAACATATTAAAATCTTGGTTAAATACGTTATTTACAAAGTTTCGTTCCGACGAACGTTAAAAATACTCGTGAGAGCCGGGGCTCATTCTTTCAAAGTCCGACGAGCTCCCCGTCTCCTGTAAGCGTGTTGACCCTTCCACAGTCCGAATCCATTCATCCGTTTGTTACTCGTGTCTCTATTTATCCATTTTTTTCAGCGCCTTCTCGAACCATCCATGACGAATTTTCTTTCCTGCCGACTTTTCCAAGGTGCCGACAATCCATAGCGCGCCGTTAATGGATTTTTCAACTATTGTCGCACTTCTCCAAAGGTGTATATCGTTTAACACCTGTTTGCGTTTCTTTTGAGTTCATTGAAGACGCTATTACTCACGTTCATCAATTCCACTTAGGAATGGGAGACGAGAGTCTGACATACGCCCCTTCCTTTAGAAGTGAAAAAAGTCCTTTGAGACGTTTTCACGTTTGAACAACAGTCCCTGTTGATTAGATGATAACGAGGCACACACATGGAGTAATAACTGCGCTTTTTAACTTGTGACGGGGACGCTTTGTAGCTACAATAATAACACATTTTTACAAGTAATTGACTCCATGTTTTCATCTGCATATGAGTTAGCCACAACATTTACAGGTAACAAAAATTACTTTTCACACTTAGCCTTGACACAAAATTAATATTATAATTCTTGCTCATTTCTTTACTTTAACCTAAACACTAACAAATTATTTGCCTACCAATCACTTATCTTTAAAGCAAGAATTTCTAAGTTAATTACACTTTTGATTCCCTTTTTTTTTTCAAACTCTTTAGGAATTTCCTGGCTTAATCTTAACCAGTTAAACTTACATATTTTAATGAAACTTCCCCAAATCTCTAGGGAATACTTAACATTAACTTAGTTCTTCACTTAAAAAAAACATAAACCAAGTGTTCATACAACAAAACAATAAAAAAAAATAACTATCACATAACTTATACACTTAAATTCATAATACCATTATATTTACAAATTTAATCCGTTTTTCTTAGGATTCAACATTAGTTGTCAATGCAATTACCAAAATACACATTTAATTCAATTTTCAATGAATTCTTCGAGAGCTACTTAAATCAATTTTAGAACATTTATAAAATACACAATCACATGAGTTTCCCGGAATTCTTTGGGAATTACTTAAATTTGTGATTCTCTCTGCGATTTTACGGGACCCTAAATAAATACGAATGGGTTTTTGGCTTTATTATTTCACTATCTCTCATTGACTGAATTGAATGATTGTTGTTCAATTTTGATTTTGTGAATTTGTGATCTAGTGTCGGTACAAAATCACCCTTTTCTCCCATAGTTTGCGTTTGTTTCCTACCCGTATCGTTAGGGCTTCCCTGGGCATTTACTTCTTCGTTTCGTGTTTCCCTTTGATTATTTCCATTCTCATTATTAGTTTCCTCTAACCCTTTATTCCTTAACATACCAATTTGATCTTTCCTCTCTTTTTCCGTTGAAACTCCAATTTCTCGTACCTCATCCCAATTCTCATTGAGACTTAATTCCCCATCCAAAATTTTATCCATTTCTCTCACCTCATCTAAATTCTCACTGAGACTTAATTCCCCATCCAAAATTTTATCAATTTCTCTCACCTCATCTAAATTCTCATTGAGACTTAATTCCCCATCCAAAATTTTATCCATTTCTCTCACCACATCTAAATTATCACTGAGACTTAATTCATTACCTCCTCCCTCATAGTACATCTCCTAATCTTTCGTCTGACTTCCCATCTCAAACATATTAAGGGGGATAATCATCTCCTCCTCTGTCTCATCTAAATTCTCATTAGGACATAATTCACTACCTCCTCCCTTATGGTTCATCTCCTCACCTGTGTCTCTTGCGCATTCAAATCTATTCGGGGGACTAGCCATCTCCTCCTCTGTATCCCTTACAATTTCGAACATATTAGGAGGAATAATCAACTCCTCATCTAATATCTGATCTATACTGTTACTCAAATGCCTTTGATAACATGCTACCCCTTCCAGGACCCCCTTTCCTTGAGTAATTACATCTCTCACTTCCCTTTCCTGTTGGGTTTCAATTTTATTCTCAGGTTGAATAATTTCGCCTCTGTTAAATTCTATCTCAAATGTATTTCCCCTCTGATCCCCTCTATTTCTGAGATTTTGAACTCTTTTGGGGCACTGATATTTCAAATGGTCTTTACTATTACAGACAAAACATCTTTTATCCTCCTTTTTCCGGTCAATTTTGGCACATACCTTATCTGTGTTAACTAGTGGTTCAAGAATAACCCTTTTTTCCTCTTTCAACACTCCTTCGAAATTATTATTAACCCTTCCAATACTTTCTCTGACCCTAAAACTTGAAAGTCTTTTAGCTGCCCTCATCCTCAATTCTTCAACTTCTAATTCTTTCAATTTTAACATCATTTCTCTTTGTTTATATCTTTCCTGTCTATTTATCTCCTGTTTTTCTATTTCCAATTGTTTGTTTGTCTCCTCCCATTGTCTATCTCTCTCCTGTTTTTCAATTTCCCATTCCTGTTTTTCAATTTCCCACTCCTGTTTTTCAATTTCCCACTGTCTTTTTGTCTCCTCCCATTGTCTATCTTTCTCTTGTTTTTCAAACTGTTCTCTTTCCACTCTCTCATTAATTATGGCAAATAACCGTACCTTAGCGGTCTCTTCCTCATATTTCTCACTTCCTAATATCATTTCCTTAAGATCAGTGTATGTCCTGTTCTCCGAAGACGGACAAATCCCTGTTAACTCTGTAGCTAACAAAATTAAATCGGCTTTCCGCCCCTTCCCTATGAATGCCATTTTTAGCTTATACCACTTAATCACAAATGCAGCAAACAAGTACAAATTCACTTTTACAACTATAACAAAATTTAACCAACTATACTTATCTTGAACTATTTACCTCCACAATTATGATAATTCTAAGAGCATTTAACTACTACAATTATAAATCACTTCCACTAATAACTAGTACGAACACTTGTACACATTTCCCGTTATACAAAATAACACTTTTTCACTTTTAAATTATTATTCCATTTACCAAAATTCAATAACTCAACAAATTACTTCCATCATTATACACATGAATCAACACTTCAAAACTTATCAAAAATAATTCGATTCCTTCACTAATTACTACCGCTATCTCATACACAGGGAGAAAAGATAGAATCACTTACCCCTTTTTCACCTCGATGAAAAACTGTCACTCTAATCTTTCTCCGTTGCCGCACTTTGATCACAGTTCAAGAGAGTTCAGTATATAACCACGTCGTTGATGCACACTTTACTCCGACCTTGAATTTCTCCTGTTTCTTGACCAGTTGTCGAGTAAATATCTGTCGCTGAAGTCGTGCCCAGTAGACTCGTTCGGAATCCAACTTCTCTTGAAACTGCGTCTCCTTGAAGATCTATCACCACTCTCGTACTCTAGATCATCTTTTTCTGATACCTTCCGTATCGCTGGGGTCCTCCCACGTTCTTTAATTCGACTACGCCAATGTTAACCTTTATAGTCGTGATCCGACAAATCATTGTCATGTAGAAGGAATTATAATTGTAGAGTCAACTCTTATTTCAAGAGGTTTATTAACATATTAAAATCTTGGTTAAATACGTTATTTACAAAGTTTCGTTCCGACGAACGTTAAAAATACTCGTGAGAGCCGGGGCTCATTCTTTCAAAGTCCGACGAGCTCCCCGTCTCCTGTAAGCGTGTTGACCCTTCCACAGTCCGAATCCATTCATCCGTTTGTTACTCGCGTCTCTATTTATCCATTTTTTTCAGCGCCTTCTCGAACCATCCATGACGAATTTTCTTTCCTGCCGACTTTTCCAAGGTGCCGACAATCCATAGCGCGCCGTTAATGGATTTTTCAACTATTGTCGCACTTCTCCAAAGGTGTATATCGTTTAACACCTGTTTGCGTTTCTTTTGAGTTCATTGAAGACGCTATTACTCACGTTCATCAATTCCACTTAGGAATGGGAGACGAGAGTCTGACAAGAATACTGTCTGTAATGTGAGCTTGGAAGTGCAAATTATCCCAAGACTGTTGGATGTGCGGGAACACGTCTTGTTCTTCGATTTCCGGTAATACAGTGAACCCAACTTTTGCGAAACAGTTTTTTACTGTAGATTCAGAAACGTCATTTTCCCACACTTTGGCTAATTCCGCCACGCATATCCTCATATCAATCACCTTATGTAATTTTTTTTCAATTTTCAAATGTCCAGATAAGTCATCGGAGAATGCGTTTTCGGTAATGAAATTTCAGATTTTTTATTACACCCTGGTCCATTGGTTGCAATATTGAAGTGGTATTCGGGGGAAGAAAAAGCAAATTAACATTTGATAATTTTGAAGACACATTAGGATGGGCCGGGTAATTGTCTACAAGCAAAGCAATTTTTCTATTTTGATCACTCATTTTTCTATCCAATTTCAAAATCCATGCCTCAAAAATTTCACTTGTTATCCATGACTTTCTATTAGAATAATAGTCAACCTCTAAAGACGTTACATTTTTCAATGCTCTAGGGTTCTTACTTTTACCTACTACCAATAATCGAAGTTTTTCTTTGCCACTCATGTTAGCGCCTACCAGTACAATTATTCTCTCCTTACTTTTCTTGCCTCCATGACAATCATCGTCTTTCAAAGTTAGAGTTCTGTTGGGTAAACACTTATAAAAGAGTCCCATTTCATAAGCATTAAAAATATCATCAGGCTGATAATCTTTTAGAATTTTTTTTAAGTCATTGCTTCTCCAGTCATCACAGACTGCTTCAGACACACTTCTACTTTCTCCGGAAATAATCTTTTCCTTGATGCCATGTCTTTTCTTAAATTTGTCCAGCCACCCAGAACTTGCTTGAAATTGATTATTTCCAAAATGTTTAGCATACTCCAATGCCTTCTCTTTTATGATAGGACCAGAGATCGGCAAGTTTTGGTCTCGAACGCTCTTTATCCATTTCAAAACGGCCTCGTCCACTGTATCGTAACTGCATGTTTTTGAACGTTTTCTGTTAGGTTCAATACTTTCATGGTATTTCATTACGGCATTCCGATATTCGACACTGTGCTTGCGGGAATACCAAATTTAGCAGAAATGTCTTTTTTGCGCATTCCACTATCTACATTCTTCAGCAATTCAACTTTATCCACAACACTAAGGGATTTTCTTTTTGACATTGTAATCGAGAGAAAAAGTTCGAAACGAATTTATAAAACTCTACTTTAAGTTGAACAATTTTCACTGAAACTAAGCAGACGTAAAAGTGAGGAACAACAATCAGACAAAAGGGATAGCTATAAACTGATTTTACTACAAGGCAACCAAAATTCGAAAATGAGTTGGGGGAGTTTAGTAATTCCAGAACGGAACAAAAAAACATTTGTCCTCCCCTCAACCCCAGCTGAGTTGCGGGATTCGTAGTGACCTTCACTGAACTTCCTGTTTCTCCCTGACCTTCAATTGTTGTGACGTAAACGGTCTAAAGTGGAATAAAAATCTCCCAAAATGGCATGAAAAAAAATTCGATATTTAGAGATTTTTTCGATATATAGAAACAGTTTTTCTATGTAATGAACTTGGAGATTTGCTAAAAGTTCGATATATAGAAAATTTCGATATATGGAAGTTCGATATATGGAGGTTCGACTGTATATATATATATATATATATATATATATATATATATATATATATATATATATATATATATATATATATATATATATATACATATATATATTGTTTTTTGGCATTAATTGCCAAATTAATTGCCCATTTCAACTAGTTATTAATATTTACCATTAAATGTGATTAATATCCATTATTTATCACATTACCAAAAAACGTGATTAGAATTAATAATATCCGTTGATTATCGATAATAACCGGGTATTTTTACTTTAACCGTATTAAAAGAAAGCAAAAAAATGAAATAATTAAAATTTTATATTTAGAGTCTATTCTCTTTTAAACAGAATAGATATCAAGCAGGAGAATAAATCCTTCAATAAAGATTTAGAGATTACATATCAAATGAATATTGATGGGCCAGAGAAAAGAAATGAAGGAGAAGTGGTTCACGTAATGCGAATGGACAAGCAGAGAAATTGCTCCTGACACCCGCACTTCTTTGCAGCAGTTTGTTCCGGTTCGCAGGTACTTACTGCAGTTCACGTTTAAATTGAACACATGTCGAAATATTTCAAGGAAGTGCTGAAGAGGGGAAGATTTATGCGGTATGCAGTTCCAAGATTTAGAGGGTTTGGTTAGACTATAGGGTGATAAACGCTTTCTTTTATTTATTAAAGCTGAAGCGTAAATAATAGCACGCTAAACTTGTTGTTCGTAAAATAAAACCGGTTTTATTTGAAAAAATGTTTTTTCTTTGCATTTTCATAACATACAGTATATTTTGTAAAAATTAAGTGTATGTTAGGAAATGAAATGATTTAGTTTGAATATACAGTGGGATAAATACTTTCTTTTATTTATTAAAGCTGAAGCGTAAATAATTGCACGCTAACTTTATTTTCTTATGATAAAATATTTTAAATTAAAAAGATGCTTTCCTTTGGCATTTTTTGAATGCAAATATTTTTAATGTAATGTCTTGCTACTTTTATATACTTTCCATTTTGATTACTTGCTAATTTGCAGATTTTGAAGGTAATAAGTAATATAGAATCAATCCAAATCCCACATATTTCTTTTATATTTATATCTATATCTATATCTATATCTATATCTATATCTATATCTCTCTATCTATCTATCTATCCATCTATCTATCTATCTATCTATCTATATATCTATCTATATATATATATATATATATATATATATATATATATATATATATATATATATACACTAGCTGTTTGCCCGGCGGTGCCAAGGTATTTATTTATCTCAATTTTTTTTATTACACAGGAAAAGTAATAGATTCTACATATAGTGTAAAATTTAAGTAATTTAATTAACAGGTATTTAAAAGTAAATACAGTATACAAATGATAAATTAAAATTATAAATTTACAAATAAAATACTCAAAACTTGATTACAAACAACATTTTAAATTTCCTATATTCCCTTCAGTGACTCCGAAACTATGCATTCGACACTACTCTCGGTCATTTTGGACATTTTATATTCACCCTTTCCCCCCCCCCGCCTCACCCCCAATGCTGAGGTGAGCTGAACTCTCACTTAAACGACAACGGAGTGTCCCTATTCATCTCAGCGACCCTGAAATCTACGGATTCGACACTATTCTCGTTCATTTTGGACATTTTATATTCACCCTTTCTACCCCCTGCTTTCCGCCCCCCAATGCTGGGGGGCTGAACTCTCACTTCAACGGCATCGAATGTCCTTATTCATCTCAGCGACTCCGAAATCTAAAGATCCGACACTATTCTCGGTCATTTTGGACATTTTATATTGACCCCTTCTTCTCCTCCCTCGCCTCCCCCCAATGCTGATTGGGGCTGATCTTGCACTTAAGGCTGATCTTGCACTTGTCACTATTGATCTCAGCGACCTCGAAAACTATGGATTCGACACTAATATTAGTCGTTTTCGATTATTTTTATATGTGCCCCCTGCCCCCCTAGGGGTGCTAGGGGTGTCTTCCCCCAGTGTTTCCCGCGGGGATGGGAACAACATGTGTACAAAATTTCATCTCAATCGGATGAACGGTACGGCAGCGCATAAAATACGAACAAACATTCATTTATATATATATATATATATATATATATATATAAATTAAAAAAAGCAAGTAAATTTTAATTAGATTTTTAAAAAAAATGAATGGTTTGTTTGTAATAAATGCAGCGTGTGGCGGTAAAAATAATGTTTTAATTATATACTATATGTAGCGGTGATAAGATGTATAGATATAGTATAGGGTGTGGTTAGTACATTGCAAGAATTTAATTAGAATGCGTTATAACCTTACCGATTGGAAAGAACTCTGGTTTGAAATGACAGATTAATTTATTGAATAAACACCTGTAATATGATACAATACACTCCTACTGTGTATCTCATAATTCATCTACATCTATCACTTACAAATTTATTACTCTACTATGGTAATTTTATACGACACTCAACACATACATTTAACTCATTCACTTATTATAACATCATCTTATATAAATATCGGTCATATTAACCTGGCTCTATTTACTGGCATGATAATAATTTCACTCATTTATATATGTTAATTCAATCGTGCCCTACCAGTTTAATTCTTATTATCAACTATTCTTAATTGGGTGAAGTCGTGATTATTCACATAAATGTCAGGAAAGGGGGAAGTACGGTACCTTCGTTGCTGAGTCGAGATTGTAGTGGCGTTGGTCCTTCGTCTGGTAATTGCACTAGGTCTTGAGGCACTAGGATTGTTCGTAGAAACTTTCACTGGTATAGTTTTTAGACGAAATCACTAGTTCTGTGTTGAACGAATACTCTTCGGCTGGCAGGTCATACAAGATCGGGGACCTTTCTTGCATCCGACGTCATCATCACTTCATGGCGGAACTGCGTTGCATCGTGATTTCTTCAACAATTGCCGACTTTTGGACCCAATGGCGGTACGTTACTTTTAAAACATACTGCTGCATCTCAGCTATCAGCTCACTTCTCCTCATATGACTCTAAATCTATCGGTACTCGACGTGTTTTTCTAAGCAACCTCTTCGTCTATCAGCCAACAAAACTTGTTGCTTATCTCTATCAATTATGTTATTTCATCTCCATATCTTTCTCATTCTAACTCTCGGGCACCTCCTTCAATGGTTTCCTATTGGCCATTTCCTATTGGTCTCTTCCCTTTTACCATCTGATTGGCTTGTGGTTTATCCTTAATATTTACTCTGTCCATTGGTCTTCGTGGACGTATCTATGGTTGTGACCCCACTCCCATAGTTCCACGGATCTGGACAATTTAACAACCTGGACCGGGGCTGACGACTTTTTCGTGGGGGCTCCCCTTTTATTATGCCCATAACTTTGCTCCTCTTTTTTACCTTTTCTTCTTCCTCTCAACTAAAACCGCTCTTTTCCATATTTATTTCATGTACATCTGTCTGTAGGTGCATCTCCCTTCTTTATCTCCATCTATTATCTTTATAGCCCTCTTTACAACTGGCGCTTCTTAGCCTTCCCACATTTTACTCTCGTTTCCTCCAATTAGTTCATATCGAACATGAAAAATGACTTATTCCTTGCCGTAATGTTTGGACGGAATGCAAAACGAGATTATTCTCTGGCGATGTCAGTAGAATTCTAGCATAACTCAAATAAAGGGAGATAATGCGAGGTTGGTTTAAGGTTTTTGTGTAGTAGCCGTATTGGATTCTCACAGCTCAGTGTTAATATATAGAGACATTTTTTCTAATGATTGTCGTACTCATTTTTAAGATTTTTTTAAAACTCAATAATAGAAGCAGAACTTTTTTACTTGGGTATCTTTTTCATTCTTCTACAGAAGTAAAAATAAAATTTTTAAGTTGGATTTATTCAGGGGAAGATGTAGTTTACTCTGTTTTAAACGATCATAATTTTCTTTGATCGAAATCAATATAATAGCAGATTAAAAATATTCATTTCTCTGTTTCAGAGTACAGTTTTTAAAAAAAAGTTAATGCTAAGTCGACAATCAGTAGCAATTTTTTTTTCATAGGTTAACATTGCTCTCAGAGGAATCCAATATGGGTACTACCCAGCAGATATAGGTCAGAGGATTGCTCAGGTCAGAAATGTATAGGTAAGCAAACCTATCCTAAACGCTATAGTTCGTGTTTCTATTCCTGCCTTCACTCATTTTTGTATTTAGGTAAAAACAAATAATAATTTCAGACAGAACTATCAGTTTTGGAATCTTAAACGCGTATAAATTTTCCTATGGAACCCATTAGTTCGTTCATACACTGAAACATCTTTCTTTTCAGTCTAGACTAATGTTTGTGCCTCAGTTTTACTTAGTCAAAGTACGAGCTAATGCTTCATACAGACATTTTTATCAAAACGTCAGACGAGAGAGATAAGAAGACATTCGTCATCCTCGAAACGAAAACGCCTGTCAATATGGGAGATTATCCTTAAATAAATCTTCCTTTGTGATGAAGTGGGATTCCTCGATATTTAGTAGATGCACTGGTAGATGAATCGGTGTGGTCTGATATCTAGGTAGGTGCAAATAAATATTTAATAGGATGTACTTCATATTCTTGCTAGTTTTATATATCTGTTTTTACTACTTAGATTAAAGGTTATATGTAATATAGAAGCAATGCAAAAAGAGCCCCAAATGTAATCTTTACCGATATATATATATATATATATATATATATATATATATATATATATATATATCGGTATCGTTTTATTTTGATTGGAAAGTAAAATAAAAGATTTATTTTGAAAATGGTTCCTAAAATTCATAGATGGCTTGAAAGTTACGTAACTCCACTTTCCGAGGATAAATATTCGCACGCAGGTAACTACCAAGAAAGTGAAGTCTCAGATCCTAAAATGAAATCAGCTGACTCAAAGATACATAGCATCGAAACTAGGAATGTCTTCTGGCACTATAAGTAAAATCCTTCATAAAGATTTCAAGTAAAGAAAGTTCTTTAAACCTAAAGTTCATGGGCTTTTGCCAAAGCATATTTCTCAAAGAAAAACAAATTGTAGCAAATTAATACAATATATATATATATATATATATATATATATATGTATGTATGTATGTATGTATGTATGTATGTATTTCTAAATTTCATACGCTTAGTATTTATATGTAAAAAAATTAGCTCCTTAACTAATATTAACAAAAAATAATTTGCTATAACTCATTTATCGTGTTTATAGCTCGATATATCGTGATAAAACTATCAGAGCACTGCTTTTAACTATAACACAACATATATATTATAAATACTACAGGCACAATTTAATAATATTATTATTTGGAAAATAAAAAATTTCGATGCATTAAAGTTGAAGCATACCTCGTCACATCCTCCTAGGTTTTATTAGCTTATAAAATTGTAGATTTACTTACAAGTTCATAAAGAAATCAAAACATAATAATAAATGCTTTCATAGTAATCTGCTAAACAGAACATTCTGTGCCTTTCTTATTTTTTTTTCAAAATTTTATATATATATATATATATATATATATATATATACTTATTTAGTTGTTTATCTCACGGCCCCTGATCCAGAGAGAGGAATTACGGCAAGCAATGTCTAGAATAGTATTTCGCTCGAGTGGTTGGCAAATTTAGTTAGGTCAGTCTGCGTTTCTTTTTACCGAATAATTATTTTATTTTCTTGAACATATTATGGACAATACTTTTATATTTAATTCATAAGGTACTATATATAGATGTGTGTATTATGTAATCCATCGATTTAGTCAATTGATTTTTAGTTGCATCAATGTTTATAATTATTTATTTAGTTATAATACAAACAACGTAACATTTTAATTTATTGTTATGGGGTCATTATTCTCTTTAAAAAATTTATATATAGTCATTGTATCAAAACGCGTCTCTGTCAGACATAGTATATTATTTGAAAACTTCTCCCACGGATGTTACTCAAATGCTTTTAAAAATATTAAATTTCATTTTTTCGCTTAAATATGGTTTATCTATAAATAATTTACCTTAATATCCATAGAAAAACGGCATATGATCACTTTTTGGTGGCACTGTAGCTAAACTTTGAAGCGTAAGTAAAGATAAAATCCTCAAGCACCCCGGGAAAGCACTGGTGAAGCCGTAAAAGGGATACTACGCGCATATAAAACATTAATCCAATAAATTTCGATAATTGCTGCTAAGCAGAAAACAATGTTAAAGAAGTACATAGGGGAGTTAAATTATCGAAATTAACCTGTGAAAAGTATTACGATGGACATATATTCTTCCCGTTGCCAAAAGATTTATTCAACGTATATCTATTATATTAAATGTATATATATATATATATATATGTGTGTGTGTGTGTGTGTGTGTGTGTGTGTGTGTGTGTGTGTGTGTGTGATTTTGTTACAACGCCCAAACGATCTTTAGAAAACAGTGAAATTTAGACAAAATTTCTATAAATATGCTTAAATAATAATTATCCTAAGCAACACACATCGAAAGTCACTTAAGTAATACGTCCACTATTAAGACGTATTAAATATAGATACGTCTGAATTCGTGTTGCATAGTTACAAAAAAATAATAAGAAACTGAGAGAGCAAAATTTTTCAAATCTCCCCATCATATATGTTAGTATATCATGTCCTGTTTATTAATATTCCTATAAAAACATATAAGATGGATTATGAAATCCTGTTTAAACTTTTCACTTTTAAAAAACAAAATACGTATTGAAAAGTTTCATCTTTTAGAGTGTAAATCTTTGGTGGAATACCGAAAGCTTAAAAAATAGTTTCGTCTATCCCTCCAATATTTGAAAGAAATCTGTATTTACATATATGGTAAAGCTTTATGAATGGCGATTGTTCATGGAGTATGTTCCTGTATTTTCATTTATGTTCATGGAGTATGTTCCTGTATTTTCATTTATTCATTTGGTTAATATGTTATGATTGTTTGTCCGGTAGATGGCAGCACGATACCGCTGTCTTTATGTTTTGTAAACGTTCTAAGATACTTCCGGTGTAGGAGGCAGTAGCGTCTGTGTTCTGGCTCTGTGCTGTCTGTACGAAGTTCTTTGTGATGTGTTAATAAAGTTCATATAGCCGACCCGTTTGTGCGTCTGGGCTCGAATTTAATTATTGTGGAAGAACATTTGGAGGCACGCGGCGAAGATGTTTTGATTCCACTGTTGAGATAAGTGGAAATTTTTTGTTTTGTTCTTAAGTTGTAAGAAAGTTTTTGATTTGTATCAATAAGTTCCGTAATGGAAAATGCAGAAATAATCAGGGCTAGAGGCCAGAAAAAGGCTTCTTTAACGAAGTTCATCCAGGTTTAGATGGAACGGTGCGAGTTGTCACCCTTAAAACTTCAAAAGGTTATTTTAAAAGGCCTATCGTTAAACTCTCCCCCTACCGATTTGTCAAGAATAAATTCTTGAGGGTGGGAGTATGTTCATGGAGTATGTTCCTGTATTTTCATTTATGTTCATGGAGTATGTTCCTGTATTTTCATTTATTCATTTGGTTAATATGTTATGATTGTTTGTCCGGTAGATGGCAGCACGATACCGCTGTCTTTATGTTTTGTAAACGTTCTAAGATACTTCCGGTGTAGGAGGCAGTAGCGTTGTGTTCTGGCTCTGTGCTGTTTGTACGAAGTTCTTTGTGATGTGTTAATAAAGTTCATATAGCCGACCCGTTTGTGCGTCTGGGCACGAATTTAGTTTTAGTGGAAAGAACAGCGATAATTAAATCAATTGAAAGCTTTCTTGTCTATATATTGTAACATATTCTGTGCTTGGTGTCAAAGCTGACACGCTTGGTAGCGTCACACCGGTTATGTATAGTGATCAAACTGCTTACTAATAAGAACTTTGTTACACTAATACCAATTTATTGGGAATATTCTGGATTAAAATATTTTACGATTAGGCCGTGTTCTGGAACATCAATTATACACTAGTAATGTCCGTTGAAGTCTGCGACGCACGTTGAAGATAGTCCATTCGGCTGGCTGGATGCACTGTCACTACGGATCGTCGATCAGGCCTTCAGGAAATAAAGCTCTAATCACAGAAGACTCAGTTGCTGAAAACGGATCCCACTCGTCGGAACCGGCTGGAATGAGGCAAACTCGAACTCCAAGTGAAATTCGATCTATTTATCACAGAGTACTGGACGGCTCGTCCCACACTCTCACCAAAGAAGCTAGCCGCTTCGAAAATATAGAAGATCAAGCTTTGATCTCTAAACAACCTTTCTCAGCGAGAAAGAGGTCTTCATCCTCCAGAAACAGGATTGAGATCGGCCTAGGATCTGGATCAGATCCAACAGATAAAACATTGTCTGACTCTCCTCTCCTCTCCTCTCGTCTCGTCTCCTGTAAAAATCTCCTTCATCCACTTTTAAAACTTTTTTCCCTGGCGGAATCTGTAACAGCCCCTCTCCTTGATCTGGGCTCTCATAGGCCCTTGGTTTTGGCCCGTGTGCAAACCGATACCTGTTTTCATATCATTATCGCACCGGTGGATCATTACTACCTCTCATCAGGAGGATGGTCTGCTTTTGTTACGCTTTTGTGCTATAGTGTCTACGCTCCGAGACATAGTAGAGACTCGCTATTGTAAGTCGCTCCTCACCTGCGAGTTGAACAGCTGATTCTTTTGTAAGCCACCTCTCGCTCTGGGGAAAATATTGCATCTTCGCAGTTCGCCGATGGGCTTACTCTGTTTCAAGCCGAAGTTAATAAATTTCCTGGGCCACGAGGAGGGGAAATGTCACAATATATAAAACAGTTCCGTAACTGACTGACTGACTGACAGACATATAATGCACAGACCAAACCTTTGGACCTAAAGGGCTGAAATTTTGCATGACAATTCTTCTTATAGTGTAGGAATGCATTAAGAGAGATATTTAAAAAAAATCTTCTTAGATTATTTTATATAAAATTTTTAACCTGTTTTTGTAACATTCTTTACATTTTGCATTTAAAATAATACTCCGAGGGATATAAAATTTATATCACAAGAAAGATCATAAAATTGCCTTTAAAATAAAATCTTTTTCGAATATTTTCCTCCATTTTCTGGTTTTCTGTGAATTTTTAAAGATTAAGTTTTAGAATTTAATTTATTAAATGCTGATCACGTGGTTTCTTTTCTTTTTGTGGTACTTTTGTGTTAAAATTCTGCGTCACATGCATAACAACGAAATAGATAAAAAAAATATGTCTTGCTAATGCGGCAGACGATTGGAAATTATCCAAAAAATATTAAAATACGGTAAAAGAAATTTTCTTCAAACTGTACTATATTTTTTAGTATGTTTAATCAGATTTAATTTGAATATTTTCTTCTTCATTATTTTGTCTATGAAAAGATCTTTTACGATTTTTTTATAAATATATTTTTTCGTTTTTTTACATCAATTGCATACATTGATCGTTGTATTTATTATAAATATGTATATATATATTTGGCATTAATTTCAGACATTGAACGTTATATTTAATTTGAATGTACTCGGTAGCGAAGTAGAGGTTTTCAGATAGTATATGAAAAAATATAGATATTTGAAAAGTTAGTATATTTATAAAAATATGACATTCTTCTTTCAAAAGCCTAATTAAATGTTCTCTCAAAAGAAACAATATCCATTCCGATTAGGGTGGTATCCATTTAATAATCTAATATTATTACTTATAATTGTGTTATCAATAGTGAAAATCATTTGCGAAATGTAAAAATACCTATATTTTTCTATATTGATATTTCTCACCTGACCAAGGAAAATATATACAAATAACTATGAATGAACTTACTTTATTCTGTTTTGATGCAATACCATAAGTAACCTATGTTTATTGCAATATGAAAAACAAACTATAAATCTACTTTCTACAAAAAGCTGAGTGGAAAAAAAGAGATCTCTGCTATATATTTAACCCCCTATCTCATAAATACTCCGCAAACCCACTTTATCATATAAGGGTTTTATTTTGGAATAATCCCTTCCTATGTTAGATACTGTCCAACACTGTAGTGGGAAAAGTTTACTTTATCTTGCCAGGATGAAGGTTTCTATAAACCCCAGTATAAGTAGCTTTGGTTTCCGTATAAGCTCTGAAGAAAGTAGTACATATTCCTATCACATATATGTTCGATTCCAAATTGACTCTTAACAAAATAAGAAAGAAAGCTGTAAATATTTTCGGTAAAACTTTTTTTCTTAATAGTTGATTGAGATGAACTTATTTCTTTACATCTTATGACAATTTAATTGTAATATTTGAGATACATTATACTTGAAAGCAAAAGTATTAAAAGTTATTACTTTATGTTACATAATATATTTGTCATATAATACATGATGTTATATATTATATAATTTATGTCATATTATATATATATAAAATATTTTATGTTACAGTAAGAAAAAAAATCCATGGCTTTTATTTCAATTTGAGAAATGTTTTTAAAGTAAGTTAATATAATAAATTTAAGTATTCAAACGGTAAGAAGATATTATTGAATTTTCACTAGTAAAACTAGTGTTCATTAAGTAATCAAATTTCTTGTACATAGTTGAAGTAAATATTCCGAAGTATACGTGTAATTTAAAAAAAGATAACATTTTATGATTTTTAAGATTCTTATGAATAAATTTGCATGCACTTACCTAAGAGACAAGAACTTTCCACGTCGATTCGTTTTAAATTTTCAATTTTTTATCGCTTCATATGGGAAAAATTAATATTATTACATTGAAGACACTAAGAATTTACTGATAAGTATTTTGGAACAGAATAAGGTCATTTATTCAAAAATGCCAGCCTTTTTCAAAATGCTCCTGCGCATTAATTTCCTTTTGACTTCTTCCAAATTTCTCAGATTCGTTAGTGAAAGTGTTTGTAATAAAACTGCTTGTCATTCTTTGAAACTGCAAATATTTTCCAAATTTATAGTCCATGAAATGAAGTAAAAAGATGCAAAACCATTTAAAAAAAGGTAGATTAAAAAAAATATTTATGGTGTCTAATTCGTACAAAAAAAATTCAATTCACAGTTATTTTTATATTTATACTAGCTGAATACCCGTGCTTCGCTACGGAGTACATTAAAATTAAATACAACGGTCAATATATGCAATTAATGCCAAATATGTGTATATATATATATATATATATATATATATATATATATATATATATATATATATATATATAGTAAACACAAATAAATACAGCGGTCAATGTATGCAATTAATGCCAAAAACACAGATTTTAAAAAAATACTATCGGATATTTTTATACACAAAATAATGTAGAAGAAAAATATTCAAATTAAATCTAATAGAACATACTAAAGAATATAGTACAGTTAATATAGTGCAGTTTGAGGAACATTTCTTTTACTGTATTTTAATTTTTTTTTTTTGGATAATGTCCAATCGTCTGCCGAAAATAAATATAATTTTGTCTATTTCGCTGTTATGCACGTGACGTAAAATTAATTCAAAGTATCACAAAAAGAAAAGAAACCCCGTGATCAGCATTTAATAAATTAAATTCTAAAAATTAATCTTTAAAAATTTATTAAAAATCAGAAAATGGAGGTAAAGATTCAAACTTATTATCAGACTTAAAGATCATGCTTATTAGTATCAAATGCACTTTTAAAAGTGTAAAAAAAAACATGTTTGATACTTTTATTGTTACCGTGGGACATCAAGAGAAAAAAAAATTTAAAAGCCTTCATTTACTCGTTCTAATTATTTCTGTTAATAAATACTTATAGATGAAATACTACAGCTTGAGTATAAGTGGAAAATATTAGAAAAAAATATTTAAAACATATCTACAGACGTAAAGGAAAAGAAATCTAAGAAGTCTTTTGATATATTTTTATGTAATGTTTTAAAATTCAGGAAATTTCATAAGAAAATAACAGCAAGTAAACAATTTTCTTTAAACTTTCCAGAAAACTGACATAGCCATTATCTTCTAATATAAAAACAACAAGTTGTAAATTTCGCTTTCAAATATTATATTTTGCAAACAAAAAATCATTATTCAATTATATTTTAATGCGAACAACTCAAAAAGCATTTTCCACTCTATAAAGAGTATTTTTAATGCTTAACCATGCGAAATATTTACAGATTTAAAATATAACAAATTACTTGTTCAGTTGGTAACCGCAACTCACGTATATCTTAGACAAAGTAATCATAAATTAATTATTGAAGCAATTTAGTATTTTAAACTATTAAACTAACGATTTGAAAGATATAATAAAATGTCGTTAAATTGCAATTTACCTTCAAAAGAGGCCGAAATGCAATTTAAAGTAAAGTATTAATTATTTTTTAAAATTTTAAATCTTAATACAAACGATGTTTTCATAGAGCCGCCTGCAAGTTAAAAAAATATATGAGAAAATTTAGAAAGCTTGAAAGTTTGAGAAAAGTTCTTGAATAAAAGCTTTTGTGGATTAAAGATTACAATGGGAAACCGGTTATAAGAAATATTCACAAAGCCTCTGTTCGAAAATTTGGCCAGATATGGATTAAAAAGGAAGGATACCATGAAATAATTAAATTTTAGACCACAAGCATCGGATAATATAAATATAGGTTCAGGAGCGTATAAGATGTTGTAGTGAAAACGATGAATATTAAAAGCAAGCATTTCAGGACAGCACAATGGTGTATAAATTGGTCAATTACATACGTTAGGAAGAAAAAGTGTAGATTCCAATAGAAAACTTCGTCAACTTTAGCCAGTAAGATATTTAAAGACACGGAATTAAATTGGAAAATGGGGAAAGTTTTGTATATATGACAAGATTAAAATAAGGGATTTCACAAACACAAATACAGAAAGTTTTACAGAAAAAGGGCTAAACAAATTTGAAAATAAAGCTTAGTATTTCAACGTGCATAAAAGTGTTATTATAGAAGGCGGAGAACAATAATAACCAAAATAGTATTGGGAAAATGTCAGGGAAAACCACACTCCTCTTTAAAATGAAGAGTAGTGAATTATTGAATGTCATTTAACTCCAAAATTATTCCCTTTGACTCAATGAAAAAAAAATTGTGTTTTCTTTACAAAAGATAATTATCGCGAAAATAACTTCATTCGTATAAAATGGAACTACTGCAAATAAAGATTTTCCAATTGGTATTGGTTTACAGTTTTTAAGATGGAAAGACATAAGAAAAAGGGCTCTGCTTCTGGCTTTAAAGGTTGAAAAAAGTAAAGTTTTGAAGGGATGGTTTTCCTCTTCCATGAGAATGATTGAATTACAAGTTAGTCACTACTGGAGATTTTTAGATAGTAGAGCTACAAGACCAACAAGACATTTAGGGTAAAGAGACTTTCGAACTTCACAGTTAAGAACATATAGGGTAGGTATCCCAAATATCGCCTAATCTAACATTTTTTCCACATTTCATCCATTTTTTAGTTTCTGATCAGGCTGGAAACTCAAAGAACATCACTA
Source organism: Dolomedes plantarius (assembly GCA_907164885.2). NCBI lineage: Eukaryota > Metazoa > Arthropoda > Arachnida > Araneae > Dolomedidae > Dolomedes > Dolomedes plantarius. Next base: position 35,684,051 of record OU015500.1, read on the forward strand.
AGACCTATTTCCTTTGGCATCCTGAGATCAACCAGCTCCAAAACCAGTGCCATTTTAAGTTATGTAGCTGAATTGGAATAATGGAAATTTCCAGTGAAACCCAGAGCGGTTCCTCATATCGCCGACCTCTGTAAACATTACCGCCTACCAAGCGAAATTAGGAGCGCCTGTTAAAAGGCGTTGCTAGCAAAATATTAGCACCTCTGTATTCTCTGTTTAATGCACTTTCTAATGGTATGAGCAAAATTAGAATTTGGATGCACTTATCTGGTCATTCACTGGATTCTTTGGAGACAAAAATTTACGAAGACAACAGCCAAAGCAATTTCAGACGCCATGTAGTTTCTATTGTCAGTTATAAGAGCTTTGTTGCTATCACCGCTGTTAGTACAAACCCAGGACTAAGAAGTCACTGCATTTTCTCATACATACCGCGAATCGTACATAGGAAACACGAGTAGGCGATATTAGGCACAGGGGCGATATTTGGGACACCCACCCTATCATTTGTAGCTATGTTGCTGATGTTGTTGTGACATATGCTCTCCTTCTATAGCAGTTTCGTATAGACTGCAGGCTCAGGGATGGAACTCCGGTATTCAATACCACAAGGTTCAGAGTCTGATTTAACTAGGTGACGTCACAATTTTGTTCTTAAACGGGAGTGACATCTGGAGACTTCGTACGTTCTCCCCCAGTATCATAATAGAATGAAATTCTATTCTAAGGAATTAAGGTTCCCATATTCGGTCAAGACACGAAGTTATTGAATGGCGTTCGACGGGATTCGAACTGATCACCCTATTTTGATGCAATACGCGCTACCACTAGGCTACCTAATGCCCACCAATCAATGTATCCGTCTTATATGAAAACATAAATAAAAAGGTTGGCTATAATACTTTTTATGTTAAAGCTCATTGGTAAGGAATTGTACTATCCAAGTGCTTCCCTTCTTACTTTTCCCATCCTTAGGCTCAATATGCTACTAAACAGAAAATGAGTGTATTGTATTTTCAAAAGCATAGTAGTTTTCTCTCAATTTATCTCTTACTAGCACCTCTTGACAATATACAGGACTAAATGAAACTTCTATGATCTTTGTGTAACAAACAATCAATTCATTTTCATAGTCAATATAAATCAAATACTTACATTATGTTTTCACTTTAGCTGCAAATACTTTGCAAACTCCTAAAATATTTAGACTAAAGTTTCATGTTCAAAAACTTGTTTTTTGAATACGCATTATATAATCGGTAGTACAAACAAAAATTGAGAATTTCTCTTGAATATATACGTACACATACGTACACACAAACACATATACGAGTACATACATACACACAAGAGCCAAAACATTAAGATCACCCCTACATTTTGCAATGAATTCGCCTGGATGACGTGGAAGGCACGTGATCAGGTGGAAGTGGAATTTAACTGCTGCTGTAGAGTCTGAAGAATCATTCTTTCACTTACTTCAGTGTGTGATGGGAAAGGCTGCGGATCTAAGCGACTTTGATAAAGGGCAGATTGTAATGGCTCGAAGGCTCGGAACAAGTATTTCCGAAACTGCACGACTCGTGGGTTGTTCGCGACCAACAGTTGTTAGTACTTATGCAAAGTGGATGAATGACGGTGAAACCAGCAGTGGACGACATGGTGTTGGACGTCCACACGCTATCAAAGAAAAAGGTCGTCGGAGACTATCTCGCAGGGTGAAGCAAAACCGGAGCCAGACAGTGGCTCAGCTGACAGCCCAATACAATGCAGGGCCAAGTAGAATAGTATCGCAGCACACTGTTCAGCGGACACTGTTGGATATGGGGCTACGCAGCAAACGTCCCACTCGTGTGCCTCGCTGACCAAGCGTCATCGCCAACTGCGTCTGCGCTGGGCCCGGGAACATCGCGATTGGTCCATGGATCAGTGGGAGAGAGTTGCCTGCTCGGATGAATCACGGTTTGTCATTCACCACGCCGATGGCCGTGTCAGGATACGCCGTCTTCCAGGTGAACTGTTGCTCCCTCAATGTACAGTAGGTCATACACAGGCCGGTGGTGGCGGTATTATGCTTTGGGGGACGTTCTCTTGGGCGTCTCTGGGACCCGTGGTTGTGGTAGAGCAGACCATGAATGCTACAGGGTATCTGAACATCATTGCGGACCAGTTGCACCCTTACATAGTCTCTGTTTTTCCAGCTGGAAATGGAATGTTCCAACAGGACAACGCCCCGTGTCACAAGGCTAAAATTGTGTTGGAGTGGTTCCAGGAACATGATGCTGAATTCCAGTTAATGTTCTGACCACCTAACTCACCGGATCTCAATCCGATAGAACACATTTGGGATGTCATGGGACCGCAGCTCAGAGTTCAAAGACCACCAATTCGCAATATCTCGGATTTGCGTGACCGTTGCTTAAACATCTGGTGCAATCTGTCTCCGGCCATCTACCAAGGACTTGTGGCATCCATGCCAAGGCGGGTTGAAGCTGTGTTGCACGCTAAAGGTGGGCCAACTCGTTATTGACAGGTGGTCATAATGTTTTCGCTATTGAGTGTATATTCGAATGAAAGGCATTCAATGATATTGAAAATTTTGCTGCATGTTATACACTGAAGTGCCACTAAATTAGGGATAGCAAAACCTATGCAAATTGTGTAGCGCTGCGCATCATGTATGCGCAAGTGAGGGCGCTGTGGTAACTGCATATATAGCGCATACTGTGGTTGTTCTGAATTAGTTGTTGGAATTGCCAGTATGGGTAAACTGCCTGATTTAGACGACTTCGATCGCGGACAAATCGTAGGTGCGCGACGCATGGGCCATTCAATTTCCAAAATCGTCAGACAGCTAGGATTTTCAAGGTCGACAGTGTCAAGAGTATACCAAGAATACATGGATGGTGGAAAAAAAACTAGCTATCTTGCAAACTGCAAAGAACAATTAGCCTTGACAGTGTGTGGTGAGAAACGGCTCTGGCGTATTGTACGTAGCCAGCGAAGCCAAACATTAACTCAAATTACCACCCAGTTTAATGTCGGTGCCAGTCGTACAGTCAGTAAACGGACTGTGCAACGCTCGCTTCACCGTATGGGTTTCGGGAGCCGTCGACCTACGAGAGTACCATTGCTCTATACTCGCCATCGGGTTGCACGTCTTACCTGGGCAAGAGAGCACAGAGACTGAAGTGTAGAGGACTGGAAACGAATAGCGTGGAGTGATGAGTCTCGATTCCGACTACTTAACGCCCACGGGAGGCTAAGAATATGGCGTAAGGCTCATGAAGCCATGGATTCTGCATGCCTGGCTGGAACTGTACAAGGGCATGGTGCCGCAATCATGGTCTGGGGTGTTTTTTCGTGGCACAGTTTGGGATCTTTGGTGCGTGCACCAACCTCCCTCAATGCAATTCGGTACGTAGAGTTGCTGGGTGATCACCTCCATCCGTTTATGCTGTTCTGTTATCAGTACGGTAATGGAGTTTTCCAGCAAGACAACTGAACCTCTCACAAGTCCCGGTTGGCTACTGGCTGGTTGGATGAGCATTCCTCTGACTTCTCTGTCATGAATTGGCCACCTAGAAGCCCAGACTTAAATCCTATTGAGCATCTTTGGGATGTTTTGGAACAAGGCGTGAAAGGCCATCACACAGCACCAAAGAACCTTACTGAATTATGGACAGCTTTAGCCAATATTTGGCAAGCCATTCCCGTGGAACGTTTCCAGAAACTTGTTGAATCTATGCCTCGTCGTGTGGCAGCCGTTATCAAGGCCAGAGGAGGCCCAACTCGTTACTAGGTAGGTATCCCTAATTCAGTGGCACTTCAGTGTATCTTTCTTAATCTACACGTCACATTATATTTTAACTTGCTCATTGTGAGTGTAAAAATATTATTTTCATCATATAAAAAATTTTCATCTGTTACTATTTTATATAAAATATATTCTTTTGGCCCTTTTGAATGCAAAGTTACTGCATCTTAAATGACCTTGGCTGATATTGTTATTTGACATTGGTCGTTTTAGGATTAAAAATTTACTAAAATGAAAACTTTTGGTATAAATAACTCAAAATCTGAAAAAATTGACATTGGCTTGTTAAGAACCAAGCCACATATATATATTTATATATTGTGTGTGTGTGTGCGAAATGGTTAGATAAAATTTTGTATCTGTGAAGTTTAAATTTTTTTTATAGAAATTTCAACTTAGTCGACTTATTATTTCCTTTATTTAGTACACAATAAGTACATTTTTTATTATTATTCAGGCACTGAAAATACCTAAATGTCAATAATATTATCCAATAAGGTACGAACATAGGCTTCATAATGTCGCTACATATAATAATTAAGGCAAGTTTACACATTCTTTATGATTAACACAACACAAACCACGGAAGTGACCCAATCTGGTCTATTGCAAAACCATGAGACATACAATTGTATAAACCACGTGACTAATATCAACCACTCATACAATTCTAAACCTGGTGGTGAAATAAGGAAATGTCCCTTTCATATGCGCCCTGCACGGAAGAGTCGTCGACTCTTTGGTATAAATAACTCAAAATTCGTGGCCGATTGATAAGCCAACGTCTGTTTTTGCAACTTTTTGCCATGCAAATACCATCGCGCATTTTCTCTGCCGGATCCATAGAAAAGTCCGGTAATCTTCTTATGCTTTCTACAATGTGGATAAAGCTAATAATGACTTCATGATGCTTGGATGAAGAAATTTACATGGAAAGTTACATGGTATGTGCTATCCATGCTATTTTCAGCATCATAACTATATCTTCATTAAGTTTTCAAGGAATTACGCATCATTCTCCTACCACCGAGCTCCTACCTCCGCATCACTCTCCTACCTCTGTGTGTGTGAGTCATTATGCATCAACGCTTATTCCTCGGCCCTTCCTTCCTGCTTCAATAATGTTATGTATGTGATCTACGCTTGCATCCTAAGTTCAGTCTTTAGCTATTCTGTATGTAAATTATCACAAACACACAGATGTACACAAACAAACATACACATATATATATATATATATATATATATATATATAGACTGGCCACCGGTATTTTTTTATTTGATATAATGCATGTATTATTCTACTGCCAGGTAGCAGTAATGAAACTAAGGGCATCGTGCTTTTTGGGGGAATAGTGTAAAATGTCAAACCTTGCAGACCTTGCGAAAACGGCAAATTTTTGGAGCGCGTTGTAATAGGAGTATCTGTTACTGCAATCCTTAGGCTAATGTGTGTTTTTCGAAAGCTATGGTGTCGAAAGTCATAATATAATATAGAGTGCACGGAAAAACATCCTTTGAAAAACAGAATAGTGAACGAAAGGGAGAGCTGAATGAACGAGACGGACGAGGTATTGAAGCGGATTTCGACATGAAGAAAGAAAACAACTACAACCAAAATGACTGAAGAGCTCAATCTGCATCTGTATGTTCCGGTATCAACCATTAGAGGTGGAAAGGAACTTCACAAACAAAGCATTTACGGAAGAGTAGCTATCCGCAAGCCACTTGTAATAGATGCCAATACAAAATATCGTCCACAATGGTGCCACGAGCGCAAATCCTGGTCTAGTAATATGTTGAAAAACAACATTTGGTCCCACGAATCATTGTTTACATTGTTCCTCGCAACAGGAAATGCATATGTCTGGAGAACACCTACACAAGCGTAAGATTATGGCTGTCTCATCTCAACTGTCAATCATGGAGGTATATCTATCTGGGTTTGGGATGGCTTCTCAAGGTTTTCTTCAGGCCCTATTGTAACTCTAAATAAGAGATTGAATGGGAAGGAATAGGTCGAAATTTTAGCTCACTACTCCATCCTATGGGCGAACATTGTTTCTTGCAGGAGATGGCGTTCTCCAGGATGATAATAAATCTATCAAGTATTGGTTTGAAGAGCATGAAAAAGAAGTCAAATATTTTATCTTGCCCTGTAAAATCCCCCCGACTATATATCATCCAAACACTGTGATGTGTATAAGCGGATAGAGAGCCAGGTATAGATATACATCACATTATATCTACAGGAACTTTTCCCTGATTTTTTCCCTGAAGAATGGTACAATATATTCTTAACCACTATTCATGACTAGTATAATCCATTTCGAAGGTGAATCAGATGGTATTTCGCGACAAATGTGATCCTGGGCCGTATTAATAAAGGTGTTCATGATGTTTCTTTGTGTTTCCATTATTTTGATAAACACCTACATATATATATTGTGATGTGTGTGTAATAGTTATATAAGATTTTGTATCTATAAAAGTAAAATGTTATGCATGAAAATTACAACTTATTTTATTTATTACTTACTTTATTTAGTGCACAATGCATACCTTTTTTTTAAATTCCGAAAAATCAATTAAAATGTTTCATTTTATAAAAAACTTGATTCCTTTTCTTTAATCAAATGTTTATGTTATACGTATAGATAACGTTTATTCAAAAAAATATTTTTTGGTTAGAACAGCTTAGTTAGTTCACGAAATATCAAGTTCTAGCATTATCTCTCACAATTTATTCTAATAATACTAAATAAAGAATTACACATCAGAATTTTTTTAATGTACCTTTAGGAGGAAATAAATCCAAGCTGTTGTCAAACTTGATATCAGATAAATACTCAGCAAACTCGCTTTATCATATGACAGATTTACTTTAAGCTAATCCTTTACCACTCAGGATACTTTTTAGTTCCGTGGAGACAGAAGTATGCTTTATCTTGCCCGGATGGACGTTTTTTATATACCAGTACTAGGATATACCTGCTTCCGTGTAAGCACAACAATAGGAAGTCGTAACGTTTTTTATTACTCATGGTGTTTAAGCAAATCTGACTCTTCAGAGAATAAAAAGATAGGCTGTAAATCTAAGCATTAAAAAGTATTGTTTTTCCAGAATGCATTTAATTTAGTTTAAGGATTTTTTAAATGCTTACCCTTTGAAGGGATAGTTTTATAATTAAACAAGAATTTCTTATCTTATTTAGTTCCAAGCATGTAGAGCCAATATACAATTAATCTAAAGAAATTTGCACTGTTAAAGGTAATGAATACGAATATATATATATATATATATATATATATATATATATATATATAGTATTAAATAGAACATACAGGTCTAAGTCAAATAAAAAAATATATGTCATAATATTTTAAATATTGTTTCTATACCATTTTCTTTTATCTAACTTACGCATTTTATATTTGAATTCATATCAAGAGTCATGTTAAAAACCATTGTGATGTTGCAACGTTGAAAATAGATAACACATTATGCTATTCAACAAAACTCATAAAATCAGTTTTATGAAAAAACAAAAAGCGCTCCATTGCCACTAATCTGATATGGCAGATACTTCAGAATTTATGAGGAAAAACAAATGTTTTCCGCCTGCTTTTTTTGAATGATTTATGACTATAATGCTATAAAATAACTTAAAGTAAATGATGAATGATTATTCCAGCTATACTGGTTTTTGAAAATTAATCTATTTGTGTGATAAAATTGATAAATATTCATAAAACAATTTTTATAGCATATGAATTTACAATGATTGCTATTTTGTCACACGTTTTCATACTATTTTGTCTCAATCTTGAGTATGCAAGTTAGCTTATCACGGATTGAAACCTGTAGAGCTTTCGTATTCCTAAAATAAAACTGTGATCTGTATGATTCCCCTGTATATATTGAAGTCTAATAAGCTCTATGCTAGGTATTTAATTTCGCTTATATAAAAAACTCAGGGGTCTCTAATACAAAGTTATATATAGGATATCTGCCGTCTGGGACGTAGATTTCACTTTTGGTATGTGATTTTCAGCACGGCACAATCAATAAATACGTTGGAGTAAAGTGAATTTGTTATGCGGAATTTCTCTAAACTTTGATTTCAGAATAACAGAATACAGTCCTCCAGTATCAAGGTATAAAGGGTTGATATGCATTTTTTCAGCTTCAAGCACTCTAAATTTTGCACCACAAATAGTGATACAAAAAAAGTTTCCGTTGAGGGCTTGGTGATTTTATTCCTAAATATCCCATTCATATCCAGAATATTAAGGCTGGATTTGCATGTTTTCCAGTTGAATCGTTCTAAATGTTGTATCGTAGGTTGTGACGGTGAAAGTTGTGGGTAATAAGTAATTTTATTTATATTTTAATATTTATCTTTTAATAAGTCAATGATTTTCTGAATATAATTAATTTGTACGTTTCATTGCATTGTGATTCCCAAATGAAGGAAACAACTCTGGTTTTATATGACCAATTAATTTATTGATTAACATAAATGATATGATATAATACATTCCTACAAAACAGGTCATACTTCATCTACACATACATTTAATTCATTCACTACAAAATCATTATTCGAATTAATTCATTATACGAATTATCATTTATTTTTCGCTAACTTCTATTATCTGATTACTTCACTACCGCGCTCTATCTTATTAAGTTAATGAAGGCTACGCTATAAGAAGCAATGACGGTATAATATGAAGAGGAAATAAAGGGACCGTACCTTTACAGATGATAATTGGCTCGTCGTTGTGGACATCGGGCACGGAGCTATAACGGACTTCGTTTCATACACACATCACTGGTACTGGATACACACACGGTAGAGTACAGGGCTCCTTTAGTCATTCTAGGCACTGGATACACACACGGTAGAGTACAGGGCTCCTTTAGTCATTCTAGGCACTGGATACACACATGGTAGATTACAGGGCTCCTTTAGTCAATCTAGGCGCACGGCATTGGGCAATGGGGCGCATTTGTCTTACAGCTCTGTTGGCATCGGTCACGGCTTATATCATCATCATCGGGCGCACTTCGTACCTTTTACTAGCTAGGTTGCTACTACTTCTGACTCTAACTTCTGACTCTCTCTGTGTCCTGTCTTTTGCTTCCTCATATTATTTCATATTTTTTTTCTCTAATTTATGCCGGCTCCGCCTCTTCTCCATTCCATTGGCCATATTATTATATGTCATCACCATTCGTCCGTGACTGCCTTTTCTGCATCCCCTTTTCACCAATGCGCAATGAGGGCGGGATTTATAAAATTCTCCTTTTTTTCTCATGCACTTTTTCTCATGCTCCGACATCATGAAACACGTGTTCTGTTTTATAGCCCTCATAAATTTTCAGTCTTCCTTTCTTCTTTTCTTCTCTTCGTTGCCATTAATTCTACAGCACTTTTATCGTCTAGTTTTATCTTTAGTAGCTTAGATTTATTGTTGGCCATTTGCTTCTTAGCCCTGCTTCTTTCTTACATTTCGCAATTATGTTACTTTGTCCCGTATTTTTCGATTTTGCTGCCCCTGGCCGTGACATTATTGTCATATCCCTATGACATAGGTCATGATAAACAAAAGTTATTTCCGTTGTGGTCTGGGTGACTGTATTCCAAGCATCAAGCATATGAAAACTTGATATGCATTTTCTTCACTTCAATCACTCTAAATTTTGTACCGCATTCCAGATTTTTAAAAAAAAAGTTATTTCCGTAGTGGTCTGGGTAAGTGTAGTCCCAGCATCAAGCATATGAAAGCTTGATATGCATTTTCTACACTTCAAGCACTCTAAATTTTGTACCGCAATTCCAGATAAACAAAATTTCTTTCCATTGTGGTCTAGGTGACTGTATTCCCAGCATTAAGCATGTGAAAGCTGAATATGCATGTTTTCCACTTTAAGCACTCTAAATTTTGTACCGCAATTCCAGATAAACAAAAGTTCTTTCTGTAGTGGTCTGGATAACTGTATTCCAAGCATTAAACATGTGAAAGCTTGATATGCATTTTCTCCACTTCAATCACTCTAAATTTTTACTGCAATTCCAGATAAACGAAAGTTCTTTCCGTTGTGGTCTGGATGAATGTATTCCGAGCATTAAGAATATGAAAGATTGATAAGCATTTTCTCCACTTCAAGCACTCTAAATTTTGTACCGCAATCCCAGATAAACAAAAATTCTTCCATTGTGATGTGAGTGGCTGCATACCCAGCATTAAGCATGTGAAAGCTTGATATGCATGTTTTCTACTCAAGCACTCTAAATGTTGTACCGAAATTCATGACAAACGGAAGCTCTTTCTATTGTGGACTGGGTGACTGCATTTTGTCAGTCACTGGTATAAAATTTAGAGAACTTCCAATTTAATTATTATTATTAGCTTAGTATAATTTAGTTTAGTTTTAAAGTCCCACAAGTGACGTGAAAAAAAATAAACGTTGATCATTATTTGGAACAAAACTACAATTTTGTTCTGACATAGCATGCAATTTAACTGATTGACATGGGGCGTAATGAAATTACTATCGTTATCCATTTTAAAACACCGATTTTAAATACTTCTATCCTCTGATGAATTCTGCTTGCGCCACGTCTGATACCAAATTTCAAATTTAACCAAGAACTTAAAAAAAAGCAATCTTTTGAACATACGACAAAAAAGAGCGGAAAAAAGAGGTTTTTGCAACTGATGTTAAGAATAATGTATCTTTGCATCGAAACTTTCCTTCGAAATAGAAAGCTATTTTTGATTTTGGATGTTACTAAGTGTGAGAAGGTCTTCCGTTAAGCGAAAGTTAAAGGCATTAATTGCGGTAAAAGTTAAAACAAAATGGACTTTGCATATGGTGGATATATCTGTTTAACAGTATCGATTTTTTTCAAGTTTTTATATGAAATTTAATTTAGTTCCTTATATCTCACTTTTTGTCCCGATATTAGGGGGCTTGAGGTGCATTGAGTGGATGACACATCTGTACTGTTTGTCCGGCATCCTCAAGCCCCACAGCAATGAAAAATTTCATCGAACCTGGGAAATAAACCCTCAACTGCGTATTTAGGTATTGCTACGTAGCGACTGGTGTTCAGTGATTTCATGGGCCGATACGCGAAAGTGGAGGGGGCCGAGGTGTCAATGAGAGTTGTTCCGATATTAGTACTTCAAAAGTATCATGGGAGTATTCCATTGACAAACACTTTCTTATTAATTTCATTCAAAATGTCGTGTCTATATCGAATCATTACGTCTGTGAGTGCGCAGAGGAGTGGATACCTGCGTTATGTTTTGTCTAATGCTTCAGGCAGCGTTTGGCCTTAACTTTGAATAAGAAAACTGAATAACTGGATAACCGTGATAAGGGTATATAACTCTGAAAAGCACACACACACACATATATATATATATATATATATATATATATATATATATATATATATATATAAAAGGGGGAGAAATAATTCACAGAAAGAAAGTTACAGCTCTTAGAAATTAAAACTCCACTGTAAAGACATTGAAGATGAAAGGCTATTTTATGATGGATTAAAGATTGTTGATTAGATAAACTGTTGATTCAACTGACGTAGTTAAAAGTGGCTTCAGTTTTTGCTGAAGTTAAAATTCCACTGCAAAGACAGTGAAGATGAGCGGCTATTTTATGAGGGATTAAAGATTGTTGATTAGATAAAATGTTGATTCAACTGACGTAGTAAAAAGTGGCTTCAGTTTTTGCTGAAGTTTTATTTTAGTTATCGCCGTACCGAAACTGTTGCTTTTTTATGTAGGCACTTCCCTAAGACCAGGTATTCATTTCTTTTTCAGGCAATCAGTGCTAAACGAAACTCCAGTTTATTTCCTCGTTTCACGCAGAATCGCTTCAAAATTTTATCATACTTGCTAGAACATGTTATCGGAAAATGGCTTACTAACAACAATTCAGTCTGCATTTTCCATCATACAAAATTTAAACTGTTTGAATGTAATGGGCCGAGAAGTCTGAAACATGGCTATAGGATTATTTGTCTGTTGAAACGGAAGCGTTTTGTCTACTGTGATAAATATATATTTCTCAAAATTTTACAGTTTGACTTTAAATTTGGAATAAAATTTATTCACTATGCTCTAAGAAATAAGCACTAAGACCAAACCTTTTCACGCATTTATTTGACAGAAATTTATTGAAAAGCAAAGTGATAAATGCTCAGCGATGTGACAATGTATAAAGCGGACTTAATCCATTTACATGGATCAGGAAAACTTTTATTGAAATTAAATTAACATATTATATATATATATATATATATATATATATATATATATATATATATATATATATATATATATATATATAGTTACCTTTATCAAAACATAGATTCATGTAAAAAGAAATTGCTGGCAAGATATATTTAAAACAACCTCTTAGACAAATCATTATAAAACATTTTAGACATGCATAGGAATTATTCTCAATAATCTTTTCCCAAGATATGTATTTTTTCTCCCAGGAAATTCATATTTTAGATTTCTCAACCGAGCGTCAAGCGAGAACAAAGAACTTCATTATACAATCCAAGCAGTAGCAGTAGGAAGTAGATAAGAATTCTTATCACACGATTATATATATATATATATATATATATATATATATATATATATATATATATATATATAAATGTGTGACTTGCTTTTTACGAAAAATGAATAGCAATAACATTGTGAATGTTGACTTTCAATCGGAAATCAACGGAAATATTTTAACACCAATTTCTAGGCACTTATTTTAAAAGGTCTCAAAATGGGTGACTTGTAGTGTTATGACTAATGAATTTCACTCCCTGTCTGCCGTATGGAAAGCGCGTTTGTTACTACTGATTCATCATCCTTATACAATTGGTTCTCTGTTTAACGACGCTCTACTTAACGACGATCACTATTTAAAGACGATATTTCCCGGTCCCGGTCCCTCCGAAGTAAAAAAAATTCTATTTTAAGAAAATTTTGTTTCTATTTGACGACGATTTTTTCTTACATGATAAACTTTTTTTCAACATTTTATCTACTGGAGGGTTACTTTCTGTGGGGGAGTTTGGTTTCAAAAACAGACCAGGAATTTCCTTTATGTTTGTAGACTTGTTGCAGTGGAAAAACCGGGGGAGGAGGGGGGGAATTACTATTTTTCGGAAGATCGAACATTCTTCCCTGGTGGATCGAATTTCTTAGTGCGGGTGTGGAATCACTCTATTGTACCTACCTTGTTGTCATGTGATTTACGAACTGTCCAAAAGCACCCCTCTCTCGCTCCTTCTGGGAAGCACGTGTTCATCTTTAGAGAATTGAGGCAGTGAAAGGCAAAGTGGTGTAAATCACATTTTCAACTTTTTTTATTTGAGGGCAAATATGTAATCTCCATGTTCAATTTATAGTGGAATTGCAAATAGTTATTGTTTGAAATATTATAGTAATTATTATGAATAATAATTTGTTCAATTTATAGTGGAATTTTTGTAGTTTTTGCAGTAAAACGCTTTTGACTTACACCACTTTGCTTTTCACCACCTCAATTCATGGTTGGGTGTAGGAGCTCATTCCTGTACGAATACGAGGTGAGCAGAGCAAAATGGCATCAAAGCGAAAGCATCTTACGCTACACGAAAAAGGGAAAATTATTGAAAACTGGGAAGAAAGTGTTGGAATAACAAAAGTACAATTCGCAATACAATTTCAGCTACCCGAGTCTACTCTCAAAGGCATTTTAGCAAGCAAAGAGAAAATTCTTGAAGAAGCACAAAAATTTGGTTTGAGATCCAAATCCAAACGGCAGAAAATTCAATGTGGCCGATCAGAAGAGTTTGAGAAGGCAGTCCTGCAATGGTTTCATCAAGCAAGAGCATCTAACATTCCAATTTCCGGAGTGATATTTAAAGAAAATGCTATTATTCTGGCAGAAAAGTTTGGAATGCAAAATTTTCAGGCTTCGGCTGGTTGGCTAACAAAGTTCAAAGAAAGATACGGGCTTGTATTTAAAAGCATATCTGGCGAAAGTGGCTCCGTAGATGAAAAAATAGTGGATGAATGGAAAATAGTGCTGAAGGGGAAATTAGATGGATATGATGAGAATAACATATTCAATGCAGATGAGACGGGCCTATTCTACAATATGGTGCCTAATAAAACCTTAACGTATATGGGCGAAAAGTGTTTTGGTGGAAAACACAGTAAGGAACGATTGACTGTTTTACTGTGCACTAATTCGGATGGATCTGAGAAATTTCCACCACTAGTTAAAGGCAAATCAAAGCAACCATGGTGTTTTAAGAATATCACCAGGAAACCTTGTGACTACCACAATAACAATAAAGCGTGGATGACGTCACACATTTTTATTTACTGGATTAGAAAATTTGATGCAAAAATGCATCGAGAAAAGTGAAAAGTTTCACTTTTAATCGACCGATGCACTGCACATACTCCAAATATCCCTGGAATTACAAATTTGACTATCCATTTCTTACCAGCTAATTGCACTAGTAAGTTGTAGCCATTAGACCTGGGTGTCATTCGCAGTGTGAAAGCATACTACAGAAAGACTTTAATTACGAAATTAATAAACAATTCGGCTGACAGTATAAAAATTAGAAAATTTACAATCTTGGAAGCAATGCACATGATAACATCAGCATGGAAAGAAGTTTCTTCATCCACAATAAAAAACTGCTTTCGAGTTGCTGGAATTCACAAATACCATGTAATGGAACTGCAAAGTACGGATGTAGAAATCAACGAAGATGACATTACCCCTGAAGAATGGAGAAGTCTTGTTGAAGATGAGGATATTTTAATTCAAGATTTCTACAATTGCGATAAATATGTTTTAACAACAGATTTCAGAAATGTAGAACAAATTTATTAAGATATTGTAAACGAAAACGCAGTGTCAGACGAAGAAGGTGAAGTTCAAGACACGGAAAACGAGACACTGTCACCGTCTTACACAGATGCAATTTCTGCTCTAGATGTTCTCCGACACTATATTACATCGGAAATGGAAGGTGACTCATTTAACATTTTAGAAAATCTGGAAAAGAGAATAACGAAAACAAGGTGAATGAAGCAATCAACACTTTTTGAATTTTTTAAAACGTAATTTATTGTATTGTTTGTACTCTTTTTTTTTCAATGTAATTTAAAATAACTTTTTGTGAATAAAATAATGATGATAATAAAAATAACATTTTTAAACACGCGAATATATTAAGAAATATATTGACAGTCCTAAACCTGTAAAGTGTGAAGGGAAATGTTATTTTTTCACAAATTCTGTTTAAGGACGATCTCTACTTAAGGACGATTTTTCACGGTCCCTTGAAAGTCGTTAAACAGAGAACTAACTGTATATCTCTCCATGAAGAATAAAGGATCAGATGGTACCCACGCATATTTTCATGACGAGAGGTTTATTTAAAACTATTTTTTAAGCCTTAAAAATTGCAGTCCTTAATGTTTTTGACAATTCAAGAAGCTTTAGATCATACACAGTCTTTGGATTTTGATTAATACTCAGATGAATGCAATATTATCCGTTTGCCCCCGGATCTTGGTCAGGTAACTGACGAAGAATTTATTGCAGATAATGATTTAGCTGAAAGGACTCCAGTGGGTGATTCTGGACAAGTTGAAATAAAGGTCAAACAGCGGGAAGGTAGAAATCTTGAGAAGAAAATAAAACGTAAGAAGAGAAAAGGACCCATTACAAATGTTAAGTCAGAAGAAGCTACAACTATGGAAAGAGACAAATTGAATGAAAAGAAAGTGAAAAGTAAATTATTAAATTGAAAAAAAAGTTAATCAAATGTTGTCAATAGAATCCAAAGAAATGACAACACATCAAGAGACCCGGACTGTATTGGCAATGAATCTCCATTTGAACTCTCCCAAATGTACTTTGGCTCGTAGATCATGAAACATCTTACAGACGTAACTTTAAGATATGTTTTGCAAAAGAATAACAACGCATTACCATTATCCGAAATGGACATGCAGAAATTTATCAGAATCGTCCTATTTACCGGATATCGCGTTCTGACTCTGGAAATTTTTATACGTGATTAAAAATTACAATCGTGGCCATTCGCCGGAACAGTCACATAACAACCGAGACCTGTTGACTTCAGGGAGAAAGTAAACTTGATCCCGACAGTAAAAACAGAAACCCTAAGTGACATTTTAACTAATTTAATGAAAACATAACAGTTACTTACAGAATTACACAATTTTAGTAATTATACAGTCACACACGAATATATGCTGCTACCAGCTAGGAAAATATTGGACCGACTGACAAACATCCTTTCTCAGCAACCAAAGTTCCGAGGGTGTCGGCACGTCGGCACGAACGTTAGTGTTGTTTCCGTCCACGGAGTCAGAGATAGTTTTAGGGATTGCTTCTTATGATCCCGGCGGCTATTTGCAAATCTGCCTTACGCTGTTAGGCCATCATGAGAGTTTTGGGGAATCAGTTAGTGATGGTACACAGTTTGTGGGGCTACACATAAAAGAGTTTTTATGTAATGATGCCCTGTTTAAACCAGTTGTTACACAATGATATTTAAAAAATGTATATTTAATTCCATAATTAGAATAATTCGTTTCAGGATGCTTTACAGAAGGCCGTTCGTAATTTATGGAAACGATGTTGATTGTTAAGTTGTATGTATAAATGCAGTATTTTGTGCGGTGATTGATTTTATCTGATAGCCGTAGTTCTCAACAATAGCTCTAGCACGAATTTTCCATGAAAGTTAAATTTCTCTGAGTACTGGCATGCCAATTTTACACCATTCCTCTTGGAAAGTTTTCCAAAGTCCGTTCAGTGTTCTTGGATGCCGTTTTC
The DNA here is from genome assembly GCA_907164885.2 of Dolomedes plantarius. Lineage (NCBI taxonomy): Eukaryota > Metazoa > Arthropoda > Arachnida > Araneae > Dolomedidae > Dolomedes > Dolomedes plantarius. The sequence continues at coordinate 35,700,793 of OU015500.1, forward strand.
CCTAGGCTTGTTTTAATAAACTGACATAGCTAAAGTCTATTGGAGAAGCGTCAGGTAATTTTACAGGTATTTCATTAAATATGATACACTTTATTCCTGTTTTTGATGCTTTCTTTTCTAATTAAGCGGCAGTTGTTTTAGACGTGTGACTAGAGGCTTTCTCTATATAAACCTCAATTTTATTAATGTCCTTTCCATATTAGGCTGGAATTTATTCTTCAAAAATTCGTTCTAAAATATTCTGCTGATAGTAGAATGAATTAATTTTGGCTTTACTTTAGACTTTTTTTATTTTTAATTTGCCATTGTAACAAAATCCTACAACAGAATCAGGAACCCATTTGGAAACTTTTGTGTACATTGACGAAGCCATTTCGTATTGTCACTCCCGTCAGTTGAGCAATAGAAAATTGATCTTTTTAATAAAAGTCACTTAAATTCACTTATGCCTCATCGAATGTTACCACAAATTTTCATTTTACAGCAGCTAGGGGTTTTTAATATAATTTTCTACAGTTTGTTTATCTTCCAGGAAAAGCAGATGAACTTCAGGTTTAAACATCTTTTTTAACTTCAAATCTTTATGAATGATTTTACTTACAGTGCCAGAAGACATTTCTATTTTTGCAATGGATCTTTGACTTGGCGGATTTTCTTTTAGGATCAGAGACTTCACTTTATTGATATTTACCTGCATTCGAATAGTCTTAGGATGAGGTTTCACGGTCATTTTTTCATTTTTACTTTCAGCTAGACATTTTCTTTCAAATTTAATATATTATAAATACATTTTTTTTAAATGCCATAACCATTATTTTTACACCTCTTTCTAATTTGTTGATACGATTATTTCTCCTTGGAAAGCGCAGTTACGTAACCATCGTGCCATCTATCAATTTCAGGAGCTATTTTCAAAATAAACCTTTTGTTTTTCATTCCAATCAAAACAAAACAGCAGTATACGATTACTCTGAAGGTGCCAAATTTTTATCTCAAAATGCAAACGCCAAAAATAAATTACAAAATCGTTTCTATAAAGTGCGAACGACCTTCTGCAAATACTTACTCAATTGAATTTAGCGTAACACCCGGCTTTGATGTTCACACGCCGAGGAAACAAGCGTTACCCCTATTAGGCGACAAGTCTCCCATTTTTGCATCTTTCTATACAAATGCAGATTTTTTAAAAGTTTAAACTGCACATAAATTCAGACAAGTTATGTACTTAAAATTGCGTTAGATGATATTTAGTTGCTGTGGTTTATATACAGGCGCTTAATGAGTTAAAATAAAAAATAATTACATTATAACAAAATTATTTCCTGCAAGGTCTGACTGAAACGTCTGGCTAACTGGATAATTTCAGAATAATGTATTTTGTAAATTTGTAACACAGTAATACGTAAGATTTTAAACTTTTAAAATTCAGGACATGTTATTTAAAAGATTTTTAGATTTATATTCTCTCTAGCATATTAATGTATAAAAAATGAATGTATGGAAACATATCACTAGTTTACTAGTTTATTTTTGTTTATTTTAAATTCCATAAAATAATATAATAATATATCTATAACGCCACAGGTGGTTTTAGTATCGTGGTAGTAGTTGCTTTGAATAAATTTGGATCCATTTAATCAAAGATAGAATCATCTAATTAATTTTGAAGCCTGTTATAAATAAGTAGGATTAATATAGAATTGTAACTAAAAATAAATATTCCAACAAAGCTAAATATATATGTGAAGAATATGGACAAAAAATAAACAGAAATCAAGCACTCAGGGATCTACGCACCATAAGGACAGATTCTGTATTAGTGCCGGAACTAAACCAGAAATCGAGGTAACCGACTAGTCTCGTCATCAGGAGGCCTAACCAAATCCGTTACCTCCAGGGGAACTTTCTGAATAGGATGCAGGTTTAACCAAAAGACATCTCAAGGCCCCGAGATCCCCATTGAAACAGACTATCTGTTTATTTATTTTTAGTTATATTTGTCCATTTTCAATATGATGATTTGATGCAACTGCGCAATCATTTATTGAAAAGTTAAAAGTTTTCAACGCTAGGGTAGGTTTTCAGTTAATTTGTCTGCCAGTCTATGCCCGCTTTATAATTTTTTTTGTTTGTGTTGAATTGTTTATATTATTATACTTTATTATAGAATTGTTTAGACTAGAAGCCTAAACATGTAATAACAATTGTACGTTTTGTCGAAAAAAATAAAAGCTTTCCCTAGAGAAAACATCTTTTGAGCATCTTTCGCCCGTCTAACGTGTGGTTATTTGAGGTTCACTTCATCGTAAATAAAATCCTTATAGATCAATTTAAGATGATCTATTAACATAAACGAGTACTATTGTGTTCTGCAGAAAACATCTGGGATTAACGTACAATAATAATAGTTTTGTGTTACTAAAACGTAATCTATCCACCTAGACAAAACGAATTTTTGAAAGCTTTTAGCTATTTAAAATTCGAGCATTCAAAGTAGATCAACATGAATTTGCCTAGACAAAATGTTTCATGAGAAGCTTTTAGCAGTCTTACTGGTGGGTATAGAATTTAGAGTGTAGATAGTACTTTGGAATTTTCCTTGCTTGTAAAAATAAAATACTTTCACATGCAAGATACCTGCAGGTACCTGTAGGTTACTTGCGAGTATTCAAAATAAAGAATTTTTACTATTCGCAGATAGTAATCTTTATCAATTAATTCTGTTTTGAATTACTATAAATGAAAATGACTTTATAATAAAAAAATGAATACATATAAGGGAAATAGTTAAACAAAATATTTCACGACTCAGCCGGTGTAGGTTAATGATAAAAATGCCCGTATTTATGTTGGAATACCCAATTTTTTTCACTGAGCCATAGAAAAATGAGGTTATAGTAACGCACGACCGCTGGAAATAACAACTGTGGACCATTGTTGATAGTAACGATAAATTCCTCAGGAAAATTCCCAGGATGTAAAAAAGGAGATTGGAGAATGGTTTATTAGACAAATCTAAATATCCAATCAATTTTACTAGTGAAGAAGAATTGCCAGTCATTTAGACAAAATTTGTGATTTTGAATTTCCCGCAGATAAACTGGACTTTAGATTTATTGTTAAATCTTACCTTGCATTGCATGGAAGATCAGTAAAATGTTTTCAAAACATTTAAAACAGTGAACTCTAAAAGGATACTAGAAAGAGCAATCATCAGTTTTATACTACGTAATAAGTCACAAAATTTTATACATCATTGAGTGCATCACATACACAGAATTATATATATGCTAAAAAATAGCTACAAAATAAGGATGCGCAGATAGACGGCCTTGGGGTGCCATCTTAACACAATGCTAAAAAGGAGAGAAGAATAAAAAAATTATTCTTCTCTCCTGTTTATTAGAAATAGATGATAATAAACATGATTCGAAAGAAGGAAGTACACATATGCAAAAAAATAGTTGTAAGTTAGGATATTTTTAGCTATGGGTGGGTGAAATAATGCTTTGAGTATGTCTATTAATGTTTTGACACAATTATTTTACGGACGTAACCATTATTTTTATCATAAACTTACAAAAATTTTAAGATGCTCTTTTAAGTCTAGCCATGCACTAACTATTTCAAAAAATTTTCTTGTTATGTAAGGAATATGTAAACAAAATGTTGAAAAAGACAGTTATTTTTAACTGAGGGGTTATCAACAAATATAACCACACTGTTAACATAAGTGGAAAAAAAGAACCTTGTTTCAGATCATGAAGTAAATATTTCAGAAACCAAATTAAATAATTTGTTTAGTAAAATGTATCCAAGAGATGAACTTGCAGAATAGTCTCTGATGTAATTTTATGATAAATACCTAAGATTCATTGCCTAGATAAATATTTCAATAAAAAAGATTCAATACAATGAAAGCCTAGTCATGAAATATATGACTATTCCATATTGTTCAAATTATATATATATATATATATATATATATGTATGTATACATGTATTAAAATTAAATAACATACAAAATAGTTAAGTAAATGTATTATTTTAATACAATTCGTTTGCGTTGTTCTCAGACATGCAGGCATGAAAAAATGATGGTTTTCCACATTCAAGCTTATCTCTACGAATAATTTCTTTCCTCACAGTACTTTATATTTCAAAATATACTACTCTTTTGACTTTATTTTGTTGATAAAATACTTTTCTACACATAGGAAACTATTTCATATTATATACGTTTTGTTGTGTCTTTTAAATACTCACTATACCCGCCTTTTCTCGTACATTTTCATATTTTTGATAATCCTTTACCTCGAATACACTCTTCAGAACCACAAAAGAAAGGTTTATCACCTCTTCATGCAGGATCCATAAAATTCCGTAAAACACATTTTAAATTTCTATGGAACTGGGAGGAAAAAGTTGTTTCACATTTTTATCACTTGTGGTTTAGATCCAGAACATACTATTCAAAAATAAGAAAATGGGTTTAAAAGTGCTAGCGATAAATAATAATATTTCCTGGTTGTATTATATTTACTTCCCCCTGTAACGTCTTTTAAGTATGAGTGTGTGAAACTTTTAAATTTATATTCGAAAATATATTTTGTACATTCAGAAAACACTTAAAATAAGTTTCGATCAAGATGCGGTCCATATTGAGTAAATTTATTATAAACTCTGCATTTTTAAAAACTTACTAGAGAAGTTTATAATGTGTGTAAAAACTTTTTGAATATTATTTCGCTTTAGTCAAAACATGATACATGAAGTTTTGTTCTAATTTCTGTTACACTTTATTTGCGTTACAGATGAGTACTATTCCTATTTTTTTTCAAAGGTAATATTGGCCAAAAGCCAAAGAAACATTCTATAATGAAATTTGACCATGGGGAAAGAAAATGTATGTTTAACAATAGGCAGAAAAAATTTATTTCATCTATATTAATGGCCTAATTTTATCCATTCAATTTCCTGTCCCCTACTTCCATCACTTAGCTTAGGTTAGATACGCACAAACAAACAAATACACACACACACACACACAAACAAACACAAACACACACACACACACACACACACACACACACACACACACACACACACACACACACATATATATATATATATATATATATATATATATATATATATATTCTTAAAACAGAGTCTTCCCGAAATCATGTTTCTACGATTTATATCAAAATTTCCAATCAGATATTTTATTTCCACTCCGTAATTCCAAGAAAACTTTTCTGAGGTAGATATATCTGTGGTCAACCACTGGCCGTGAGAAAAGGCAAAGAGCATAGAATAACTATTCAAGTTGAGAAAAAAAAGGAATGCTTTTTAGCAGTAGTGTTTGAAACTCTGTCATCAATGTGAAGAAGGATCTTATGGTATAAATGATAGCATATAAATATAAATAGCATGCATATTCTTCCCGGGAAACAAAAAAATGCACAAAGAAGTGATGGCTTTCATACTTAGGAAATTGAACTTACTCAAATAAACGTGCCTCTCAGGAGAAATGCCCGCGAAATTCAGATCTGAAATAACCTAAAAAAAATGTCATACACAATATAGAAGTACTTTAAAATTCAAGAGCATTAAACAAGAATAGTTTTTTGATGGAGTCAGAAAAGCAATGGTTGTAAGTAAGTGACACTGCGGCTCGACACAGTAATCCTGTGTGAAGGAAAAAAATAAAAAGTATGAACATAGCTTCTTTGGCCAGTTTGCCGTCTCTCCACCGCTTTGCGTTCAACTGCCTGTGATTTTTGCACCATTCACCTCCACTATTTATTTCGTTCTGAGTGATTAATGGCTTGCGTTAGCTACCCGATCGTGATATCTAACGCAGTAGAGGCATCACTGCAATGATTCGGCTGAAATGGACCGAGTATTTGAGCCATTCAGAAGCCATATCGGTTTAAGTCCACTTTTTGAAGTTTTAGTGTCAAAGACATTGATTGACTCCAGTCTGTTTACATTTATAATAAATTTCCCGAACAATAAGGATTAACACCACCAAATGATTTTTTTTTGCCATTCAATAATAAGTAACTATTTTCAGAAGCCAATACAGTTAACATCATACTCTTGCGTATATCGATGCAACAACGCAATTCAAATGCTGAAGCAAGTACTTGATGATACCAGTTGTTGTGGTTGCTTATGCCTCTTGACCGATATCAACATCAGATCAAGTCCCGAAGGCTATGGGTGATGAAGGTGCGGCTTCTGTTTTGACTGGCACCACAAGGGTCGGAATTCGACTTGGCTAAAGGACCAGTCACGTAATTTTGAACCGAGTCAAGTGATGCGACCAGAACACTTGACCTCGCACCTCTAGAGGTAATTTTGAGAACTTAGAGGACATTTCAGCCACAATAGATTTTTACGTGCACCAACCACCATTAGTGTACACGGCAGTGGATTAGATCAGCGACGAGCATCGAACCAGTGACTTTTAGATCACTATCCCGCTGCCCTTGCCAACTGGGCAATTGCGCCATCGATGATAACCGTAAATCGTTTAGTCTTGTTTCATCCCGCAATATAAAATTAATTAGTCAGTTGCAGTCTAAGCGCAGCAGAAGTAAGTACTTGTGAATTATTAAATAATTATTTAAATGTTTTATTTCTGTAGAAAAAATAATAATTTGAAGATTCAATCGGATATTATTACTTTATCGATTATGTCAATTAGCCACGAAAAATTGTAATATCAATAACGGTTACTTCAAGTATATTTTATCTTATAGATTTTAGATTCCTTCAACTAAAAACTACATCTGCGAATCTAAATTGTTTATTTGCATTTCTATTTTGAGAGGATTTTTTTTAAAACAATGTATACTAATTTATCACTTTTGCCGGTCTTTTGTTTTATGGACTTAACCGGTTTCGCAAGTAAGAGGCTCATTTCTCAGTCCCAGTACTGACGTATTTGCATTATTTCTTAAAAACAGTTTGTTTGCGTTTGTATAATGTCTCCAATACCGGTATTTACTTCTACTACAAGTATTTACTTCTCTACTTTATTCATTAATAATTTGAATTTTTATATTCCCGTCACGTAAGCATAGCTTTGGATACTGATCCCCGACGAACATCCGCAACAGCTCTCGTTCCATTTGGCCTTGCAAGTTAGGAATGCATTGTTCAAAATCCCTAAGGTCTGCTCCGAATTCAATTCAAAGATTCCATCGGTACTAACCTCTGTTTGTCTTTACAAATAAATCATTACGTACGCTGTGAGTACATTTGCATACCGTAATGCATTCCGAGATGTGCAATGCCTCTATTGTTTATGTGTCGTATACACTGCTAAGTAACTACAAATTAAGTGACTAACTGTACCACAAGGAATAACTGTTAAATATACATCATGTTTACACGATTAATATTTTTATAACACCTTATTAAATGCATTGAAATTAATACAATAAAATTGAGATTGAAAAGATTTCAAATTTTACTGTTCGAGCCTATCATTGTTGAAACTTATGCAATTTCAACAATGAGTTATTTTTATCAGTATGTATTATTATGTTTACGTATAATTATGTAATATTATTAATTCGAGAAACAACCAATAAAATTTGATTTACTTTTGTTTTGTAAAAATAATTCTGCGAACATTTCTTTTGATTGTACAGTTATTACATAAATTCGTTAAATGATATCATTAATGAAGAATTAATATTATGATATTCAACGCCAGAATACGAGGAAAACATTTATAGAAACAATTGATATATATTTACTGAAGTATCTCACATTAATATATTTTAAAACTGAATGACAAAAGCATATTATTTTCCATTCGAAACAACTGATTTATACGAAAGAAAATGTACCTTGATTTAACTCACTATTATGAACGGTTATTCTAACAAATGTATAAACATCTAGTGTATTCTGAAGACTTGGACTTAAATTTCGCCTTCATCATAGGCTTCACAACAAGGCATGTTTCATATATATATATATATATATATATATATATATATCTGTGTGTGTGTGATAATATTACTAACTACCTGTAATCGCCCATTCTCAACTTTATTTCTGACCTGGTAACCCCTCTTTCTTCTCTTTGGCGTAAATTCCTCGCCTTTCCACACACTAACTTCCTCCGCCAATTCTGGCAACCTCTCTTACGTAATTGTATTTTGGCGCTCTTACGAGGTAGACGCTGGACTGACTCGAAGCGAGTAAGATGTGTTGCTTTACAGTTTAATAAATTCGTTTTTTTCCTGAAGCTGACTTTATTATTTCCCGGCCACGATCTCAGCTACTATTTCATGAGATGTCAATTCCGGACATTTCATATATATATATATATATATATATATATATATATATATATACGTAGGTAGGCTGAAAAGTAATGCACACATGCTTGTAGAGCGCGAGCGATATGACCTTTAAAACAGCGCCAAGTGGCATTTGGAAGTTCCATCCCTCCTCAATACGCATGCGCAGGTTTGAAATTGTTGTGTTCATCCTGTGTATTTTGAAAAGCGGTAGTATGGAGACGTGTTCTAGTGCTATGTCAACGGCGAGATATACAGCGCGCTGTTATCGAAATTTTAACAGATGAAAAAGTGAGTCCTACTGAGATTCATCGTCGTTTAAAGGCTGTTTAAGGTGACGATGCTGTTGATAGGGGTACTGTAAATCGATGGGTAGTAAAATTTCGTGGTTTCGAGCCTCGAAAAGCCATAATTGTTGATGAAACACGCAACGGACATCCGATCACTGCCACAGACGATGAACATAGCAAACTCGTCGACGATTGCATTCAAAATGACCGGCGAATCACTCAAAAGCGTATTGCAAATCATAATGGAGTATCCAAGGAATGTGTCTGCTTCATTATAGAACGATTTGGATACTGTAAAACCTGTGCTCGATGGGTACCACGCCGTCTCACAGGCGAGAACAGCGTCGGACTGGAGAGGCTCTGTGAAACATGAAGTTTCAACCGATTCCACACCCTCCTTATTCCCCCGATCTTGCACCTTGCAATTTTTACTTTTTTCCTCTACTCAAGAAAGACCTAAAGGGTAATCATTACACCTCGGACGATGTGGTGGAGGCAGCTGTCAAGACGTGGATTCGAGAAAAGTCGGAAGAAATTTTTCAGTGACGGAATGAGAAAACTTGTTACACGTTGGGAGAAATGTGTTAGCCTTAACGGTGACTATGTTGAAAAATAAATATATGATTTTGAAGCTTAAGAATTGTACATTAAAGTTCTTTTGGCCCGATCTCGCTATTTCTTTTTGTTCGTGCTCTAGAAGCATGTGTGCATTACTTTTCAGCCTACCCTCGTATATATATATATATACACACTTTCGCTATATATATATATATATATATATATATATATATATATATATATATATATATATATATATATATATATACACATATATATATATATATATATATATATATATATATATATATATATATATATATACATATATATATATATATATATATATATATATATATATATATATATATATATATATATATATATATATATATATATACACACATATATATACATATACATACCCAACAAACACAGAGGCATCGGGCCGGGGCCGGATGATTCCGGCCAGCCGATTTCTCCATTGCCGGGCTGACGGGTCGGTTACGGGAGCAATAATTCGTGTCGACAGGCCGTCAAATACCCATCTCGAAACCATCAAAGCGCCGTCGATCAGGGTTACTTTCCAGTGCTGGGCCATAATTGGAATTCCGACAGATTTTCTAAGTTTTTCTTAGACCCCTTCCTTTCACATGCTTTTTATTTTTATTAATGAGATCGTTTATGATAACAGTACTTGTGATAACAGTGTTTATGATAACATTTGATATACATCAGATGATATATATCTGATATATATCTGTAGATATCAGATGTTATATATAATACTTGATATATATAACATCTGATATCTACCCATACACTTTATTTCTTTTTTTTTCTGGCTCTCCATGTATAACTAGTATTAATATTTTTAACTTTTCTCTTTTTCTCGTGTATTTTCAGGTAATAGAAAATATTAATCTCTGCTAAAACCTAAAATTTTTGTTCAGAATAATCCCTTAAAATTATATTTTGTACATGTTATTTTAAGTAAAGTTCGTAAATGTTCTCGAGATAAGAAAATTATAATATTTTCCATAGAGGAAATTTATTTCATACTTCTCAAAGTTAAAAGTGAGGTGTATTATATATTTGAAAACCAGGAATTACCCGATTATACAACTTTAATTGTTATAATTTATTTGAAAATGATTTAAAATTAAAATTGAAAGTAGTTCAATGTTTTATAAATTTTGTTCAGTACTTTTTTAGTAGTTGACAAGTGAAAAAATTTCATAGTTTTGCATATCAAAGAATGGTTCATTGTTAAAGCTTAGCTGTTCAAGAAATATTTTGTTTTGAGACATCTTCAAATACGTCTTGATAAGTTTATTCTTTGGTGATAAAAATAATAATATTCTGTCATCCTACAGTCTTATATTGCTGAATACGATAAGACTGAAAAAAGGACTGAACAAAATTTATAAAACATTGAACTACATTCAATTTTAATTTTAAATCATTTTCAAATAAATTATATAAATTAAGATTATATAATCGGGTAATTCGTGATTTTCAAATATATATTACACCTCACTTTTAACTTTGAGAAGAATGAAATAAATTTCCTCTATAGAAAATATTATAATTTTCTTTTCTCGAGAAAATTTACGAAGTTTACTTAAAATAACAAGTAAAAAATATAAACATACCTCTCGGTCAATGTCCAATGACGGTATATTAAAAAATATGCTGGAAATAAAGGAAATCCCACACAGTCGAGCATCGGAGAGAAATGTTCAACCATGTAGAGAACTGCAGACATTAACTGTGTCGGAATATAATTGGCATAAATAGCGTGCGCCATAGGTTTCGCCAAAACAACATCGCCAATTTTTATACGTCCTGTATAAAGATTGGCGACTGCCCAAAGAGCATTCCCGTCTATTTTTAGAATTACCACCCCCACCCCCCCACCCCACACACACACACACATACTCTTTCTGAGAAAACGGTCCTTCTGCTACTTGCACCTGCAAATGTCCACGGAGGGACATTTGCAGAACAAAGGAATGTCACCACCCCAAGCGAGGCACAGCACACAGCTGGAAAGTCGAGAGGGGGAGGAGGTGGGGGGGGGCGGATGCGCGGTTAAAAAAACTTAAAACTAATTTATTAGTAAAATAATGAATATAAAAATATTATCATTATGCTAGATAACTACTTAGAGTTAAAAATGAATTTTACAAGTATAACTGGAAATAAACAAAACTACATTGGTTTTAAAAACGGTATTCCACGTAGCAACCAGTTGGGAAATACATTTTTCGTTTTTGTTTTAACACGTTTTAACCCATCAAATAGCGTCGGTTAGGGCGGTTTTTGTCAGGTTGCTGGAAAATACTATTTTATGCCCTGAGCCTATAAATCACGGCCCGGGATAATTTGCACTATATTAATTTTGAACGTGTCCACCTCAACAACTGAAAAACAAAGCTTTTTGTCTCTAATTTTTGTGCTGGATTTTGTGATTGCTGACCAATAAAAATATTTCACAGGTAAGGAAACTTGATGATATTTTTTCATTAAAATATCAGAGCACCTCACTAGAATCAGCAGAAATCCATCAAATATGCCTCATTATTTACAGTGGCTCCCAAAAGTGTTCGTACACTTACGATTTTCAATGAAATAGGGGTCTATCCATTAATTAAAATGAATATTTCAGAATGCGTATTTAACAATAAGATGTATAATCTATTCTTAACAAAACTACATGAAATATTTTAAAAACATAGTAAAACTTTATTTTTAAGAAACCAGTAATCAAAAAGTAACAAAAACTTTATCCCACAACAGTCATCGAACACTTGTAAAAAAATCTCTACTTATAAGAAAATATTCTAATTTTTCGTTAAATTAATATTTAGTAGGATATCCTTTAGCATCAACAACAGCTTTTAAACGTCTGGGAATAGATTGCACTAGTTCTTTTGTAATTTCTGCATCAATGTTCATCCATTCTTCCATCATAATTGTTTTTAGTTCGCTTTTTCTTTTAAAAATGTCGTGTTTTCGTACTCGAACCTCCAGTTCTCTCCAAAAATGTTCTATTGAGTTTAAATCTGGCGATTGAGGTGGTGTTTTCAAAACTTGTGGACAATTATAGAGACACCAGAGGCGAACGTTGAGAGCCGTGGGCTTAGGATCGTTATCTTGATTAAAAAAAATTAAAAATTTCAAATCCCAAATTTTAGGCTGATAATTTTAAATTGTCTCTTAAAATATTTATATAAACAGCAAGATTCATTATGCCATCAATAAATACCAAATTACTTAGTCCTGATGTTGACATGCACTCCCACACAAGGACACCTCCACCGCCATGCTTAACTGTTTCTACTAAGTTCTTAGGATTAAGTTCCTCATTTTTTCTTCTCCATACAATTATACGCCCATCGGAACCAAAAATGATAAACTTGCTTTCATCGGCAAATAAGACATTATTCCAATAGGTTTGGGGCTTATTAATCATTGATAGTGCGAAGGAAAACCCGAGCTTTCTGTTTTTCTCACTCACAAAAAAAATTCTATGGGCAGAACGCCCATATAATCCAGCTGCTCTGAGAACTCGTCGAACAGTTTCAGGTGAAATTGAAGTAGAAAATGTTTCATTAAATTCTGCAGAAAGTTTTACAGCACTCAAACGTAGATTTTTCACAAATTTTCTAATTAAAAATCTCTCATCACGTTTTGTTAACTTTGCCGGACGACCTTTTCTTATCTTGATTTTGATCGGATTTTCTTCTTTAAAGCGTTTTATCACATACTGCACAGTATAATGGGATAAATTAAGTAATTTAGCAACACTCCGAACTGATTTACCACAACTATGATGAAAAATAATCAATTTTCGATCAATGCTGTTTGTTGTTTCTTTGCAAGCCATTTTTAAATAATAAATAGAATATTACGGAATAGGCAAGCAAAAATTAAAGCCAATTGATCTTTTAAATGCCACCACAATTCAAAAATAAAAATAAAGCGCCAGGCGATAATTTTAGTTATGAATTTATCCGAAAATATTTCTGTGTACGATGACTTTTGTGAGATAGTTTTTGTTACTTTTTGATTATTGGTGTTTTAAAAATAAAGTTTTACTATGTTTTCAAAATATTTCATATAGTTTTGTTAAGAATAGATTATAAATCTTATTATTAAATGCCCATTCTGTAATATTCATTTTAATTAATGGATAGATCCCTATTTCATTGAAAATCGTAAGTGTACGAACACATTTTGGAGCCACTGTAGGTGTTCATATTCAAAATGAACTATTTCCCTTTTGGAACAAAAAATAAGACATAAAATAATATCACTCTTAAAATTTTGTAAATATTATTCTACTATTTTAGATTCCACCCCTGATCTAAGCAACCAAGACCGACTTACTCTTGTAGTAAGATTTGTTCTATTAAGTAATAAATCAAAGCAAATGGAAATTAGGGAGCATTTTTGGGGGATTTATTTCAATATCAGATTTCCTTGAAACAGATAAATCAAATAGGTCTACAAAATGTAAATATGTGGAAAGTATGTTACATGATCCATTTAAAAATGAAAAATATATTATAGCTGAAGATTTATGCAATGAAACTGACAACATTGCCCTCTATATTTCTCTTGAAATGAACGCGTTAAATGTGATTCAATACCTATTTACAAACAACCTCATCTATCTGTGTCCAAATTTAGTGATTACCATACAAATTTTATTAACATTGCCTGTGACTGTGGCTAGCGGGGAAAGAAGCTTTTCAAAACTTAAAATAATAAAAAATTATTTGAGGTCTACAATGGGACAAGAAAGGCTTTCAGACTTATCTATTATTAGCATCGAAAAGGACATTTCGGAAGATATAGATGATCAGATATTATAACAGAATTTGCATTAAAAAAAGCAAGGAAAGCAAAGATTATCTTTTTGACTGACTTATTAAGTATATGTATTAATAGATATGTGTTGTATGTATTTAATATAACGTATTCATTTAGTTGTTATATCAATACATTAATAATTATTATGTTAGGTTAAAAATTAAAAAATAAACTGAATTTATAATATTTTCTGTAATTCGTTGTTTCATTTAAGGTAAAAATATTCCAGAGAAATTTCAATTAATCCATACGGTATGAGGGGGGGGGGAATTATTCTCGCACACGTATGGCAGCTACCCTAGAAACTGCCCTGTATTTACTAGCACATTAAAAGCTACTAAATTACTGTCAACATTTACATACATACAAACACACACTTTCTAATTTTATCTCTGATGAGATAGAGTTTGTTTTTATGAAGCATATTCGAAAAATATAAATACAGTTCATATCAATGGGTGTTAAAACTTATAAAGTATTTGTACCTACATTTACATATACGTTGGTCTGCTATATGAAATTTATTTTCAGTCATCAATTATTTTTATTTCATTTCCTAGATTCATTCTTTATTGTTCTATACATCACTAGCTATAAAGTATGCGAATAAATACTGTAAAAATGACGAATAAAATTCAATGTACCTCAATATTTTAATAACAATATTATGACTGTATAGAGGTTTAAAAATGTATGATATGTTTTTAGTGTTTAATCTGTTAAACATTTATTGAAATGCATTCGGACGCAATTTCATTTAAAAGAGAACTGTCACTCGAAGTATTTTACTTTATGCTATGAATATATCTATCTTCTGATAAATAAAAACGGTCATGTTATTCATTACAAAATCAATATACTTACCCCCCCCAAGCGAAAAAAAAGTGCCGAAAATAAGCTAAAATGGTCATGTTTCTATAAAAAAATGGCTCCAATTCCTGCGTCACGAAATATTTAAATCATGAAATAATTATCAACACCATCACCGAAAAATTTGAAGTCCAAATAAGTGTAACCCAGCGGTCTACCAAAAAACGAAATGTAGCGCCTAACGAAATTAATATTGGCCCAATGCAACTGGTGGTAGGGTTGCCAAGTAAATCGCAGAGAACCTGAGTATGAAATGAAGCGCCAGATAGATACCCGCTTTGGCATCCAAGAGAGTCTGCCGAAAAGTCCGTCTTAATCAAAATGAAAAACAAATTTAGGCAGGTACTACTCTTTACTCTCTTGTGCATAAACTCTTGATCGAAAAAATTATCCATTTGTAAGTGGATGTTTATTTCATTTCTATATAAAAGCCAAAAATAAATTAATATAATCTAACAATAGTTGATGTCTGTCAAAACACGACGGCTAGATAGTAAATGAATGTACTAATACACAAATTATATTCAACACATCATTGTCAAATGTTGAAAATCATAATAATGCGCAGAAACAAATTGTAATTAAGCGGCTTCGCGCTTAGTGAGTATCTAAAGACAGATTTAAAAATGTCACTGAGCATGTGCAGAAAGCAATTTTTTTAAATTGTAAATTATCGCTAATTAAACAGCATGAAATAAACAATTTCCATGAGGTTTACTGTTGTATTTCACAAATATAATTATCATAAAAATAAATAAGGCAGAGATAGAGACTTCTCGGAATAAACGTGTTTACCATTAAAACATGTCACTGAGCGTGCGCGGAAACAGTGAGTTTCTAAAGACAGATTTAAACATGCCACTGAGCATGCGTAAAAATCAATTGTAAATTATCGCTAATTAATGGAAATTGCTGTCACAAAAACCAAATTTAACAAATCTACAGATTACAATCTTTCGTTTAAGACCAAAATGAAGTAAATTGATGCAGTAGTTTTCTCTCACGGACTGCCCAAAAAGTCGGCTTAGCAAATTAAATATATAGATGATATATATTATGCATATATCACATAGTATAACCGAAAGAATATATTATGTCAGCCATATACTTCTGATATAATTCAATCTTTTCATACAAGGAAAATTATGTGAATTTTTCGTGCAAAAGAAGTTGAGAAAGTTCACAAAAGTGAAATAAATATTTATGAAAAGTCTGTTTAATCTAATCTTCGCCTTCCCTTTCAAATCCATAATTCTGATGCAGATTTCTGTTACTTGTGGTTACGAATCGGACTATCGATTCCGGGACGTTACAGGGAGAGCGGTTTCGGGTAGATTCCTATCCAATCATCACCGGCCCTCAAACGGGTACACGCTACGAGATTCCGCGTCGGAGATTCGTAAATCACCCGGCAACGGTACGGATCATTTTCCCCGAGCCTATCGTTCTACCGGCGCCTCCAGAACCGGCCCGTCAAGTTGCCGTCAGTCTTGTGTTTGTTGGGTATATATATATATATATATATATATATATATATATATATATATATGTATGTATATATATATATATATATAAATGTATATATATATATATATATATATATATATATATATATATATATATATATATATATATATATATATATATATATATATATATATATATATACACTGGTACCTCGACTTACGAGTTTAATACGTTCCATGACGGAGCTCGAAACTCGAAATACTCGTATCTCGAATAAATTTTCCGCATTGAAATGAATGGAAATGCCATTAATTTGTTCCGGGCTCGCCCAAAACACAGCAATTTTTTTTCACATGTTTTTGAATAAGAAAAATGTGCTTATAAACGACGAACATTGTATAAAAACGCAATACAATAGAATGTACTGCAATAAATTTTTTTTATTAAGTGTAATGTACAACTTTTTCCTTGGAGATCAGACTTGGAGATGCTGATGAAGAGGAGGAGAAAGATTGAACAGAAAAATTAAATATTATTCGTTGATTTTTTACATTTTCGCCCCTCTTTCGACACTTTCGCTTTTATTACCAGCTGCACTCTTGAAGTTAACGAGTGAGACACGGAAGCTGGGCACATTCACTGTGGATGTAATGTCCAGATTCTTCTTTCTGAGATTCCGAAGAACGTTTTCTCAGAATCCGTAGAAGGAGGAAAGCTTGCGATCCTAGGACCAAGGTAATCCTATCCCCAAGACCCCATGGGGAGTTCCAGTGTGGGGGAGGGAATTGAAGCTATCTCTCGGTGAGAGAGGTTGGGCTCTGTTCGGTTTCAGAGGGCGACTCAAGTATGGGCAGAGCAAGCTGCCCCGGGTAGTAATTGTTCAGTGTTAATGTCTCGATTTAAGACTGGATAGTAGTCTCAGCATAATATGCACACAATTGTATAATAATTGTACATAAAGATTGTAAATATTATATGCTTCTTGTGTTCTCATTTGATGAGCACGTAACATGGCATTCGCTGCTCAAACTAGAGGTGGGATATCTGAAGCTTGCTCGTAACCCGAATTTTAGCTCGTAACTCGAAGCAAAAAATCTACCGAGAGAATGCTCCTATCTCGAAAAACTCGTAAGTCGAGGTACCACTGTATATATATATATATATATATATATATATATATATATATATATATATATATATATATATATATATATTAATGTATATACCAGTTGATCATAATTAAACTTGGCCTATTCAGGGCCCTCTGTAGTTCTAACTAAGAAGCAGATTGAGCTGAAACTTTACAGATAGACAATTCAAAAGAAATGTCTATCGCGCTGAAAGATTCCGAAAAAAAAAGTTTAAAAAATGTGTACTAGGGAGTGCATTACAGTATAAATGCTTGAAAAGTCATGCAATGAATAACTGGGCACAGTAAAAAAGTCATTTAAAACTTCTATTTTTACATTTTCAAGCACTTTGGTGTTTAAAACTGTTATTTTTACATTTTGAAGCATCATGACGATTGATAAATACGGCAATGCAAGTGAAAAAGAAAACAATCTGATTAGCATAATCATACTAATTCAAAGGGAATTCTGGGTCTAAAAAGGAGAAGATCGAGTCAGCATCTTTCTTCCAATTACGATGGCAATGGTATTAAAAGAACGTGTGTTAATCGTAAAACCTTTTAATCAAAACCAGGGAAATGCTGTTGCAGCTCTTCGCGAATTTCGATGTCAAAAGAAATTGCGATGGGGTCCAATGTCTCCACAAGGTGTGAGAGACATGCTATCTCGATTTGAAAACACAGGGTATTTCAGCTTTCAACGAGGCAGAGGGAGAAAGCCTATGAGAGAACAAGTAGTGTCAGAAGTAGCAACGGCCGTTGTCGAGCAGTCACTGACAAATGATCATGGAGTCAGCAGTGCACATGCAGTGTCACGACAATTAGACTTACTGTATAGCACAGTGCAGAAGATCCTGAAAAAATATTGAAATTTTTTCCGTATAAAATCAGCCACAAACAGCAACTGCTTCTTACCGACAATGACCGTCGCTTATCTTTTGCCCTGACTTTTATTGCCCTAATGGAAATCGATGACTACTGGCCGTGGAACATTCTCTGGAGTGACGAGACTCATTTTTTATCTGAACGGAACAGATAACACCCATAATTGTCGAATTTGGGACTTGGATAAACCGCGTGCCTTCTATACTATTCCTCAACACTCGCCTATAGTTACCGTCTGGTGTGGATTCACTTCCCAGTTTATCCTTGGACCATTCTTTATCAAAGAACTTAAAGATAATGGCCCCGTCACATGTTCTGTAACAGCCCTCAGATATCGTGACGTGCTCAGCAGTTTCGTTTTACCTCAACTCCAGCAGCGGCAATGCATCGAGTCTATTACTTTTATTCAGGATGTTGTCCCTCCACTTAATGGACTCTGTGTGCCCAGCTTTTTGCGACATCATTTGACAGGCTGATTAGCCGATCGTTTCCTACTCCCTAGCTAGTTCCTACTACCCGCTAGTTCTCCCGATCTCACGCTGTGTGATTTTTGGTGATGGGGCCCTTTTGAAGAACGTTCTTTATAGGGGGAATGTTACATCTTTGGCTTCCCTGAAGGACCGCATAGCATTGTATATTCGACAAACTACTGGCGACCAGCTGCGGTCCACTGTTAAACACGCTGTTCATCGCCTGCACATTTTACATACTAATAAGCGAGCACACATTGAACAATTTTCTTTACATCGCTAGAGAGTGTGTAAAAAATAAACTATGCTATAATTGGAATTTGTAGCTTGTTTAAATTATTCCCATGCAATGCGCCTCCTAGCGAAATGTTTTTTCGGAATCTTTAAGCGCATCATTTGAATTGTCTATCTGCAAAATTTCAGCTCAATCAGCCTTTTAGTTACAGCTACAGATGTTTCTGAATAGTCCAAGTTTAATTATGATCACATGGTATATATCCTAAAAATTTGAGTTACATTATAAGTATCTATTTTTATCGACGAAATACACTCATGGACAAAAAAATTAGCGCACCAAGAAATAATTGCGGGATCGTAACGAAACTTGCAATGAAGGTACATGTCGGGGAGATATGCAAAGGATTAGAAATGCAGCGTGATTGCGCATTACGTATAGCCGGTAGAGGGCGTTGAACATCGTACTCTGTGGAGTATTGGACCCCCTCTAGCGCGAATGCACGATGCGATACGATCGGGCATTGAGTCATACAAGTTCTGTATGATGTCTTGAGACATTTCGTTCCATATTTGCTGTAACCTTGCCTCTAGTTCGTTCAAACTCGTGGGATGCCCAACTCGTCGTCCCAAATGATCCCAGATATGCTCGATTGGAGACAAATCTGGGGATCGGGCAGGCCAAGGAAGGGTAGTAACAGTGCGGAGACAGTCTTGTGACACCCTTGCCGTATGAGGCCGAGCATTGTCTTGTTGAAAAATTGTTCCTGGGAGCCGTTGCATGAGTGGCAACACATGTGGTTGCAGGATTTCATGAACATACGGCTGGGCTGCCATGGTGCCACGGAACAATACTAGGGGTGACCGTGTATTGTAGGCAATGGCACCCCATACCATCACACCATCTGTGGGAGCGATGTGTCGCTGTACAGCAAAGGCAGGATTGAAGCGTTCACCACGGGCTCTCCACACACGAACACGATTGTCATCACTGCCGAGATTGAATCTGGATTCGTCGCTAAAGACGACCTGGTTCCATTCCGCTGCAGTCCAGTTTCCTCGTGCACGGCAAAACTCCAAACGGAGGCGTCGATGGGTGGGCGTCAAGGGCAGCACGCGTAATGTGAGCCGCGATACCAACTGTCCTTCAGCCAGGCGCCTTCGTATGGTTCGAGAAGACACAGAGGCCCCTAGTGAAGGTGCTACCTGTGCCTGGATGGCGGCCGATGAAGCAGTTGGCTGTACGCGTGCATTTCTTACGATGTGGCGGTCTTCTCGACGACTGGTCTGTCGAGGGCGTCCTGAGCCTGGTCTTCGTGTACATGACATCTCTCGGGTCCACTGGTCCCAACACCTCATGAGAACACAATCAGAGCGGACTAATTGACGAGCTACTCGCCTAGCTGACCACCCAGCTTCCATCATCCCGACGATTCTCCCCCTCTCAAACTGCGACAACTGCTTATATTGTCTTCGAACACGGCGTAATGGCATGTCTATCTCAGCTCTTCCTTTGTAAATGATTCAGCACACTCAAACAAGCTTTGGTTACCTGTTTTATACTCCACAGAGTACGATGTTCAATGCCCTCTACCGGCTATACGTAATGCGCAATCACGCTGCATTTGTAATCATTTGCATATCTCCCCGACATGTACCTTCATTGCAAGTTTCGTTACGATCCTGCAATTATTTCTTGGTGCGCTAATTTTTTTGTCCATGAGTGTATATTTGATCAAAAGAAATATCACTTTTATATCTATAAATTTTCATTCATATGACATATTATATGTTTGTGTTATATAAGCAGTCAAAGTTTTGCATTGTAACCATGACCATAAGAATTTTTAAAAAAAAAATGCTATAATATATAAATAACCTGATACCATATAATTTATGATTCGATAAATATTCGTCATTCATAATTTATCAAGTAATAGATTTATTTTATGGTAATCCTCCTGATCGATAAAAGAACAAAATTGGTTTATCCACAACATTATGCAGATTTATCGATTACTGCATACGTAAAATTATACTCCTGTTAAAGCGGCTGCTGGAATCGCAGTTGGCTATTATTTTGTTCTCATTTTTAAATTTTTGTATACTTGTGTACGGGTAGTTCAAGTTCGAGGAAGATACCTTTTAAACTATTTTCATAAAATGCGCAAAAAATAAATACGCGTATAATTTCTGCTTAAGCCCTAAATATGGTTTTAAAGCATTAATTCATTCCGTAAATTAATACGAAGAATTGACCTCTTTGTTTTTCAACTACGGTCTCTTTCCAAAATATATAAATTAAAATCATATAGCTCAGTTCGATTCCCGGCGAGCTCCATTTATACCTTTGCGTCTCGCCCACATATGAGGATGCTTTTTTCCGAAGATCGGTAAGTCCGTCTATGAGGTCAGTAACGAGTGGTGTATCAAGGTCAGGT
The DNA here is from genome assembly GCA_907164885.2 of Dolomedes plantarius. NCBI lineage: Eukaryota > Metazoa > Arthropoda > Arachnida > Araneae > Dolomedidae > Dolomedes > Dolomedes plantarius. The sequence continues at coordinate 35,722,345 of OU015500.1, forward strand.
ACGAACCCTTCAGATTTTCCGGGGGGTTCTCAGACAAAGTTGTATTGACACCTGGCGAAGACTGCAATCCTTATATATATATATACATACACTCATGGACAAAAAAATTAGCGCACCAAGAAATAATTGCGGGATCGTAACGAAACTTGCAATGAAGGTACATGTCGGGGAGATATGCAAATGATTAGAAATGCAGCGTGATTACGCATTACGTATAGCCGGTAGAGGGCGTTGAACATCGTACTCTGTGGGGTATAAAACAGGTAACCAAAGCTTGTTTGATTGTGCTGAATCATTTTCAAAGGAAGAGCTGAGATAGACATGCCATTACGCCGTGTTCGAAGACAATATAAGCAGTTGTCGCAGTTTGAGAGGGGGGGGAATCGTCGGGATGATGGGAGCTGGGTGGTCAGCTAGGCGAGTAGCTCGTCAATTAGGCCGCTCTGATTGTGTTTTGAGGAGGTGTTGGGACCAGTTGACCCGAGAGATGTCATGTACACGAAGACCAGGCTCAGGACGCCCTCGACAGACCAGTCGTCGAGAAGACCGCTACATCGTAAGAAATGCACGCGTACAGCCAACTGCTTCATCGACCGTCATCCAGTCACAGGTAGCACCTTCACTAGGGGCCTCTGTGTCTTCTCGAACCATACGAAGGCACCTGGCTGAAGGACAGTTGGTATCGCGGCGCCCTTTAAGTGTGCTCCCTTGACGCCCACCCATCGACGCCTCCGATTGGAGTTTTGCCGCGCACGAGGAAACTGGACTGCAGAGGAATGGAACCAGGTCGTCTTTAGCGACGAATCCAGATTCAATCTCGGCAGTGATGACAATCGTGTTCATGTGTGGAGAGCCCGTGGTGAACGCTTCAATCCTGCCTTTCCAGCACAGCGACACATCGCTCCCACAGCTGGTGTGATGGTATGGGGTGCCATTGCCTACAATACACGGTCACCCCTAGTATTGTTCCGTAGCACCATGACAGCCCAGCGGTATGTTCATGAAATCCTGCAACCACATGTGTTGCCACTCATGCAACAGCTCCCAGGAGCCATTTCTCAACAAGACAATGCTCGGCCTCATACGGCAAGGGTGTCACAAGACTGTCTCCGCACTGTTACTACCCTTCCTTGGCCTGCCCGATCCCCAGATTTGTCTCCAATCGAGCATATCTGGGATCATTTGGGACGACGAGTTGGGCATCCCACGAGTTTGAACGAACTAGAGGCAAGGTTACAGCAAATATGGAACGAAATGTCTCAAGACATCATACAGAACTTGTATGACTCAATGCCCGATCGTATCGCATCGTGCATTCGCGCTATAGGGGGTCCAACGGAGTATTAACTCCTCCGTTCTTTTGCCGTTTTCTCTGAAATAAATTATCCTATTTCTTTGTTTTTCTTATCATTTACTTATATCAAAGTAGTCATTACGTATGTAAAATTTCGTTTCATTTTGACTACTCCTTCTTGGTGCGGTAATTTTTTTGTCCATGAGTGTTTATACAGTAGAATCACGATCTATTGTTTTTCAAGGGACCATTTGAAATGAGCGATAAATGCGGGAAAATGATAGATGCGGAAACATAACAAAGCAATAGGATCGTTGGGACTGGATAAAATGAACGATACTTACGGAAAAACGATGGATCCGAAAACGATCGATCGAGATTCCACTGTATATATATATATATATATATATATTTTATTCCTGTCAGGTGTCATAAATTAAAAGAAATGAGGGAAAGGAATTCTAAAAATGACAGAATGCATAACTTATACTATAACATGGAAAATGGGAACACCAGTAAGCATTGTTTATTTTTATATTGGTCTGTTGTTTTTATGACGGAGTGATATTTGATTTTTAAAAATTAAATAAATATCTATATAAATATCTATATAAGTAAATAAATATGTATATGTATATATATATATATATATATATTCAATGCAGTATAGTGGAAGTAATATTAGCAATAGAAACATTAATTTTCTATATAACTTTTTTTGTACCAGCGAAGAGTGAATTTTTGTAGAAATCGTTCAGTAAAAGAATAGTTTTATAATAATTTCATATCAAATTTCTAGACTTTGAACTTTTTTTGGAGATCCCTTGAAGAGACTCTGTCTGAGAAATGAAAGAATTCCTTATAAAATTGATTAAAGTTTTCATTTTCTTAGGCAGTGATGTACATGGTCTAATTTCTATCTTTTATTACTTATCTATATTTTATCTTTATTAATAGTAGCTGTCTTTATACGTATGTATATGTTTTCTAGTTACTGATGTTTATTTGTTTAAACAATGCCATGTTTATTTAAAAATCTGTTGTAAAATATTTTAATGAATCCTTCATTTAGAAGAATTAGAAATAAAAATTGTCAAATTGTAACCAGCTCGTAATACAAAGGAAACTTTAAAGTAATTTTCGTACAAAAACGTGTTAAATCATCTATAAAATGTATAAAAATTACGGTGCTCTTAAATACATATATGTGAAATTATTGTAGACCCCCGAAGTGAATTTGTATTTTTAACTTTTTCACACACACACACACACACACACACATATATATATGTATATATATATATATGTATATATATATATATATATATATATATATATATATATATATATATATATATATATGGTACTTTTCCGTTATAACCAGTACAATCATTTTGACTCCAATTTGGCGCATTTTTAAAAATCACCGCAACGATAGAAAAGCAACGCGATATAATCACACTAATAATTCTCAAATTACAATATTAAAATATACAAATCGTGAAATTCAAGGTCGATATGAGGACGATTATTATCGTGCCCATGGAAATAAACAGACTTCATGGAATGCCGTAATCAAATACGCCTACTTTTATTTGTAAGGAATTTAGAATCCGTCAGGAAATCTGACCGTATGGGCCTGTTCACATAGGAGTCCGATGCGTAGCGTTAAGGGAAAGATGACGTTGAGACGAAAATGAACCAATCATAGGAGTTAAAAATTTCATTGCTAATCGTTTGGAGGCCTATGATTGGTTTATTTTCGTCTAAACGTCATCTTTTCCTTAACGCTACGCAACGGACTCCTATGTGAACAGGCCCTATTTTGTACAAGTTTTTATTAACTCGCTTTATTGTTTGTTTGTGTGTTTGTCCAGTTCAAATCTGGGAATCAAATTTTAACTAACTTCCGGACTAGCTAGACATTTGAAAGTTTTAGAATAGCTCAGGACACATGACAATGCATTCTTTTGATACTTTTAGCCATCTTTAAGCAGATTAGATTTCATTTTTAGTTAATTTTGTTTTGTAGACTGGTGCAGCCATCTATCGGCCGGGACGGGAACGAAAAGTTAAACGAAAGTTAACTTTATTTTCTTTCAAGTTGATGGGATAATTCATCAAAAATATTTTTAAAAAGTATTTATTAATACATAGAATTGTCAAGTTTATATGATTCAACAGAAAATTTAAAAACATTTATATAAACAGTTCTTTTAATCTTGTAATTATTACGTAATGGATTTTAAAATTTGGAACTTGCCTAAAGATGAGCAGCAGGCAACGTTTGAGCAGTGGCGTAGCGAGAGGGGGGTAAGAGGGTCTATCATGCTCCGGGCACCACTCGCGGAGGGGGGCCAAATGGTCCTTTTCACTAATTCAGTATATAATATTATTGTATGTTTTTCGGGTGGGGGGAGCGCCAAAAAGTTATCGTGCCCCGGGCGCTAGTTATGCTCACTACGTCACTGCGTTTGAGTAACATCCGGAGTTACTTCGAGTTATTTCATTCGCCAATATGATGTGTTGTATCTGTACGTCGCCAAGATTAAAAATGAGCCAAGTGTAGTGCTTATGATGGAAAATACCATATATATATACATAACAACATCAGCACATAAAATATGGATCATGGTTTCTATAATTTGTTGTTTAGAGTAGTTAGGATTACCTGTCGCCTATATCGTGTGGTGGTTAGCCTCTCTGGCTTCGCCGGTGAGGGCTCGGATTTGAACTCGGGATAAGGCATGGACCTGTATTGTACTCGTGCTGTCTCCTCATACGGAGCCGTGTTAGCTCACCTATATGATTCTTTCTTCTTAAACTCGACAATGAGTTCTTGGCGTATGTGAGTCGATCGCCAAGTTGGGAAAATGTTAGGATTACTACAAACTTATAAAAACTAAATTCTGGAAATTTTAAAGTAGAATATGTACTCTTGAAGTTGTTATTATGGAGAGCATCTCAAAAAGATTGAAGCGGATTGCAAAGGGAATTTCATAACCTACTTTAATACATTTTATCAAGGCTTACGAGTACATAACACGAAAACAGATCGATCATGTTTGCTATAGTTAGTATTCCCATACACTTATAACCTTATTTTATTATTTGTTTATTTTCATGTTCGTTCAGTTCGAATATTTATTGAATATATTCCAGGAGCTATGCGTAAAGCCCTCTATTCAGCATTCCGTAAATTTATCAAGAGGTTTTAAGAACTGCATAAAACTCACGTAACGATAAGAAGCGTGTTTAGATTACTTTAGTAATTTTTTGATACTTCCACTCGATTTCCCTAAAATATGTTCCCACTATATGCATATAAACCCAACGTAAAGTAGAAATTTACTTTTAATACTTTTAGTCTGCAGTTAAGAGAATTTTAAGTATTTCAAAAACACTTATTTTTCTGAGCATGCGATGGATACGTGTGTTGTTTTACAATATGGTCTACCGATATGGAGGTATAACTTGGATTTTAATTATATTACAGAACTCCAGTGCGACTACATACCAGTTATACTGTAGTTATAAAAAATCTCAATACACAGTGCTACGTTGTTTTTTGCTATTTTAATGAAATAATTGAAAGGTATCAAATACTTAAAAAACACAGACTTAAGACGGAGACTGATCTGTAAAGTAAAGTTGCAACATAATGCTCGTTACAAGCATTAGATTAGAAATATGCCCGTGTCTTCACGAATGCTCGTTTTGAATGGTCGGATAAAATAGCGCTCCATTTCAGTCAATTCAGGCTGGCTTACACTGACTTGTAATGTAACGATCAAGGGGACTCGCGAAAAAACCGACAGTCCAGTTGATCATCATTGCTCGACTTGAGCCTCTCAGCTCGTCGATCGCTTTCAGTCAATGAGTACACAAAGCACGTGTTACATTACATTACATTACATCACAACGTTTTGTTTCGAGTCAGTCACCGACTTTACGATATGCACATGAAAATATTCATATATATAGTACAACTTTACGCGGGAAAGACATTAAGTATAATTTGTATGTGAACCTCAGCAAGGTATTATCGTCGAGTACGCTTCAGGAGGAGTAGTGGTAACTACAGTAAATGGGCCAGACCCTCCAATGTAGGATTGTATAGCAATGCATAAAACTTCATTGATCAGTAAACAACGAAAGTAGGAAGGAAAATACAAAGTCGGGAAAACAAAAAGCTTCGATAGTACATTAAGGTAAAACTTGGGGGGAAAATACACTGAGCGAACAAAAAACAGATCAAACAATTAAAATTTACGAGCAAGATCGAGTACGCTTGAAGGAAACAAATTCCTAATGCAAAATTTCTGTAAATTTTTACTGGTGACTGAGAGAGTGCAGTCAACCAGTACAAGTCAGAAATAAACATTGCCTATCAGTAACTGTGGTAAAAAAATTTGCAGCGCAAGATGACAAGATGCTTAAAGCATGGTCTAAGCAAGCACGGTATATTCTTACTTTTAGCTCCGCCTCTTTGGCAAGCTTTATACATTATTACAATGTATTAGATGCTGAACACTGCAAAAAAATAAATAAATGAACTTTTGACAGTTCTTTCTTTGCGGCGAAATTTCGTTTTAGAAAACGCATTGTCTTCCGCAGAATGAAATTAAAACTAACATGATAGAGTTTAAGTGTACTTCAAACTCAAAATATTTTCCAATCTTCTGAATAATAGTAGTGTGCATTTGACATTTTAACAACATGTCATGATATCTAGATTTCACTTAAAGGAGTATCTGCTTTAAGAATGATTATTTGAGAAATGCAGTGAAGTATTTGCGTTCAGAAGTTATTACTATTCAATCAAAACCGTAACTGTAGTCAAGAATTTAAAAAAAAAACTCAGTCAAGTGAAGGATAAATGATTAAATTAAAAAGTGAAATAAGGGTGAAAGAAATGTAAGAATGGTGTATTTAATTTCAAACCACTTAGGAAAAAGGAAAAAAAAACTTGTTTTTTCACAGCAGAAAAATTCCCACAATATAGAAACCGGAAAAATAGTACAAATGGATGATAAACACACCGTAAACTGGCGAACCTAAGTTTACACGCTGTAAAATTAAAATTACACTGCGAAAATTTTAATTAAAAAATTTTTTAATTCAATAAAGAAAAACTTAATTGTACATCTTATTAACGAAAGTTAAATAAATTCATCATATTGTAGTGTAGGTCATTTTTTTTGGAACAGCATATTAGAATACTGGAAATATTTGAGAGACCGATATTCTTGCGAATGATACCCAAGAGCAGTTTGTAACGAACATCTGCTACATCCAGCTCTCGAACCTGGAACGTCTTATCCCCAATCTAGAATTCTACTTTCTCATGTAACCTTCACTTATTTCAAAGACTTCCTTTTAGCTTTGACGCCAACAGCACAACATTTTTTTCATTTTTTCATATATTTCAACATTTTATTTCGGGCAATTAAGGGATAAAATCGTCTTTTAGCATTATGAAATTTATTACGATTATTAATGATATGTTGTTTCCAGGTGAGTTTTTTTATCAAGGGTTAACCCTAGGTATTTAACAGTGTTTGATCAGGGGATAATGGTGGAACCAATTTTAATATTGCAGTTAGCATAGGTTCTATCGAGCTTATGGGTGAACATAGTGGCAATGCACTTATCCGAGTTAATTTTTATTTTCCATTTAACGAGCCAGGAATTAATAAGGGCAACGTGGTCATTAATAGCTTTAACTGCATATTTATGATTATGATTAGAGGCAAAAATAGCTGTGTCGTCTGCAAAAATAGAAATTTCGGTTTTTATGTACTGCGGAATGTCGTTAATGTAGATATTAAACAAGGTTGGACCAATAAGAGAACCTTGAAGCCCAGAAAAAATGGGATAGGGGTCGGATAAAGTATTATTGATTTTAACTTGAAAGGTACGATTACTTAAATAGGAGGAGATAATTTTAATAAGCTGGGGTTAGTTGTAGTTGATAAGCTTATGGATAAGACCATCAATCCATATTCGGTTGAAAGCGCGTGCTACATCCAGAAAAAGGGCAGCGGAGGACATTTTATTAATTTTAGCTTGTGTTAGGATCTCAGTGATACGGTAGCCCTGATGTGGAGCAGAAAAAGATTTTCGAAATCCGAATTGATAGGGAATAATGATGTTATTGGTTTCCATATGTTTGTTAATTTCGAGAGCAAGAAATTTTCCAGTTATTTTGCTAATAGTGTTTAATAAACTTATAGGACGATAACTATCGGGCGAGGAAGGGGGTTTGCCGGGTTTACGAATTGGAACAATAATGGAATTTTTCCATTTAGGAGGGAAATACTCAAATTTAAAAATAGAAATAATGAGAACGGTAATATTGTAAATATAACGAGGAGGGAGATGCTTAAGCACAGGGGATGGGTAGCATTTAAGTCACCGAAAATAATGGTATCATTATTGATATTATTAAGTTTTTAAGATCTTCAAAGATATCCATACACTTTAGACAGGGGGGAATGTAAGTAGAAATGATGGTATACGGTGGGTGGTTCCGAAGACAGACGTTAATTGTATGTGTGATACCATCATCACCAGGGGACTTCCTTCTGGGGAGATTTTTAATAATATCTTTAACGTCCACAGAAACAATGTAAGGAGTCGGACTATCGTGAGGCGTATTATTAAAGAGATCTAAATTAGTCTTGACAATATTTTCAGTGCTGAAATTTTGAGGGGGTTGGGAGCAAAATATTGAGAAAGAGTTTTAGCAATAAAGGGTACATTTTTCGAGATCAGTTCTAGCATGAGAATTGGAATTGGGGATTTTAAGAGGGGAAATGATATTAAATTGGTTTTTAAATCTTTTGGCCGTACGTCAAATAGAATTGTTTGTAGTGTCAAGAGAAGTAATACACTGTTCCCAGTTAGAATTGCTTTGTCCTTTAAGTAATATTTAAGGTTCTGCTGAGCGTTATTCATTATAGTTTTATTGATATCAGTTTTATTATGCTGCCAATTCTTACGCGCTTTGTTTTTGTTGTTTATCAGTAATTTTAAGTTAGGGTCAGCGTTACATTTATTACTAGGGGGATGATTTGGGTACTGTTAAATAGGCTAAAGTTAATATCATAAGTGATACTATTGACGAGATCGTCAATATCATCAGTACCATTAACAACGGGGTGGACAAAGGGGTTACTAGAAAGGATGTTTTTGAATTTAGACCAGTTAGTAAACATTTCCTGTTTAATATTCAGATGATTATGGTCGAGGGAGATTTTGAGTAACAGAGGATTGTGGTCAGAGGACAGGTCACAATTGGAGTCAATGTACAGATCATGAGGGATACCTTTAACAAGGGCAAAGTCCAAAATATTATTCCTGGAAAAGGAAAAGTGGGTAGGGGTGGTAGGGGCATAATATCGAAATTTGTATTAGCCGTGAAGTTATAAAAGACCGCACCATAAGGATTAATGGGAGAATTAGGGCCGTTCCACAGGGGATGGGTAGCATTTAAGTCACCGAAAATAATGGTATCATTATTGATATTATTAAGTTTTTAAGATCTTCAAAGATATCCATACACTTTAGACAGGGGGGAATGTAAGTAGAAATAATGGTATACGGTGGGTGGTTCCGAAGACAGACGTTAATTGCACTAGCGTTGATAACTTTGAGAGCGGGCAGTACAATATCATGGTGAGGGAGGGTCATTTTAACAGCGATCGCCGTACCTCTTATAGCGCGATCTTTACGAGTCGGGTCAACATAGTCGCTACGGTAAACAGTATAATTTGGAATTTTGAACTTATCCCCTGGTCGAAGGTGAGTTTCTTGAATAAGGATAATATCGGTGCAATGCTCACTTATAAAAACCTTGAACTCCTGAATTTTACTAATAATGCCATTGGCGTTCCAAGCGACACCGGAAAGAAATTTAAAAACATTCATGTCACGGTTTTAGAAGGAAGATTGAGCATGAGTAGATGAAAGCAACTACCTGTTCATCGGAAGATTGGCTTGGAGAATGCGTTCCTTAGTCTGCCTTAGTGTAACTAGCAGATCCGAGAAGTCAGATACTCCAAGGATATTTTTAATGTCTGTCATGATGGAACCAATTTCTCTCATTTGGGCCAAGAGATTGATAATTTCACTACTGTTGGGTGTGCCAGTTGCACTGGTAGAAGGTTCAGGGGCAGAATCAGCATTAGAGGAAGTAGCATTTACTGGGGTAGGAAGGGAATGCGAACCAGCAGCATTAGCATAACTAACATTAGGATTTACGTTAGATGTTTGTTTTTTCTTAGGTAAATTATGGGGGAATTTGGGGCATCCTCGCCAGTTAGCAGGATGGTCACCAGAGCAGTTGCAACATTTGGGGGTGGGAGTTTTTTCTTTAATGGAACAGTCAATGGTTTTATGGGGGCCTGCGCATTTAACACAGCGTGGTTTCATCAAGCAGTTGCTTGAGTGATGGTGAAAGTAGTTACAGTTATGACACTGTTGACTCTTATAGGGGGATTTATATTTTTCAACCGTTATGCGGATGTGAAACAGGGAGGTTAGATCATTGATAGTTCTAGTTTTGTCAGAAGGGGTAAGTTGAACTTGATAAAGAGGGATGATAGTTTTATCTTGCTTAGTTAATTAGGTTGTTTTGAGAACAGAGAATTCAAGTCTTTTGAGTTCATCCAGAACGTCAGTAACCGGGATATCTCTAACGGGCAACTTTGCTCTAACTCGAGCGGTATCTATACAAGTAAGTAAAATAACATTAACACATGTTTACATAAAATATACTGGAAAGGAAAAATAATAAACCAAGGGGTAAATAAATAAATAAAAAACCATTTCTCAGATGTATGACGTCAAAGTTGACGTGACGGCATTAGCTGTTAGGTAACAAGTGCTACGTCAGTCGATAGCATGAATGTCAGAAAGTAATACAAGTAAACTATATCTTATAAAATGAAGTTTAGATAGATCTTTTAGAGTTCATTTGCCTAACATTTCCTTTTATTTACAAATCGTTTACGATACGTTTGTAAATTCAGTTTTTCTTCTGAAGAGTAGTGCAGGAGAATATTTATACTACTTTACGGGGATTTAAGCCAAAAATCCAACACTGTTATTTCCAATGGTCAACAGTCAGTGAAAAATTCACCTGGTAGGGCCAAGTATTTATTGCTGAGTCACAGCATTTTTCAGTAACTTCCGTGACTAGATTGTTGTTCATTCCTTTCGCACTATTTAATGCAGTAACAACAGATGGAATTTCCAATACTGTCGCCACCATCTAAAGAGAAATTTACAACAGACCTATTCTATCAGGAACCTACTCAGGTTTTCAAACTTTTGTAGTATTCAACATGTTCTGCATTATAAATTTTAAGTTCCTTAAAATGATGGTCCCTAAAAGAATCATTCTCGTTGACATTCGGTAACAGAGTATGCAGGTTCGAGTACCACTGTTGGGATAGATGTTTGTAGCAGTTTAGAATCTACTTTACGCAGTAGGTCCCGGTCTAATTAACTCTCGTATAGTAGAAGATAACCATAGCATTCTAAACCAACCAAATCATTTTTCATACCAGATCTGAAACCTCTTTTATTAATGTCTGAAAACTACTGTTTTCCAAGAAATATAGTTTTAAAGTTTGCAGAACAAGGTAAGGAAAATCTATTTTTCTTTCCTCTAATGCCGAGGCAATTGTCCTGAGACATTCGCACACCGTGGAAATTGACTATTTTTACTTGGACGTTGACTACTTTTTACTTGGGAGCAGAAAACAGGCGAGTCAACATTGCTCCCTTGCTGCAACCTCCATCTTGACCGAGCACCACCAGAGGCGACATCACGGGGTCTCGCAGCTTTCCCCATCGACTGACGTCGGGGACGGACTTTGTGGTCTACGGATTAAACGTGGCCACACCCGACCTAGACACGAAGGTATTGAATATCTTTCGTAGGAAGTCCAACAGTACATCCCCTGTCCGAAACCCATCAACCTACCACTAGGCTACTTCAAGCCAGGATGAGAAAATCTAGTTTAAACCATAAGCAAATGTAATAAAGGTAAAGTAATAAAAAAATTCATGTCCTTTTTTTTGTATGTATCATGTGAGAATTGAGTGGTATGTTGTACTTCATGATTTATGAGGACTGAAGTAAAATATCACGGAAAGCATGAAAATGTAAAATCTGAATCACTTACTCGATTATTGTTTTTTATAAGTGCCAGTAATAAGCTTTGAAAATTCTCACATATTTTGAGATTTTCTAAACAATTCAGTTTTATTTAATCGCATTTTCAACATTTTAGAGTCTAATTAATGATCTCTCGTAGAATATGTGGATAAAATACCATCATGTAAGAAAGCATACAATTTATAATTTTGTGTTTAATTTTAATTTTATAAACGATTTTAATTTTCATTTTCGTTATTAAATATACACTGCTGGCCATTGTAAATGCAACACCCTGAAGGAAACATGCAAATAACATGAAATTTACAACATGCATTAGCGGAGGTGAGATATGCAAATGATTAGAATTTCAGCGCAGACGCACATCACGCGCGCCTGTGGCGCCACTTCAAAGCGCTATTTAAGGCTTGGAGATTTCGTCGATTTCAAGTTCGGCAATTGTATTTTTCTTGTGGTTTTTTCAAAAAAACGATCAATTATGCCTCGTCGAAAGCAGCGATCATATTTTGATCAAGTATCCCAGTTCGACAGAGGAAGGATAGTGGCCTACCGAGATTGTGGATTATCTTTCAGGGAAATCGGTAGTCGTGTTCGACGAAACCAAACAACTGTAATACGGATATGTGATCGTTGGATGCAGGAGGGTACGACGGACCGGCGTGTTCGATAGCATCCACCTCAGCCCACCAATTCACGTGATGACAGGCAAATTGTGCGCATGGCAGTGGCGAATCGCTCAGTCACATCACGAACCATAGCACGGCACATGCAGTCTGTAACGCATCATCCAGTGTCTGCGCGTACCAATCGACGCCGTTTACAGCAGAATGGTCTGTCCGCAAGACGTCCATTGCTTTGTCTACCCTTGAAGCAGAACCACAGACGTCTCCGCCGCCAATGGTGCGATGACAGAAGGATGTGGACGGCAGAATGGAATGAAATTGCCTTTACTAACGAGTCACGCTTCTGTCTGCAACACCACGATGGTCGCATTCGAGTCTGGAGACACCGTGAAGAGAGGATGCTGAACAGCTGCGTTATGCACCGCCACACTGTTCCTGCACCGGGTAATATGGTATGGGGCGGTATTGGATATCACTCTCGCACACCTCTAGTACGCATTACCAGTACTTTAAACAGCCAGCGCTACATCTCCGAGGTGTTGGAGCCAGTTGTCCTTCCTTACCTTCAGGGCTTGCCCACAGCCATATTTCAACAGGATAATGCGCGACCACACGTGGCACGCATTGTCCAACGGTTCTTCGTCAATCGCGAGATTGAATTGCTTTCCTGGCCGCCTCGCTCTCCGGATCTTTCATTGATAGAAAACATGTGGTCCATGGTTGCTCTACGATTGACCCAGATTCCATCCTCAGCTTCCACAACAGATCAACTTTGGCAACGTGTGGAAGCTGCTTGGTCTGCTGTACCCCAAGAACTCATCCAAAGTCTCTTTGAATCAATGCCGAGGCGTGTGGCAGCGGTGATCTCCAACAATGGCGTCTAATCTGGCTACTGATTTTGGCAGGAACCACACTTCACAGAAGTCTATAAATTTAATCATTTGATACTTGGTCAACATGTTATCTACAAAATAAATTTTGTTGTGATATCTCTTGTCTTTCTTGGTGTTGCAATTTGGGTGGCCAGCAGTGTATTTTAAAATTGCATAACATATGATAAAAAAGAATCTTAAAATTAAAGTATAATTTTTTACATATTCTTTGTTTTATTATTTTCATTATAATTATACATATATCATTTTAGTTACGTACAACCTATTTCTGCATTCTTATTTTTAAAATTGAATTTTGCTGTCCACAGCGTTTAATATACTTTTCCATTTCGCTAGTGTTTTTCCTCCGTAATACTTTCACTACAAGTTATTCAAATAAATTGTTATCATAGTAAAATATTTATAAATATTTTCGTCTCTCAGTGGTATGTCTTTAAGTATAATAAAAAAATTAAGAATAAAAATGACGGTTATTTGTACGAAACATTCTATTCCGAAGTTTAGGAAAATATATAAATGCCCCCAGTATATTATTATGTGGCACGAAGGGAAGAATACTGAGAGAAAGAGGAAATGTGATTTTTAAAAGTTATTCGCCGTAAAAAAACACTTACTGTAAAGTGATTTGGGACTAAGGAGGGAACATGAAAGTATTGAAACAAAGGGATCCTTAAAATATGGTTGCAGTAATTTTTTTTGCATATTCTTTGTGAGCCATATAAAAAAAAATATTGGGTATAATATCATCTATAAGAAGTCAAATTTGAAACATACGTTTAAAAATGTTTTAGGAGTATACGAAGGATATCCTGTGCTACAAACAGACTAATATATAATGGCGTGCAGAACTTAAGAACCGTATAGATGTTTTGCTGTCTCTTGGGAATGTAGGAATCAGGATGAATGAAATTCATACCACAAAGACCCCAATATGTAACATATTGATGAATGAAATAACACACCTGCAAAACCAATACAAGTGTCAATTCGGAAAATTTATTAAGAAAAATCTATTCAGCCTTACATGTCACGTTTCCCACCATTCTCACTTAGATTTCCTTAAATATTCACATAAACATCAATTATGCTTAACTTTTGGACACCAGTGTATTTTGAAATTACATAACATATGATAAAAGATAATCTTAAAATTAAAGTATAATTTCTACAAAGGAATAATTCTCAAAGATTGAATAAAGCAAAAAACTGTCGTTCAGTAGGGAATATGATGTCCCTTAATTGCAAAGGGTACTTTGCAGCGTCTTACCATGCTTAAAACAAATAGGTCAATGAGCCTTTGTGTTTACATTGTCCACTCCTGCTTTAGTGATCATTTCAGTTCATAGACATTTTGAAATGGTGGTAGGCGTGATGCAAGACGTGTTCACAGAGCGTCCTACACATGTTCTATTAGAGTCAGGTCTGGGGACTTCAAAGTGCAATCAAAGCGAGCGATGTTCTCACTTTCCAAGAGTTCATACTCAGAACTCGTACGATGAGGTCTGGAATTATAATCCATAAAAAGGAACTTAGAACCAATGGTACCTCGGGTAAGACGTAACCGAGAAATGATCACCTCACTGCATTATCTGTTTCCTGTTACTGAACCAAGTTCGAAAAAATGCGGACTCATTACGGCCATTTAGTCTGATGCCTCGCCACACCACGATACCTGCACTTCCATACAGATCTCTTCCGGTAATGGTTGCTGGATGATACCGTATACTCATGTCTCTCCAGATTAGCTAATGTCCATAATCGCTAGTTAGACTGAAGCGACTCTCATCAGGAAGAAGTATCGTTCCCCATTGCTGAAAAGTACAATCTTTGTTGTCCTTACATCACTTTAGACGGTGCGTCCGATGAGCAGGCTTTAGCGGGATGCAACGTTATGGCCGTCGGGCGAAAAGACCACATTCATGTAAACGTCTAGCCACCGTGAACCATGACACTTAGCGTCATGTGGCAATCTGCATTTGCTTTGCAAAATTGTCGTAATCCATATCTTCATCAATACTATGTTCTTCAACATCAGATTAATTTTCAGATAAATCCTGTAAAAGTTGTACAATTTCCTCTGGACTAAGATAACGCGGTCTTCGAGTAGCCATTATAGTGTGCTTGAAAGATTGATATGCCACAAAAATATAAGATGACTCAACTACTGCAAACTATGGACTGTTATATTTCTCTAAAAAGGGGTAAACAGTAGAAAGGGAGCGGAAAGGGGGAATTATTGCATGTTGTAAAAAATCAGTGAATGAAAGGAGTGTGTAGGGGAAATATTTTGCAAAGAAAAGTTGTTTTCTTCGATAGAAAACAAGATGAATCTATCCAAATTTACAAGCAGTCAATTTGACTGCTCTTGGCGCTTCTAGGTATAACTACAAATAGCTTTGTTAACTTTAATTTCATTCGATTAATATTTGATACCAATAATTTTTGAGGTTTTTAGGAAAACTCAAAAAATTGTAACTTTCTAAGATAGCGAGTTTTATTAAGATTCCAAGCTGAAAATCGAAAACAGTCAAAATGACTGCTCTGGTGCTTCTAGTGTTAAAAGTCTTGAACAATCATAAAACAATGTTATCTGCTATACCATACTCTTCGGGTTCACTATTCACCCTGCATCATTCTTCATGCTTACTGTTGAGACCCTCTGCCTTGACGAGGCCTAGTGGCCTTAGATTCGTCTCTTTCCTTTGTTTGGAATGGGGTGCGAGATTATTGAAAAAAAGATACTACGCTTTAGTCCCAAATTATTTATTTCAGATATACTTCTAACTGCTGCAGAACATATACGTCTTCTACTGGGACACACCACAAATTAATATACATATCTTATAAAAGTATTCACATTTATCAATAGGAATCCTACTTAAGATCTTCCTGGAGGGCGAGACCACCAAAACACGTGTGTCTCTTGGAACCAGGAGAACGTCTCCCCTCTTTCTTTCCAGTTTTTCACTGCCATCCGCCACGTGTATCGAAGGATTCCTTCCCCTCCTCCTGCTCGACTACCCCCCAAGAAGGAAGCTCTGGTCAGGTGGTCATCGGGGAAGATTAGGGAAGGGGGTACCAGTCCTGACACTTACCAAATATTCTACTATGCGTAAAGTCATATAATTGTATCCTAAAAGACATTTGAATCATCTGAAATACAATTACAATTCATTTTAACTTTTTTCAACAACGAGCACGAACTTCATACTTCCTAACTTTTTCTCGGGAAAGCTTCTTTTATAAAGTTCAGCCCTGTAACTTGCGGTTCCTTATGACCATCTGGAAATTTACATATGCGTCAACTCTCTACGGATAAGGTATCATTATGCGAATCACCTCTTGATCTTGCAATCGATTTCTCGGATTTAAACCTATGAAATACTGTCGATCTTTAAGACCAGAAGGATAGGTTCAAAAATCCAAGGAGCCGAATTTCTAATCACTTTTTTACTGTCCATACATAGGTATCTATGGTCATATTAAAAAAATACATCATATATATATATTTCAGTATTATGCGCTCCAATATTGAAATTGACTATAGAGAAGTATACATCGAAGTGGCAAATTCACGGTTCCTAACCTATAATTAATCATCATTCTACTAACTAACACACACACACACACACACACACACACACACATATATATATATATATATATATATATATATATATATATATATATATATATATATATATATATATATTATTTCTAATGGTGGATTGAGAGCCAAGGAGAAAAACAAGAAACAAAAGCATAATGCGAGACAAAAAGTAAAGAAAAGAATCGAGGTTACAAAAGTAGCCATAAACCTATGCGAGATCTTTCTTTTCAATAACGTATGTATATATATATATTAGGTGTTGCGGATAAGAAGGTCGAACTCAACAAATGCTGGTTCCAAGTAAAACGCGAATTTTTTTCATTCGGACGAACCCAACAAAAAAGGCATTTTAGTTTTTTTTTTCTTTCGGATGTTTCAATCTTTGTAATAAATGCAATCTATACCAATCATTCTAAACTTATCAAAGAAAATAAATGTGAAGAAAAAATTAGAGAAAACCAGACTTTCAATGAAAATAACTTTATTGTACGAAAATACACATGAAAAATCAAAACTATCAAATTTTTAATTCTCATTCAACTTCAATCATTATATTAACTCTATTTTAAACTGAACAATATTTTTTATTTTTTTCGTAATCCATTTGGTCTTCTATATCCTCAGAGTCACCCTCAATTGACATGGAACTAGTTACAGGGTGATATTCCAGAATGGTTGTGAAGTACGTTGACCATGGCAATGGAACGTAGGGCAGTAGATGTCAAATGTCCTTGAATTTTGCAAGGGACACAGGCACAGGGGAATCATAAAACCGCGGTAACTCAACTTTGGCCAGATTGAACTTCAATGGGTCTAAAGAGCTGGCCTTTCTTTTCTGAAGTTCCACTGCAGTTCTGACGCCAAAATTGTAAGTTTTCTGGATATAAAATCCCTGTTTGTAGTCTTTTGTGAAATCAAAATTTTTGCCATCCTTAAATTTGACGACTCGGAGCTTAGCTTTATATTTTTAAAGAACGGCATAGTCCAAAACAAAATATTGAGTGACATGTACTACAGTGAATGGTGTTTTCTGACGACATTTTGGAATGGAGTACACTTAAGGCTGCTATGTACTAACCCCATTGGATTCGCTCACCTCAATGTTAACCTACGGAGAAAATTAGTCCACGGATTGCCGATTTGGATTCAAAGATTAAAAAAAATTGTACTGCGTCATAGAGAAAGAAATTTTACATTTGTGTACATTTTTCGTTTTTTTCAAAAAAAAAGCAATTAATATTTTAAATTTTGAATTATTCGGGGGAAAATCTGGCATACTGTGTTTTAAACGCTCATAAATTCCTTCGGTGGACGAAATTTATAAAATGAATCCTGTAGCGCTGTACTATTGCTGAAGTGTGACAATAGTAATTATAGTTGAATAAAGGAGATGATATTTATAATAGTTCGTAACAGTGAACTTGAAGTTCTCGGAGTCATACATTGTTTGTAGCAGTATGAAGACAAAAGTTCGGGATACTATGGCTACGTAGAAAGTTCAGGCAGGCAAGTAGCCCTAAATAGTTCTGAAACCTAAATTCATTAAAAAACTGTTCTTGCAATATTAATCACGTTTCGATGATGGGACCAAGACTCCGGACACTGCAACAGATACTGATGAATGTCTATAATTTGATCACGATGAATTTCTGGAAGGCATGGAGCAATCGTCAACTCCCACGCAAACGGTGAATATGGCCGGATGGGTTCCGAAGATTTAGAAACTCACGAAGTGTACGAAGGACCAATTAAAAGAAATTATGACGATCCTTTCAGCTGTAAATAGTGGAGTACAGTCTCTTAAAAAAAAATTACTAGCACGATCATATTCACGGAGTACGTTGTGCCGGAAACAAATTTCTAGTGCAATACCACAGGAACACGAGCGGCTAAAATCCCTCAACAGAAAAATATAAAAAAAAACTGCTTCACTCACAAAAAGGTAGACGAAACATATGTAGACTTTGAATTCACGTTTATTTGAGATGAATATATAAGTCTCTTGGTTAATGAATAATAACGACAAAAAGGTCTGCTACATAATAGAAAAGAGCTTCAGGTCTACACGACCACTTAGGAGAGCATCAAAAATAAAATAATAGTATTGAAGGAATTTTTTTTTTAAATATATACACAAATATCAGATCACGAGAATACACTGGTACTCACTATTTGACAAAAAAAAACATCCCCCTCACCAAGCCACGGCCAAACAAAAAGGACCAATAGCTCGGCTCAGGGTCTCTTAGAGCAAGTTTTTATCTACCAAAAAATTCTGAATCTCTGCTCGCATCTCTTTTTTTTCAGCCCTGGACAACGCAAGGAGAGAAGGGTTACCGTACAACCAATCTCGCCAAGGCGTGCAGAAGGGAGAGGAGAAAGACAACCTTAACAGCGCCCCAACACATTGCCAACACCTTGTGTCCATAAAATAAAATACGCGAAGCATCGCCAAAACTGGAAACCTTCATACCACATTCCTCTTGCCAGAAGAAAATGCCAGAAGAACCCTTTTAAGGAGTTTCATTGGCCGAGACTGGCTGAGCTTAACCAATCAGAGGAGCTGGTCAAACAGCGCGAAGCCCAAACGCCTGTTCTGAGAAAAACTGTTTCCCATGCAAGAGAATCGTAATAAATTACGTTCGCCGCAGGCGCGGAAAGGGGAAACAGGAGCCTTTCGCATAAACGGAGTTTAATAGCTTAAAAAGACCCATCAATGCTGTTAACAAAAACACGGAAACAGGGAAGAAAAGACATCTTATTTCGTGGACACGAGGCTAGCAATTAGGGGACCTAGCTGACAAAGACTTAAAGAATCTAGGACGGCAAATTGCACTGCCAGATGTTAGAAGATAGGCTATTCTCAATTACCGACCGAACGGACTTAAAGTTACAGAGACCTCTCATGACTAAGAGCCTGGGAAAAAAATAAATTACTATCAGATAAGGAAAGGAAACATTACTAGCAGATTTAAGATTAAAATTAAAGTTATAATTTAAAGTTTAAGAGAACTACACAAATTAAATTAAATTAATAAAAATAAAGGAACCTGTAACGAATTCCTCGTTACAAGCGCTTTGCAGAAAAGTTCAGGCTATCTGACAATACCAATTTTATTTGATTATCAGAATTTATGTACCTGTAAATAGCTGACAAAAATATATTTTAAATAAAAAATTTGGGGGCATTGCTTAACCCCCCCCCTATAGAGAGAGAGCCATTACAATTCCTCAAAATGACAATACTAAGGGGGGTAGAATTCTCAAAGTGTCAACTGGACTGCTCCCACCACAAGAGTCTGCAAGAAGAGGAAAAGGGAAATACGATTTTTTTTCTTAGTACATAGCAGCCTTAAGGATTCTTAGAGTAGACATTGTCAAGCCGAACATCTTTCTCAATACGCCCAAACAATACGGTAACAATGAAGGTAGGAATGGCCAGACGTCATAAAAACCTGTCATGTTTCGTCGAATATACCCTTATGGATTAAAGACAAGTTAAATAAAACTAAATTCAAATTCTTATTCTTTTCAAAGCAGTTGTCGCTAAAAACAATTACTTTTTTAATGCAGTCATAAACGTCTGACAGGAAGTGACTAATGCAGATAGTGATTTCACATGATCCGCGTTTTGCAGTCGCTTCATCGCACAAACACAATTTAGAGGCGCCTGTTTCAATGTTGTGGATACCAAAGATGAGTGTCCACAGTTTCCGTTTATAAAACTGGATATCACTGGTCAATTTAAGAATAGGGAGTGCTTGTTTAAGTCAAATGCGATAGCGAGGACCCCTTCATCGGCATCATTTTTCAAAGATTTGATGAGATTTTGAGGAGTTTGAGATCTCATGAGATGCATTATTTTTATTTTTCGAGATTTACATATAATTTCGTCGGCAGAGCTTCAATGATATTGCTTTTGAGGAGGACTTTTTGTGCGAATATAATGGTTTGACTCAGTTAGCAAAGACAAAATGTGTTGTTTCACTTTAGTCTTTCTGTCTTCTACTTTATGACCCGATTCATTTTTACCCCTTTGGTCAAGAACAACATTTCAAGTCGAATAATTATTTTAAATAGCAGTACGAAAACGTTTTTCCGAAATGCCATGCATATTATTTTTTTTTCTAAAGCGAATTCGCTTTTCGTGTAGATATTCGCTATAATTCACCGCAATTTGCTGGCCATTTTATTATGGGGGCACCGTATAGGCGGACCAGCATTACCCCCTATGAAGGGACGACACAAACGAAGGTATTTTAGCGCCGCGATGCCGGGATTCGATTCTAACACCTTCAGCACCGAAACCCAGCTCTCTGTTCCACAGGGCCACCACAAGCCCTGCATATTATAAAATGCGGTACGGAACACTTTGTGTTTCATATTGTTTACTACAGCCTAGTCGAGACGCCGCAAATTCCGACTCGGCCTTCCCTTTACAAAAGACCTTTTCAAGCCTTCTCTTATCACCAGTTTCTATAAACACGAGTTCTGTAAATCCTGACTACCCAGTTTCAAATATATCTTTGATGTTATCTCTGCCCACTTTCAGAAAACATTGGCAGCTACATGGCTCACAGATTTGAAGAGCTAGTACCACAACATTATTGTGCCTTAAGACGTATTCTTCACCAGAGTTCCTTTCTTCTTTGCTTCCAAATTTTTCTCCGTCTTCCCGTGTTTCGCTCGATTTCTAGAGTATCCCGAAAATTTATCCATAACTTCACATAATGAGATCCCAATAACAACCGAAATCAGCTTGCGCAATACATGTGACAGGCAAACTAAGTAGATTGCATTATTCAAGCCACGTGAAAAGAGGTGGTAAGGAGTGAACGGCGGCCGAGTAAAAGAGAGATTGTGTTGATTTCCACCCTTCGTATCAAGGGCTTTATCGCCCTTAGAAGATCTAATTAGATACTACTTTAAGCCTTACTTTTATAGGATCCGAAAGGGCAAACTCAACAAAAAAGCGTATCTACATATTCACTAATACCTTACAAACGAAGTTATATATATATATATATATATATAGGCTGATACATCATAGGAACTGAGGAAAAAGATTGTGAAAGGTTTGCCTTTACATCACTATGTTTAATAACTATAAGTAAATGAAAACATGAAAGGACGTAGCAAATAAAAATAGTTAGATATCATCTTATTAATCAGTCATCGTATATAACATATATGAATAGTTAAATATAGATTAAGAAATGAATAAATTACTTCCCATTTAAGCTATATCTTTTGATGTTTATAGTAGAGTTTTTCATCATTTATTGACTAATATTTGATGCAATAAAAGCTTTTCTAGACCTATACATTTGTGAAAATGTTGTGGTTTAATGTCTTGCGCTTTAACTTTGAATACTTTGCAAATCAGAATAGATATAAATTTATGCAGCTTTTGTCAATATGCATAATTACGTAAAATCCAGACTGTTGACGCCTAGTTATTCTATAAAAAGAGCAAATTTACTTTACTGTGAGGGAATTAATGAAAATATTACGCGAAAATTCCACCATGAATTCAGTTATCTCCTGCTGAATATTTTGACATAATGGTGAAATATTTTAGAAATAAAATGTTTAGCCATTTGTAATGGGAAAATATCAATTATTCCAAAGAAATTTATTTGCTACAATTATAAAATAATTTTTGCAGATAATGTTTATTTCATTCTTTTAAATGCCTCTAATTTGTAAAAATTATATACGCAGCATTATTATAAGCAACATTTAAAACAAATCTAGAATATTTATATAACCATCTCTTAATTAGAAATAAATCTTAATTACAAATTATTAATCATAAAAAAATATAATGAATGCATTATTTATATAACATCCTTTCTAATTATCTAAAATATATAACAGTATTCAGAACTTTCCTTGAGGAGATTTAGTTATATTTTTTAAATAAAACTGCATTGTGAATAAGCATTTATTATATATGGTCAATAAGAGTAAAAAGTCTTTTATTATACGTTGTGAATGTGTAGGTTAATATTTCAAATAGGATTGAATTTGATTCCAAGAAAATATAAATGTGGTCGTAAAGACCAAGTAGTATGGTCAAGTTCTATACTGAATAATCCTAAAACGTTTACTACATACTGAATGAATTATTGGATTATATTGATTGGAAAAACTAAAATTATGGTGCGTTGACATCAGTTTATTATAAAAGATTCCCCTGCTTAAAAATTTCTAGGCATAAATATTTTTGTGTTTTACCGAAGCATAAATATTTTTGTGTTTTTAATACATTTTTATAAATATTTAAGTATGTTCATGAGCGTTTCATAATAAACACTGAAACATAATGTTTTGTGGGTATTATATTGTGGGCAGTTTCTTAATAAGAAGACATTTTTATTATAATCTGAATGAACTAAAAATTTCAAGGGATTCGGAAGTTCTTCAACAGTTCTTCTAAAGACCCCAGAGCATTAGCTGTTATTGTTTCTATGGACAAATCTCAAATAACAAACACTGAATTACAAGTATCTAAATATCATAAATGAAACGAATATCGGTATAGCCGAATCACAAAAGTGTTTCGTGGAGACAACCAGAAGAAATGGACTGTTGCCAGATAACGAGCTACATGATAAGTTTCAAATTAGCTGTAACGTTTATATTCACTGGAGATTATAGAAATCTGTTATTACTAGGTGACAGTCATCATTAAGATTATGATAAAAATATTCCTATGGTTGATTGTATCGCCTTTGCAAACGTTTTCTTACATTCTTAAGAAACTAAATTTCTTAACTCAAATAATGTTTTTGGATTTAAGTATATTGATGACCTTATAATTTTCAACTGTGACGATTTAGAATTTCTAAATCAAATCTACTCAAAGGAATTAACTTTAAACAGAACTAATGAAGAGAATTATTATTATGCGACTTATCTGGATATTAAAATTAAAATTCAAAATAGTGAATTAAAAATCGGATATATGATAAAATATTAGATTTTAACTTTGAGGTTATTACGTTTACCGATTTCCATAGCAATTTAAAGTATAAAATTTATTATAATATCCTTCACTCACAACTAAATAGAATAAAAAACATTTGCAATAACAGTGGCGACTTTTTGGAGGCGTGTAATAATTTCGAGGAAAACCTACGTAAGAACAATTTCCCTAATAATTTTGGTAATTTAAATGTATTAAAAAAATGACATTTCGACTCGGGTGTATTTTAAGGACATTTAAGAGAAGGATGTCTGATTTCACACTTTCTTTAAATATTTGTGGCTTAAACTCCAATGGGGCGTAGCGCTGAAGTCTAGCTACAGTGGCGTAACTCTTAGGGTATAAAATGGCTGCTATTTGCCTATAACCGTCGCTTACTGGAATAGAGTGAGTGCGCCTTTTGCGTTTCTGTATTTTCATTTGTGTTCTTTTAGGATTGTATGTGTGCTTGTATTTATGGTGCGTTGAGCCCTAAGTGCAGGATGTCTGTTTATTTTCATTTTTATTTGATTTGACTCTGTCTGTTTCAATGGAGATCTCGGGGCCTTGTTATGTCTTTTGGTTAGACCTGCATCCAATTCAGAAAGTTCTCCCTTGAGGTAACTGATTTGGTTAGGCATCCTGATGACGAGACCAGTCGGTTACCTCGATATATGGTTTAGTTCTTTTACTGCTACAGAATCTTATATTATGTGCGTGATTTCTGCTTATTTTTTTGTCTACATTCATCCAGCTAATAATTATCTTGCTTTATTGGATTTTTTACTTATAGATATATCTTTTTGTAAAACCAACTTACTTATATACATTTCCTAGGCAACATGATTTAAAAATATTTCTTAATTTCAGTAAGCATAAGCATCCATGAAGTTGTCTAAACATCATTCACTGTAACTTTTCAAGAAGGGTCTATCCAGTACACTTACCATTAATGTTACTGTACTAGGAAATCCTATAGATTGCTGAAAATTGATATTTATAACTTTAGAACTACATGCATGTGTATTTCAGTTCATGGACTTAGAAATTCTGTGAACATATGCTAACTGGAATGCAGTTATTTATACATTATTAAAAGTATCCTATAGATCCATTAGTATCCCTGTATATGAGAATAATGTCGATTACTTAAAAGTGTCACCTATAACTTCAGAACTGCATGTAACGTTTCAGAAAATGGGCTTAGGAATTCCCAAAACATATGCTAGTTTACTTGGACTTGTTTACACATAATTGAAAATAGCTTACAGCATTTCTAAGTACTTCAAATTCCCCATTACTATCTCTTTACCAGAGAAACAGGTCTTTTGTTTAAGGTTGCAATGTAGCCGCCCTTTAGGAATCGCTCAGCTTAATAATTATCAATGAAGATAATTTTTCCGTTGTCGATTTTAACAAAAACATAATTTAATATTTGTAACCGTGATGGAGGGATAAAATGTTGCTCGTGCATCTTTTTCATTTTTCAAAAGAAACGATATGGATATTTTTCTATTAGAAAAATTAGAATTAATCTTGGGAAAAAAATGCTGTATGCGGTATTTCGAACATATAATATTCTTTGGTGGTTGAAATATCTAAAATGAATAAGATAGCAACGTCGAAAAAAATCTCTCTTTATTACGGAGTACAGCTTAAAAAAATTATCTTTAAGGTGACTGCCTACTTTAAAAATGTCATTTTTTGACTATTTTGGTCAAATTTATTTTTTGCAAGAATCGTGTAATTCAATCTTTTCTCTTTTCAAAACCTATTTTCATTATTCATCAATTAGAGGCAGAGTTATAGCTATTTTAAAAAAACATCGTCTTCTACAAAATTCATGTGACAAAAAACTTTAAATGCGTTTTTCTCAGAATTATGTTTTTTAGGACAAATCTCTACCTTTATCATGATATCTCCCATAATAATGCATATAATTTGATAAAACTTTTAGGAAATGTTTTAGATGCCATTGTTAATTAAATGACGTACAATAATTGATGTATAATAAATATTTTTTTGGGGGGTGTGGGGTTTTGTTTTTATAAGGAAAGGAATGACGAATCGGGGAAAATTTTCATATTGGGCCATAAAATTGTCTGTATTATTTTTGCATTTAAAAATTCTCAAAGATTGTAGGTTATTTTGAAGATAACTATCATATGTATCATGCGTGAGAAGGAAATTAAAGTAGTAGCATTAGAATTGTGTGCAGTGTGATAGCCGTTTTAGCTAAATTTCATTAAAAATTACTTCAAATTGACCAATTTATAAAGAATTATGGTATTTACAGGTAAGTTTTTGTTCATGATTTAAATTTTAAGTGCTATTTTACCATAAAAGACCAAAAAATCCCTAAAATATTGATTTTTTTTTAATTTGGCTCTGAACGTAGGCAGTCACCTGAAGGCCAACTCAACAATAAAATTTTTCACCATAGGTAAATACCGAGATGAGCGAATCGAATATGGCTACCACATAACAGTCATAAAACTGTCGCCAATATCTTCTAAACTGCATATTTTCATATTTTATTCTATGTTCTTAGGAATTCTTCGACTACAAAATCTTTCGTTTATATTAAATGGCCTCTGCAATGTAAATCCTAACTTCTTAACGATATTCATTAAATATTCCTAAACCTATGAATATTTCTCAATCCATTTTTCATTAAATACGATAGAAAAGGCTTGAATATTCAAACTGGAACAAACACGAGAATGCAGAGCAAATTTTAATTTTTCGTAATTTCACCGCCTTGATTTCCGACAACGCGCTTCACCCGGGAAACAAATTATTTTCCAATATTCTCAATATTTCTTACAGCTATTGTATAAACAATGAACACCATTAGCATAATTATGTTCTTGTCCAAATCAATGAAGCTCAATTTTCCCCAGTCCATATGATTGGAAAGGAATGTGAGAAATTTCGCTGGGAGCGGCTAATCTATCGCGTGTCCGAAAAGGTAAAAGACAGAAAAACAAATCAATATTTCCGAGAGGTAAAGAAAAATTGTATTAAATATGAAAAAAAAATCTCGTCTAAGAAAACAAACAGATAGAGCACTGTCGTAATCAAAAAACAATTTCCAGAATTTCAATACCTTGCCCATAATGATGATAACACGTAGAGAGAGAGAGTCCTCTTTTTAAAATCAATCTACTTTTAGCCCTAGAGGGGTAATAATTCTTTCTGTTTAGACGACGATAAAAAAGTGGAAAATTATAAAATAAATTAAACTTTTCTTTGTGATTCTTTTAGGGAACGAGTAACTTCGGTTTTGATTCGATAATAAAAATGTCGTTTGCGGATTTTCAGTTGTAAAAATAAACTACGTTCATAATTTGACAGACAAACAGAAATGTGTGTTTTCCAAAAATATAGATCAAAGAATTTCCCTGATGAAACTATTTGATTCTTTTCAAAACTAAAAATTACTCCATTGTTTGCGACACTTCAGTTTTATTACACTTATATATAATCTTATGTCCCCTTCGGGTTGTGTAACGAATTAGCTAATTTTTCTCTATATTAATAAGATAGGCCTTGAAATATATATATATATATATATATATATATATATAGGTGTGTGTGTGTAAAGAAGAGAGATTAGAAATGAATAAATATACAGAGTGAAAGAGAATAGAAAGAATAGAATATCTATATTAATAAGATAGGCCTTGAAATATATATATATATATATATATATATATATATATATATATATATATATATATATATATATATATATATATATATATATATATATATAGGTGTGTGTGTGTAAAGAAGAGAGATTAGAAATGAATAAATATACAGAGTGAAAGAGAATAGAAAGTTAAATAAATATATACAAAAAAAGGTATTGAAAGTGTAAATAGTCTGAGATTTATTTGCATTAATGAATGAAAAATTATATTAAAAAATATTAATGAAAAAATATTCATGATATCAATTAAAACGTTCAAGAAAGCCTTTCCATAAAAATACAGACATACATAGCAAAACAGTGCTAATCATTAGTACCGAGTGAACCAAAAGTTCGTAAAAAATTTAAAAATTCATAAAAAGGAAGAAATTATGATAAAGAAGTGCAGTTTGAAAGAAAGGGCTCACAAGAAAGTCGGATTTTTTTAGCAGCAATGTTAAAATTTAAAAAGTCACTTGTAGAGTCACTGGTCAAGATTTGCGAACACTGCTACTCCCCGTTGAAGATTCCGCCGCCATATCATTTTGTCTCTTTGCGATACTTTTTGTCTTCTTGCACTTTACAGTTTGTACCACATTTCATGAAATGCGATAGTTCTTTCCTAAGTAGGTGACTGCACTTTTTCAGTCACATGTAAAATTTCAGAGAAATTCCGAATTAGGATTTCCATTTCATCCAGCCTAGTCCTCGGTAATGCGTTGCTGATGACACCATAACAAAAGAAAAATCCGCATATATGTACTCCTGTATGCAGAAAATGTAATTTTTGCTGTAAGTATCACCCATCTGGTGAACTTCCGCATTTTGTCAATTGCAATGGATCCAATAACACACCATCTTCAGCAGTGCATATGTTTTAGTTTGAATAGTAGATATCGGCCATTGACTGCATCTAAATTAAAAACTTGAGGTGTTTGGAAGCCTTCGTTGCTGACACGCCCTTCCGTTTGATTAATTTAAGTACAGACTTTCTCTTATTGACTATTTTGCTTTGTGTCTTATTCAAAATGACAAAGATTCTTAAGAATAATATACTTCATTACCTTCTGATAAATTAATATGCTTTTAGTGTCGTAGAAATTCCGAAGTAGGATTCCCTTTCCATCCAGCCCAGTCATCGGTAATGCCTTACTCGTGAGACCATAACAAAAGAAAAACCTGTATGCAGAAAATGTATGTACACCTGTATGCAGAAAATGTATTTTTTGCTTTAGCCCATTAACCGCCAAAACTATAAGTTTTTTTTTTATACAAATGATATTGGCTATTCGTTTGAACATATACAACATTAATTTATGGGGAAAATAACAAAACTGGTCTTAACTTCCGAAAAATCGAGTGTTGCGTTCGCGCAACGTCAGCGGAATTAGAGTGTTGACATTAAGGGACTTCAACTGAACTTCTGCAGGGTTTTTCTTTGATTTGAGCACTGGGGATTTTTTTTACTTTGTTAAACTTTAGAAAGAAAATGATCACTTTACAAGTAATTAATTTATTATAAAGATTTAACTTTTCTTTTACAAAATTACTGATTATATCCAGGAAACAGTTTCAATCATGAAAAGCTTCACTACAATCACGATGTAGAGTAACGTGACAAACTTTGCATTGATAAATTGTCTGGCTATGACATTGTTTACTACGCAGTCTTCTTCTGTCTTCGAACTTGACAATAAAATGTCCTCGTTCTCCACGTAATGGCTTTTGCATGCTGAATGTCCTCATCGAGAGATCAGTAAATTTCTTCCTGAGGTAAAGAATAATATCCCGACGGCTACAATATTCCAATGAACCGTCTCACGTAGGCTTCAGATGCTAAAAAATGGGGGTGATTCTTTTGTTGGGCACATGAGTTTGTCTATTCGACGAGAAGGGAAAAAAACCTCTGAGCCAAAGAGAAGATCAAAAATCTCTGCACTAGTTTTATCTTCTATTATACTTGTCATAGTTCCGATTTAATCTTTTTCTTTATTTTTCGGCTGAGACATATTCAATGGTCCCTTCTTTATCCATTTCAAAACTTCAGATTTTTAAAAAATTTTTCGAAAGACTTGTACTGCTTTTAGGAGGCAAAAACTTATTTTTTTTACTCACACTTCAATTTCGACAGCAGTATCGCATGGTAAATCATCATTGTCACTGTTCAAAATATGATCATTCCCTTCTTCTTCATCACTAGCCTTTGCTGTCTCTGGTAGAATAACAACAATATCAGTTTCATTCTATTCATCATTATCTGAATCTTCGTCGAAAATTCTTTGAAGAACTTCTTTAAACGTAAAGTATCTAGTTCTAGGCATTTCTATAAGTACAGGACGGGTAAAAGTTCCACGCAGTCGAACGCTAACATGTGAATAAGGGAACTACCCTTATCCCGCTGACGTTGCGCCAACGCAACACCTGTTTTTTCTTCCTCCCCCACCCCAAAAAAAGCAACCGATTGATGGAATGTTCTGATAAACTTTGACCTTAGCAAAAAGTAGATCACCCCTGAAGCTCACGTTTTTCTCCCTATATTTCTTCTGTGAAAAAGACCAGGCGAAAGTTCTCGTTCAAAAATGCTTAACTAACTGTCTAAGTTTGGAATTCGTGTTTAAATTAAAAGAACAGTTGAAGGCAAATATTTTTCAATTCGATTATTAACCCTACTAATAAACTACCGTTAATATAAACATCATTTGATAGCTAAATTTTTATACGCATTTTTTTATACCGTTGCGTCAACGCAACACCAGCCGTCAATGGGTTTTAAGCATCACCTATTTGGCGGACTTTATGCATTTTGTCAATTGCAATGGATACAATAACACACTCATCTTCAGCAGTGCAGATGTTTTAGTTCGAATAGTAGATGTCGTACACTGACTGTATCTAAATTAAAAATCTGAGGTCTTTGAAAGTCTTCGTGGCTGACACGTCCTTT
The DNA here is from genome assembly GCA_907164885.2 of Dolomedes plantarius. NCBI lineage: Eukaryota > Metazoa > Arthropoda > Arachnida > Araneae > Dolomedidae > Dolomedes > Dolomedes plantarius. The sequence goes on from OU015500.1 coordinate 35,752,562, forward strand.
CGTAAGATTAATTTAAATATAAACTTTCTCTAACTGAATATTTTGCTTTGTGTCTTACTCAAAATGACAAAGATTCTTAAGAATAATATACTTCATTAACTTCTGGGAAATTAATATGCTTTCCGTGTTGGCAAGATTTGAAAAAGACATGTCAATGGTTGCATGCTTTAATCCATAATATGACAGTCATTTAGATATAAATAGTTTTCTAAAGAATGCTTGAAAACAATAATAGTTTGTAGAAGCATGGCACCAATAATTGATTTTATAATAGACTCAAATAATTGTTTGTTAATATAATTTTAATTTTTTAAGGTGATTCATGAAATATCATGTTATAATTAAACCGTAACTGAAGTAATGCGTTACTGCTGTGGCCACCTCCGCTTACGCGTATCAGCCTAGTATTACCTAAAGACCGGTCGTTTACACGGCGCATCATAACCCCAGTAGCACATGTACATATTTCTTTTAAGACAAACGGATAACAGGAGCTATCGCCATGTGGCGAAAGTCGAGGGCCCCAACGTCCATGTTAATCTTAGAAGGGGCCATCGCCCGGTTTCCATCCGAGACTGCGTGGAAGTGGTGACAGCCGAAGCCGTGAGGGTGATACAGTGAATCTCTCAGAGGATCCCACTCCCCCAGGACACTCATATTCGCGCTCTCCATTACCAAACAACGAGATCCTCACATCGGATCTGATGCCCTGGGAGCAAGCCACATCAACCCGACTCCGGCCCCTGGGCCCCGTAACTGGAGTAAATTAAGTTGATAGCTAATCAGGCTTTAAAAGCATATTTGTAATAATCATGATTGTTCAATTATATTAGTTGAAAAATTGATTATAATAATTACTTATTAAGATATATAAATAAAATAATCAAACAAACAACGTAGTAAGAAAAAGACATCAAATAGTATATTTTCATTCCCTCAAAATATTTATACAACTAAACCATTCCAAGTAATAATATTTAGCTAGATAATACAATATCTGGATATATATATGATATAAAATAAACTCTTCAAAATCTATGCAATTGTCTCGGATATATTTTTTTGTTGTTGATCATTTATACACATCTCGATCCCAAATTTATGTTATCAATCCTTTTTCCTTTAAGATCGATGATTTATATATGAATAATATTTTTAGTTACATAATATAAGCTTATTTAATTATATCTGTAACTAGTACCCAGTTATAATAAATAATGTAATGTGTAGCATATTGTATTACAAATTAGTCATTAAAATACAACATATATATATATATATATATATATATATATATATATATCATAAGAAATTGATTCATTTCCTACATAAATACATTAAAAATTATTTACTATATAAACACATTATAAATATAATATGCGTTTATATCTTTAAGTAAGAATGATGTATGTTATGTAGCAACCAATACGAAATACAATTATTTAATATTCTCTTTGTTCAAAATTTTGTTGCTATTGTATCACATTAATGCTATTCAAATTCAATTAATTTTCAAAGTCAAAATTAAACTATATATATATATATATATATATATATATATAAGGGTACTTTTAGTAAAGTTATCTTTAATATGAAAATAACAAACGGTTTACGTAAAATTTCTTTAAAGACATAACCGATCTTTAAGTATTACAAAATTTAAGAGAGCTTTTTAATAAAAAATAACCCTTACCTTTATGCGATCAAAATTTTTCCTCTCTTTTGATGGAACACATCTCTGAAATCAGTTTCATTGCACTGGTGTAGTTTATGAATTTTAATTTAAAGTAGTTGGTACCCGTCAAAACATGACAGCTTGATAGTAAATGAATGTATCAATAGATAAATTATACTCAACACATCATTGTCAAATATTGAAAATCTTCATATTAAGAATAGAGAAATACACTTTAAAATTTTACTATTGAACCCAATAAATAGAAATATGGTTACTCAACAGAGTTAAATAAACAATTTCCGTTAGGTTTAATTCTATATTTCACAAATATAATTCAAAGTAAAAATGACAAAGAGAGCTAGAGAGATTACTGAGGAGAAACAAATGTTCCGGCAGCCCAGCAGACCGATAGGGGGCGCGAACGTCTTCACAACATAGGACGAGAGAAGCGAGATAGAAACGGGACAGAACCGTAATTGGACTGAATGAAGATAGAGAGAACTCGTATAATCTTAATGTGCAACGCCTTTGTTTAATTGTTAGTGTAGTTTGTAGTAAATGTAACGTGTACGTATTATTAAATGTTCGTTTAATTGTTAGTTGTAGAATGATTTCGAGTCTGATTTAAATGTCTGAACAACAGAACTGGATTTGAGAGCCATCGGCCCTTAGCACGAACTCAGAAGGTAAGTGGAACTTACTTACCTAATAATTAAAATAAGAAAGTAGGGTTTATAGTCTCTGCACATAAAATTTTGGCGCCCAACGTGGAGCCGCTTGGTTCTTAAAATGGATAAAATTAAAGTTCTCTCTAAGAACAGAGGAACGCTTCGCGCCTCTGTAACGAAACTAATAAACACGATTAAAGAAAATATAGAACTTAATAATGAAGATCCCGCAATTGAGGATTCTTTAGCTCTGCTAATTGACAAAGAAAAACAACTAATTGAAATCGATAAAGAAATTTGTGGGTTAATTAAACATGAAAAAGTACTGGATAAAGAAATTGATAGTACTATGATATATAGAGATGACATTGTGTTATGTAAATCCAAAGTAACCCGATATATAAGAAAATTAAATGCAGTTAACGAATCGAAACAGGACGTTTCAAACTCGAAAGAACAAATAGAGATTAATGAGGTTACAGATAAGAATCAAAAGGTTAATTCTTTTGGTGTAAATCTCCCCAAACTATCCATCAATAAATTCAGAGGAGATGTTTGCGAGTGGCAAAATTTTTGGGCACAGTACCAGTCTGCCATTCATGATAACGAAACCCTAAAAGAAGTTGAAAAATTTAATTATTTGAAAACATTACTGACTGATTCAGCTCTAACATCTATTTCGGGTTTGACATTGATAGCTGAAAATTATACTAAAGCGGTAAAAATCCTTACGGATCGATTTGGGAAGCGGGAAAATTTGATATCAGCTTTTATGAATAACCTATTAAATTTAGAACCCGTTAGAAGATCGGATGATCTAAAAGCTTTAAGAAATTTGTATGATAACTTAGAAATCCAAATAAGAAGTTTAGAAAGTCTTAAAGTTACTGCAGACTCATATGGTTGTTTATTGTGTCCTCTTCTACTTAAAGCAATACCGAAGGATTTAGTTCTAGAATTTAACCGTAAAAAGGATTCCGAAAGTGAAACTTCAATTACAGATATTCTTAATTATTTGAGGAAAGAAATAGAGTCACGCGAGCAAACATTTTCTCAAAGCGTACAGAAACAAAGTAAAACTTGTCCAACCCCTCTATCGAAATTCATTTATCCACGGCATAAAGAAATAATCTGCCCGCCGCGGCGTCATTAAATGTAAACACAGTAAACCGAAAATGCTTATTCTGCAACAGCAAAGAACATACGCCCGACCAGTGTTCGATGAGCGTAGATGAAAAAAGGAATTCGTTACGTAATGCAGGCAGATGTTTCAAGTGCTTAGCGAAGTACCATATTGCTTCAAAGTGTGAAAATAAAATGAAATGTAAAAATTGCAACCGGGATAATCATAATACGGCCTTTTGCTTGGCGCCGACAAACGAGGATGCTTTGAAGGAGACTGTAGTCTCGTCAGTTACAGAAATCAAAACACAAAGCTGTGCGTCCTATTTATTACAAACTGTTAGAGCTCGAATAATAAACAAAATGACAGGTCGCTCACAGAACGTGCGAGTTCTTCTTGATTTGGGTTCTCAACGAAGTTTTCTTATTAATGATGTTTATGCGAAGCTAGATTTGCCGATTGTTGGGCAGGAAGAAATAAAAATATTCGGATTTGGTAGTTCATGTTCCACCGCACAAAAGATAAATCGCGTTGACTTAGTTTTACAGAGTATTGAAGAGAATGACCTAAATGTGAAAATTGAAGCTTTGGTTACACCTGTAATTAGTTAAGCTTCTATTCAGTTGCCTGGGTATGAAATTACAGAATTATGTAAAAAGAAAGGAATACGATTAACAGAAAATTTTAATAGGAAAAATGAAAGTTTGAAAATATCTTTACTTTTGGGAGCAGATTTTTATTGGTCAGTAGTTAAAAATCGTGTGAGAAGATTATCAAATTCATTGGTTGCGGTAGACACCAAATTAGGTTGGGTAATAAGTGGAAGTGAAAATATGTACGCCACAAGTACCAGTACAGTAAATAACCTGAATGTCGTAGTATCTGATACAAATAAGATTGAAGATGCCACAACGTCTGAATTGATTAAGAAGTTCTGGGATCTAGAAACAATGGGTATAACACATTACGAATCAGACAATAATAATAAACTTGAAAACGATTTAATATTGGATAATTTTGGTCAATCGGTAGAATTTAAAGATGGACTGTACATTGTTTGTTTTTCCTGGAATCACAATGAAAGTGAATTAAGTGATAATTTAGAAGTTGCTAAAACTAGATTTAAAGGGTTAATTCGCAAATTTAAGAGGGATCCAAATTTCTACGAAAGATATAGAAACGTTATTGACCAATACTTACAAGAGGGGATAGCAGAAGAATCCGACCTTGTAACTACTGGAAAAACGTATTTCATGCCTCATCAGGCAGTGATAAGAGAAGATAGGGATACCACCAAGTTAAGAGTGGTTTACGACGCGTCGTCACGCGCAGAAAATAGCATGTCACTCAATGACTGTCTGGACATAGGTCCCAATATGTATCCAGAAATTTTGCACTTACTTCTAAGATTCCGTGAGAACCGAATAGCTATCACTGCTGATATACAACAAGCATTCTTACAAATTTCCCTTGCCGAAAAAGACAGGGACGCAGTTAAGTTCTTGTGGAAAGATGACTTGGACAATTCCGAACCGAAAGCACTTAGAATGACTCGAGTAATATTTGGGGCAAAGTCTAGTCCATTTTTACTCGGTGCAACACTTAACCCGGCAGTACCCGCGCAGGGTATGACATACCCACCACGCCGCTTTTTTCATTGTTCCTTCCTAACCTTTTTTGGAAAATGGATGAATCTTGGTGTAGCTGACTCTAAGGTCATGACCTTGGTGGGGAACAACTTGTGGGCGATTTCTAAAAATAGATCTTTGGATATCGCCTTGTCGGGTGTGTCATACCCTGCGCGAGTATTGCTGCTATAGTTCCTAGTACACGATCACACTTTAAATTCGTTCTTCCGATATGGCACGTTATCGCAGTTATGATGAAGAAATGCGACATTTGAGAAATTTATTGGATACTATATCTTCCGATGAAGAAAGTTTTAGCGAAGATGATGAGGAACCAGATGATGAGGAATATAACAGTAATCATGATTCATCAACTGAAATCGACTCAGATTTAGAAGATGTGGATTCTCATGAAAATAATTGTTTTATAGGAAGAGACAATAAAACAGTTTGGAATAAAGAGAAATTCCGTCCTAATGTTCGAGTTTCTGCAAAAAACATTATTACGAAACTCCCTGGAAATACATGCATTTCAAAAGATGTCACTACTCGTTTAGAAGCTTGGAATTTACTTATCTCTCCTGAACTAATTCAATGTTTAGTAACATGCACAAATATTTTTATCAAATCGATAAAAGAAAGTTTTTCCCGAGAGAGGGATGCAAAAGATACTAATGAAACTGAAATTAAAGCATTTATTGGACTGCTATATATTTGTGGTGTACATAAATCGTCACATGTAAATGTAAAAGATCTCTGGGCAATAGACGGCACAGGAATAGAAATATTCCGCACAACTATGTCCGCAAACCGTTTTAAGTTTCTGATGCGATGCCTACGTTTTGATGATATTAGAACTCGTCAGAGCAGGAAAGATTTAGATAAGTTGGCTCCGATACGAGAATTCTTCGAAACATTTGTGGAAAACTGTCAAAAATAGTATAATATCGGGGAATACGTAACTATAGATGAGAAGCTGGAATCCTTTAGAGGGCGATGTCCATTTCGGCAAAATATGCCGAAAAAACCATCAAAATATGGTATAAAAATTTTTGCACTCGTCGATTCAAGGATATTTTACACTTGGAAGATGGAAGTATACGCTGGTAAACAGCCAAACGTACATTTTCAGTTAGATAACAGTCCAAGTAGTGTTGTGAAGAGGTTGATGGAACCTCTCTATAATTCAGGGCGCAATTTGACTGTAGACAACTGGTATACATCTTATCCCCTTTCACAGGAACTTTTGAAGAAGAAAATAACTATTGTTGGAACCATGAGAAAAAATAAAAAAGAAATTCCTCCGATATTTTTAAATTCAAAGAACCGAGAACTGTACTCCTCAATGTTTGGTTTCCAAAAAGAAACAACAATTGTTTCATATACACCCAAGAAAAATAGGAATGTTCTTCTACTTTCAACAATGCACAATGATGACGCAATAGATTCATGTACAGGAGAATCAAAAGAACCCGAAATAATAACTTTCTATAATCAAACTAAAGGAGCAGTGGACGTTGTTGATGAAATGGCTGCAACATATTCAACGGCTAGAAAATGTAATCGTTGGCCCATGACAATATTTTTTGCATTGTTTAACGTTGCTGCGATAAATGCGCGAATTATTTTACTATCTACAAAGAAACCACCTACTCAACATCAAACCAGACGCTCATTTTTGAAATATTTGGGGTTTCAACTTATAGAAGAATACAAGAAAAGTAGGAGTCAGCAAACAATGCTTCCACGAAATTTAAAAGAAAAATTAGGATCCAGTGGAGACATCGCACCACCTGCAAAGAGTGCCAAAGGAATATATAAAAGATGCACTGAATGCCCTAATAAGAAGGACAGAAAAACTAAATTTATTTGTGAAAGGTGTGATAAACATACATGTAAGGAACACATGGCATGTATTTGCAGAAAATGTGCAAACTAAATGTAAGTAGCATTTTTAAATATATGTTTACAATTGTATTTTTCTATTTTTTATCTTTTTTTACATTTCGTGTATGGATTTTACGGTAGAAAACACAATGAAACACCCTTGGGTATGAGATACCCGGCGCGAGTATTTACGTTCGTTTTTGTCGCGCGAGTTATGCCGGGTTAAGGTACACATTGAAAAGTATCAAATACAATATCCAAAAGAAGTCGCTTTACTAAAGGAAGGTTTATACGTCGATGATCTAATAGCAGGAACTGATACAGCGGATGAAGCACTAAGATTTTGTGCAATTATCAAGGACATAATGAAGCAAGGGAACTTCAACATGCGTAAGTGGAAAACGAATGACGAAACAGTGCAAAGAATATGGAACTTAGAAGACGACGTAGTAGATGATCCAAGCTACTGTAAGGTTTTAGGTTACCTGTGGAACAAATCGCAGGACACATTTTCTATAGATGTTAAGGGTATAGAAAAGGAAAACGAGAAATGCAGAACTGAAGTTACAAAACGTGAAGTTTTGAGTATCATCGGAAGGCTGTACGATCCGATAGGGTTCCTGAATCCATTTACGATTAAAGCAAGAATACTCTTGCAAGAAATATGGAAACGTGGCATACTTTGGGAAGCTGCACTGCCCGAAGAACTTTTCATACCGTGGAAATATTGGTGTGATGAAATATCTTTTATTTCTAATATCGAAATACATAGACACCAATTCGAAGGTATCCGAAAGGAGAATATCCAGAACCTCATCCATCTTCATTGCTTCTGTGACGCAAGCCAGAAGGCTTATGGCGCTGTTTTGTATTTGGGATACAAAGTGGACGGAAGATTTCATACAAGTTTTGTAACTTCAAAGTCACGAGTAGCTCCGTTGAAGAAGTTATCTATTCCACGTTTGGAATTAATGGTTGCCTGGATCTCGATTGGTAAAATATGTCGAGAAAGCCTTTAAAGATTTGAAGCTAGTGAAACACTTCTGGACTGATTCAAAAATTGTTTTACATTGGATACAAAGCGATCCAAAGAGATGGAAACCATTCGTAAAGAATCGAGTTATTGAAATACAGAAGAATGCTCCACCAGAGACATGGAGGCATTGTCCAGGAAGTGAGAATCCAGCAGATTTATTGAGTAGAGGAGAGAAAATCGAAAATCTTGAAAATAATAGCTTGTGGTGGACAGGGCCTGCGTGGCTTAAAGAAAGTGAAGAGAATATCTTAGCACCAGAAGAAATTGAAGTAGACAGCTCAGAATGCATAGATGAAGAATTGAGAAAATCATACAAGGAAATAACCACCAATGCATGCATTACCCATTCAACTGATGATCTATTCCAGATTCAAAATTATAGCAACTTAACCAAAATTTACCGAATTACAGCTTGGTGCTTGAGATATCTGAATAATTTCAGAAACTCAACTAAACTATCTGGACCATTGGCAACGGAAGAAATTGAGTCAGCAGAGAAATATTGGATAAAGCGTATACAGAATGAACATTTCCAGGAAGAAATTACAAGCCTTAAGGAAAACAAACCATTGCGACCAGAATCCAGAATAAAGACTCTAAATCCATTCCTTGATGAAGACGGTATCGTCAGGGTTGGTGGAAGACTCCAAAATTCCAATTTACAGTTTAGAGAAACACACCCAATCGTGCTACCCGATAAAGGGCATTTCATCGATTTAATTATAATGTATAACCATAAAATAGTAGGACACGGAGGAATAGCAGACACTTTATGTCAAATTAGAGAAAATTTCTGGTTATTGAGATCACGAAAGAAAATGAAAAATGTGCTATACAACTGCCACACTTCTAAGAAATTTCGAGTCAAACCAATAGAACAAGACATGGCACCACTCCCCCCAGATCGCTGTCGAGAAGCATTCCCTTTCGAGATCACTGGACTTGATTACGCTGGTCCGTTGTATGTTAAAGATGGAAAGGATCACGTAAAAGGTTATGTACTCTTATTCACTTGTGCTGTTACTCGAGCGGTTCATCTAGAGCTGACATCTGACATGACCACAGAAACATTCCTGCTAGCTTTCCGACGTTTTATCGCCAGACGAGGATTATGTAAATTTATTTTTTCGGATAACGCGAAGACATTTAAAACTGTAAAAAAAGAAATTGATCTCCTGAACCAAAGCATGAAGGGAGCACAAGATTATTTTGCTCAGAAAGCAATACAGTGGAAATTTATCATTGAAAAAGCAGCATGGTGGGGAGGTTTCTGGGAGAGGGTAGTCAAATCAATAAAAACATGCTTAAGAAGAATTTTAGGGCGATCATCCTTGACCTACCGAGAGTTAGAAGCTGTTCTTTTAGAAGTTGAGGCTATACTAAACTCTAGACCACTGACGTTCGTTTATTCCGATCAAGCAGAGCCAGAACCTCTGACTCCAGGACACTTTCTCATTGGTCGACGATCGTTGTCATTACCATCATATCAGACAGCGACTCACATCACTCCTACAAATTTTCATCGACGGTGGAAGCACCAAGAGTTAATGACTCAGAGACTTTGGAAGGTGTGGAAACATACATACCTAATGGATTTAAGATCGGCACATCACAACAAAATGATCGGTAAGGGTTCCGACTTACAAGAAGGAGAATTAGTGCTGGTCCACGAGGAAAAATTGCCTAGTCTGATGTGGAAGATGGGACGTGTCATCAAAACATTTGTCGGGCGGGACAAGAAAGTCCGTGCCTGTGCTGTTCGTCTGCCGAATGGCAAAGAAATCAGAAGACCTGTGCAGTTATTGTTTCCTTTGGAACTAAACTTAGGAAAGAACATTCGTCTTTCGGGGCCGGAGGATGTTCCGGCAGCCCAGCAGACCGATAGGGGGCGCGAACGTCTTCACAACATAGGACGAGAGAAGCGAGATAGAAACGGGACAGAACCGTAATGGGACTGAATGAAGATAGAGAGAACTCGTATAATCTTAATGTGTAACGCCTTTGTTTAATTGTTAGTGTAGTTTGTAGTAAATGTAACGTGTACGTATTATTAAATGTTCGTTTAATTGTTAGTTGTAGAATGATTTCGAGTCTGATTTAATGTCTGAACAACAGAACTGGATTTGAGAGCCCTCGGCCCTTAGCACGAACTCAGAAGGTAAGTGGAACTTACTTACCTAATAATTAAAATAAGAAAGTAGGGTTTATAGTCTCTGCACAACAAATTAACGTGCTTATGCGGCCTCGTGCTTAGTAATTATTTAAAGCCAGATTTAAAGATGTCACTGAGCATGCGCAGAAACAAATTAATGTATTTATGCAGACTCGTGCTTATTATCTAAAGCCAGATTTAAACATGTCACTTAGCATGCGCAAAAAAGCAACTTTTAACCCATTTAGGACCGCTCCATGTGTCCTTTATTGGAAATGCACCAAACAGTTTTTTAACACCTCTTAGAACATTAATTACACAAATAAGTTGTTTCCATAAAATTAAATTTATTTTTAAGAGAGTTACAAAATGTTACGTTTTCGCAACATCAGTCCAAAGCGGCATAAAATTTTAAAATACATAAAAAGTTAAAATTATAAATTTTTTTTTTAAATTTAAAATCTTTGAAACATTTCACATGAAGAGGTACATTACACTTATTACATACAGCAATTGTTCGACTTTTGCAGTGTTTGCATTTTTTTGTTTATTTTCACTATTTTTAGTAATAATATGACCCATTTGGTCTTTCCCGGTTTCGCTGAGAATTAAATTTTGAATTGAAGATGGTCTTCTAATATGTGAAGTTTCAGGTAAAACAGAATTTATCTGCATTTCTTTAAGCCTTTTTATCAAAGATATGGCTCTCTCAAAGATATAGACCTCTGAAACTCTAATAAACTTATTTTAGAATTCATTACATCCATGTAGAGAATCCATTTTTCCCATACAATAAGCTCTTTTTTCTTACTATATTGCTTACTTTTACATTTGTTAGAAACAAAATGTCGATTTCACCTGCAATGTCTTTAGGTGATTCGACATTTTCACATAAAATATTATCATCAGTAGCTTCATATCATCTGGATCTGGAGGGATAATGACGAATTATGGTTCATTATTAGCTTCTGTTGTCTCTTCCAATGTCAAAAATCGCTTTTTTCTAGAGACAAACTTATATGAAATGAAAAAAATACCAATCTACTGCATAAAAACTAGGCATCACTAATAATACACATTGGACTGATGTTGCGTTTTCGCAACATTTTTAAAATATGAATTGAGAAACATAAAAACAAAAATTATGCCTTACCTGTTGAAGCCATTTTATTCTTTAGTCTCTAGTAAACTCGGAACAAGCATCAAATCGGAAATTTAACATGTGCTGCTATCTAAGGTTATTATTTGAAATTAGTCATTATTTTCCCATTCAAAACACCAGAAAAAAAAATTTTTTTGCAAGTGCTAAAATCCGGCAAATGTGGAAACAAAAAAATTATTATGATCAATTAAAGTATAGAGAATAAAATAAAAATGTTACTTCAGACGTACAAAACTTATAACATGCCTTTAAAAAATACAGAAATTAATGTTGCGTTTTCGCAACGCCAGTCTTAAATGGGTTAATTGTAAATTATCGCTAATTAATAGATATCGCGATTACAAAAACCAAATTTAACACATCTATAGGCTAAATGTTTTCATTTTGACCAAAATGGAGTAAATTGATGCAGAAGTTTTCTCTCACGGACGGCTAAAAAAATCGTCTTAGCATCTTAAATATATAGATTTCTTTCTTTTGTACATTTGTTTCTTGTTTAAAACTATATTGTTTTAAATATCATTTACATCTGAGACATGTTAAAATTCATCATTTAGTGTGGGACTTTATATTGGCAAGGTCATTACAGTGCGATATATTAGTACTAGTATTGCAACATTAATAACATCCATATGACGTAGTGTCTATATTCAAAGGATTTAGTGATTTAAAAGGAAAAACATAGAACATAACATCACGCACACGTTTAGTTTTTATTGTTTTAATATAAGTAAAAAAAATTCCATTTTAAAATTCAAATTCAAAATGCAAAATTCTCATCTTCTAGACTTCTAGTTTAATTTTTTTTTCTAAAAATTTGTTAATTTTTTATAATTAATTATTTAACCAATTTTTTTGAAGAGGGTAGACCTAAATTTCTCCCCCTCCCTAATTTTTTTATATGTAATAGGGCTATTTTTGTGAAGAATACTTAATTTAAATTTCGTCAAAATAGTATATTTTAAAGTTAATTATTCATGATTTTAGGGTATAATATTTTTTCATATCTTCGCTATTTTAAATTTTTCTGGAAATTTGTGCGTGACAAATATAAAAAAAGTATAAAAGATATAAGAAAGTGCACACATAAAAATGAAGCGATAGATATATATATAAAAAGTAAACAGATAAAAAATAGATATAAAAGACAGAATGGGAAGGCATCTTTTTATCCTCTTTTTTTGCTTTTGACACTAATTTATTATTAGGTGTTTAATGGCAAAAACTAGTGAGGGAACTACAAGACGGAATTTAGTTTACTTTTAAGAAACTTTTTTAATTTTCTTTCTTTTCATACTTTTTGCTTCTTTGCCATTACTGTATTGTTGAAAAGAAATCTTCGCTTTTGGAAATAAATTGAAGTAACTTTTTCTTCGAAAATCCTTAGTAGGAAATAGGTTGTTTTTCTGTGTTCGATTTCTTTTTAGTCGATGAATAAAAGCAAAAAAAAAACAGAGGATGAAAAAGGAATGCAGAAAACTTTCTCACTTTTCCTGTTTTCTATTCTTTGTTAAACACAATTGGTTTTACAGAAACATATTGTGTTAAGTGAAATTGGAATAATATTATATTTTCACCAGATTTATATTCGTAAAACAAATATTAAGGTTTACATTTTAGGCACAAATTGGGCAAACATTTTAAATGGAAAATACAATATCTTACACTTAGTGTAATGAATTTTTTTTCCACTGCAGGAAAAAAGACAATGAAATGAGAAAGTAAATGTATATATATATATATATATATATATATATATATATATATATATATATATATATATATATATAAGAGGGAAAGTCAAAAATTATCCGCACTTTCACTGTAGTGATATATCGATTGGTTGTAGAGCCTTCTGAAAGCGCAGGTAGGAAGTACCAGCCTTTTTCAGTGTCTATGAAAAGTTTGGCCTTAATCAGTCAGCTATGTTTCCTGCTATTGCACAGTGAATATATCCTCTTTTCATTTACTTTAGAAGTGACCACTTTTCACCACTTTTCATTTATTTTAAAGGTGAGCAGCGCCGTGGTTGTGTATATGGCATGATCCATAACTGGCTTGGTTTTCATGAGGTTTGTGCAAGTGTGTTCCGAAACAGTTCACCGAAGACCACAAACACAAACGCTGGTGTCAATCGGTGTTCAGGTCTTTCTCCTTCCTTCATGGTTGTCCGACCATTTTTTAACTTCTCAATCAATTCGTTTACACTTCACCGTAGTAAAACACTATTGGTGGCACCTATATTGATCTGTATTTGTTGGAAATTTTACCCAAAAGTAACTTACCTATAGTTTTCCCTTCGTGTAGCATTGCCCTCACGCTATTGTTTTGATTTTGGCAGATGCAAAATACGTTTTCTTAATATCCTAGAAATCGGGTAATCAACCGTGTTAACTTAGCAAGTTCATTTGTAGATGACATCATTTGCATTCATCAACTGTTAGTGGGTTTTTATATGTTTTTCCCCATGATTTATTGATTTCGAGTCGGGATCAACTCGCTGTGTGCTGTCTATAAATTATGCAAGTATTATGTGTATACATAAAGACTGTGTAGCGAGTTTTGGGTCCCTTGCTTTTGCCCTCGCCCTCTATTCTTTGTTTTGCCGGCTGAGGTAGAGCCCATTGTAAGTTAGATGTCTCGAGGACTGTGTTCATGAGACAGTCTTATTTTATTATGGTTGGATGTAAATTAATATTTTAGTTTATTTATAACTTCGAATAAAGAAGTTTGTATTTTATCTCTGTTTCTGTCGTTATATACTTCCAGCCACACTCTGCTTATTAGCGCCCTTTACACGTATGCACTTTCCAGAGTGAAACCACGATCCCACGCGATTGAATGCACGTGTATGAAGGTGTCGGAGAGGAAGGGAAAGCTGCTTTTGAACGTATTGCAAGTTTTTCCGCGCACAATCTCGTTCGCTCCAAGTACTCGAAGAAAGTACGTGTAAAGGGCACTATTAGCACCCTTTACACGTACATTCTTTTTCGAGTGCTTGGAGCGTATGCGCAATTCCGTACGATCCAAGCACTCGCGAAAGAGCGCACGTGTAAAGGGCGCTATTGTCTCTATGTCTGACAATATTATTCCTTTATTGTAATGAAGACCAAAGATATAGCTTCACACACACACACACACACACACACACACTCACACACACACACATACACACAAAAAAGCGGGGGGGGGGGAATATCACAGCGTTGTCAATTTTTTGGTGCAAACAAAGAGTGGTACGGTCATGATCACTCTGAATTGTACCAAAACGAAATTGCCCATGAAAGTAAACTTTATATAGATGACCACAAAGGCAGACACGCTCTACTTGCGAGTGCAGGAAACTCTACAGCTAACAGACAGATCTCTAGAGAGTGAAAGTGCGGATATTTTTTTCTTTAATTTTCCTCGTATGTTATATAATATTACACAGACTATGAACATAAATTATATATAACTTTACTCAAAAGAATTTACAAACATAGGACTAAAAAAATAAATATACATACAAACATGATTTTGTTGACTTTTTTTAAATACAAATATTTTGGTAATAGATAACAACAAAAATGTGAAAAAAAGTTCTGATTTCTATGAAAGCTGCTTTGTCCAACATTTAGTACTTTAAACGCAAAGTTAAATATCAAATGTTTTAAAGTAAGAAAGACATAAATGTTTTGATAATTCTTTTATTCGGCTACATTTAAAATTATTTCACAGGAAAAAGTCTTTTAAAAATTTATCAGTTTCAAAAAATATCTTTTAGGAGGAAAAAATGTTAGCACGTATAAAGAAAAATACGTAGAAAAATGTGTGGAGTGTTTTGCATAATAAAGCATTAAAAATTACTCATTTTTTTCTATCTGCTTTGTTCTACGAATATGTAACATATTGCATGGTTATAAATATTTAATTAATGCTCGAAATTTCCAGAAATTCTCCACATTTTAGCGGTTTTAGAAAACGCTGAAAATGAGCTAACTTAAGAAGAAAAAAAATATTAAAGTACTTTAAAGCTTTTTAGTGTTTGATGATAAAGAACTCATAGATTTCTCTTTAACAAAACAACACATAAATTCATATTTATGTCTCACAGGCACGTAAAATCTTGCTATAAAATAGTTTCCTCATTTTTTCTTGGAGTCCAATCAATATTATTCTTTTAAATTGTTCACCAAAATTTCTGCGAGCATATTTTTTTCCATAGCGAAAATTTTGGCAACAGCACGATGTAAAATTTAAAACAAAAGCATTTTTAAATATATATATATATATATATATATATATATATATATATATATATATATATATATATATATATATATATATATATATATATACAGACAGATAGATTAATAGATATTGCTTTGGAGCACACACTTTCTCTTCAATGGTTTCGTTCGTAAGCATCATATATAAAGAACCAGTCATCCGTGGTAGCAGAATGTTCAGTGAACATGGCAGGTGATCATGATTTAAGTGAATTTCAGTGAAGTACGATAGATGGTGCTCCTGAGATGGTTTATAGCCTTTTGGAGATATATGCAAAGCTTATTATTTTACGATCGACCATTTCAAGGGTTTAATTAGAAAGGAAGACTTTGGATAAAACATCGGATCTTCGGCAACAATGTAGCTTTTGAAACACCTAAATGATCGTGATTGGCGCCATCTGCGGAGAATGATTTCAAGAGAAAGGAATACCACAATGCCGTAAATAAATATGCTATGCGAAATTTCGTTGCAGTTCAATGCTGGGAGCTATACTAACATGTGGGTGTACACTTTACAACGTCCACTACCCGATCTGAGCTTTAATTACCGACGCCCAATCCGAGTGCCATTTATTTCCCGGAGATGCAGGGCTCTGCTTCTCCTTTGGGCTCAAGAACACCACCACGGAACACTGGACATCTGGAAACGAGTTGTCAGGTCTAACGAGTATCATTTCTAACCAATTAGGGCAGATAGAAAGGTTCGATTGTGACGTTCGTGTGAACAAGGGACAGAGCAGTTTTGTGGTCCATCAGTAATAGTATAGGGTGTGTTGAGATAGCACTAATTAAGCCCCTGATACGTCTACATCTATGAACGATGAACGCTGTGTTGACGATCTTTCATATAATAAACAGGAAAATCAACATAAATAAAGCACAAATAGCAATAAGGTGCAATTTTGCATACGGTCGTTTCGAATATGCAACGGAGCTTCTCCATTAGTGCAAAGAACTTAGTGGCAGCTCAAAAAGCCGAAAACTAAGCCAAAATTGGCTTAGTTTTCGGCTTTTTGACCCACTTTGTTCACAAATCCGAAAAACTGTGCTGTATTTGCTAATTTATTAAGATTTCAAGAAAAGCAACAATCATTTCCTTACTATCCCAGAAAAGGAAAAGTTGTTACTTTGATAAGTACAGTGCATAACACTTTTGATATGGACACTAGTTTGGAAAAGACAAATAATCCTAGACGCTACTAAAACAATGAGTGGTGTTGACACGATGGATAAAATGGTGAGATCTTATAAGGAGAAACGCATGACAAATCGGTAGCCTTTGATTGTATTTTGTAATTTGATAGATAATAGTGTAATACATACATAAATAATATAGTTGTCTTTATATGATGAGTGTAATCAGAGATTAAAGAAAAGACGGAATTTCCTTATACAACTTACAGAAGCATTAGCAGGGAATGAAGATTGTGGCACTGACTCAATGCGTATTTCAGAACCACTTCACACAGATACCTCTGAACCGCCATGAATATAGTTAATGATTTAAAATGAATCCAAATGTATATTAACTATAAATATATTCATTTTAAATCAGTGGATGGATCGTATATTTTGAAATCCTATATATTTTAGATACGGGTACAATGTA
The DNA here is from genome assembly GCA_907164885.2 of Dolomedes plantarius. Lineage (NCBI taxonomy): Eukaryota > Metazoa > Arthropoda > Arachnida > Araneae > Dolomedidae > Dolomedes > Dolomedes plantarius. Next base: position 35,769,779 of record OU015500.1, read on the forward strand.
CCCAAGTGGTAATTTTTGCACACTTTCTTTTGGTTGTCTGAGGGATAAACAATTCCAAGCCCGGTGTTAAAATGGGGAAATATTAATTTTTTATACGCTGATCAAAAGACCATCCCGCGCTCTCTTATAATTATGGCCGACGACGAGGCCATTCATTTTCTCTATTCTAAGTTCATCTATTGCAATGTAACGCGTCTTCCCTTTAAACTCTCTCGGCAAAGGCCGATGGCCACTTTTGTAAATCTGTCTTCGATATGCATACAACTGAATAAATGTTTTGGATAAATGGAGATTTTTCTTCATAATTCAATTATTTATTAAGTCTATTATCACACACACACACACAAACACACACAAACACACAAACACACATACACACACATACACACACACACATCTACTATATATATATATATATATATATATATATATATATATATATATATATATATATATATATATATATATATATATATATATATAAAGTGGTACCACGATCTATCGTTTTTCAAGGGACGATTGCACTGAATGATAAATGTGGGGAAAATATGGATGCGGAAACATAACAAAGAAATATTATCATGAAGACTGGATGAAATAAACGACACATGCGGAAAAACGATGATTCGGAGAATTCACTGGCTTCGAGATTCCACTGTATATGAAATACCGGATCGAAAGACGACACTTAACGACGATATTTGTGAAAACAGCTGATCGGGCATTCGGCTTGGTAGTCGGGACCTTGGATAAGTTAACTCCAAATGAATTAATTTAATTTAATTGAATGGTACTTTTATTACTCTAAACACTTCGTGGTTATCGAAAATTTTAATATATTATATAAAATGTAAAGAAGCAGGATATATTTACATATTTTCAAGTAAAGAGAATACATAACGGCGTCTAATCAATCCCTGATTCAAATCTATGAATCAGGGATTCAAACTTATGAATCTGTCCTTAGAAACTACTCTCACACCAACATATTTTAAAATTTACCACGTGACCCCACTGTGGTACCATATGTCCAGACGACATCCAGGCGCATATATAAAGAACGTGGTAGTTAGTTGTATAATCTGAAAGAGAAGATTGAAATATAATTTAAGCTCGTGTGGCTTTATTATTACATACACACACACATACACACACACACACACACACACACACATATATATATATATATATATAAATATATATACACTCAAGAGCCAAAACATTATGACCACCCCAACATTTTGCAATGAATTCGCCTGGATGACGTGGAAGTCACGTGATCAGGTAGAAGTGGTATTTAACTGCTGCTGGAGAGTCTGAAGAATCATACTTTCACTTACTTCTGTGTGTGATGGGAAAGTATGAGGGTCTAAGCGACTTTGATAGAGGGCAGATTGTAATGGCTCGAAGCCTCGGAACAAGTATTTCCGAAACTGCACGACTCGTGGGTTGTTCGCGACCTACAGTTGTTAGTACTTATGCAAAGTGGATGAATGACGGTGAAACCAGCAGTAGACGACATGGTGTTGGACGTCCACACACTATCAAAGAAAAAGGTCGTCGGAGACTGTCTCGCATGGTGAAGCAAAACCGGAGCCAGACAGTGGCTCAGCTGACAGCCCAATACAATGCAGGGCCAAGTAGAATAGTATCGCAGCACACTGTTCAGCGGACACTGTTGGATATGGGGCTACGTAGCAAACGTCCCACTCGTGTGCCTTTGCTGACCAAGCGTCATCGCCAACTGCGACTGCCCTAGGCCCGGGAACATCACGACTGGTCCATGGATCAGGGGGAGAGACTTGCCTGGTCAGATGAATCACGGTTTGTCATTCATCACGCCGATGGCCGTGTCAGGATACGCCGTCTTCCAGGCGAACTGTTGCTCCCTCAATGTACAGTAGGTCATACACAGGCCTGTGGTGGCGGTATTATGCTTTGGGGGACGTTCTCTTGGGCGTCTCTGGGACCCGTGGTTGTGGCAGAGCAGACCATGAATGCTACAGGGTATCTGAACATCATTGCGGACCAGTTGCACCCTTACATGGTCTCTGTTTTTCCAGCTGCAAATGGAATGTTCCAACAGGACAACGCCCCGTGTCACAAGGCTAAAATTGTGTTGGAGTGGTTCCAGGAACATGATGCTGAATTCCAGTTAATGTCCACCTAACTCACCGGATCTCAATCCGATAGAACACATTTGGGATGTCATGGGACGGCAGCTCAGAGTTCAAAGACCACCAATTCGCAATATCTCGGATTTGCGTGACCGTTGCTGAAACATCTGGTACAATCTGTCTCCGGCCATCTACGAAGGACTTGTGGCATCCATGCCAAGGCGGGTTGAAGATGTGTTGCGCGCCTAAGGTGGGCCAACTCGTTATTGACAGGTGGTCATAATGTTTTGGCTCTTGAGTGTATATATAACATTACTGATTGTTGGATAGATAGGTGCATAGATAAATAGACATATAGCCGATAAAAATATAAAAGCCGAAAGCCTATTTGCAATCTATGATAAAGTTATGATATAAAATATATTGTTAGAAAATGTTAAGGTTTATTTTTATCAGAAGTTTTCTTTTATGTTACTGTACTTCCACAAAATCATCGCCAGAAATATTCTGTTCATTGTCCATACCATTAAAGCTATTTTTAGCTAGATGAGATATATCCTGAGATGTTTTGAGGAGATATAACGTTAAAGTTTTCTACAGGAAATTCCAGCTGGTAGGAATTGAAGAAAAGTTGTCCTTATTCAACATAATTACGCACGTTTAGACAGAAGTTTAATATAAAATATTTCCTGAAAGGAAATTAATTTATCATATTTAACGTGAAAAAAGGGTGAATTATTTTGTATATATTACCAATATCTGCAGTTACAACCAAAAATATCAAATTAACTCTACTATTACAAAATTTGTCACACTTTTTTAATTTTAATGTTTAACTATTTTAATTAAATGCCTTAAACAGATGGCGTCTTCTTTTGAGAATATTTGACAATAGATATAAGATACAGTTGAACCCCGTTATAGCGAAGCCGGAATATAACGAATTAATGGATATAACGAACAAAAATTTTCGTCCCACCGTTTTCCTATTATATGTAATTTAATTATTACTGTGTCAGTTTAATGTAATCAATTTTAGTCGACTTAATTCGTTAATGATCATTTTTAATAGATGTTATCATTTTTAATACATCATTATTGTATACACGTTGCAACTGAGTTATACATTTTGTGAACTCTAGCATTTTCCTTAAAGGTTCGGATATAGCGAACCACCAGATAAAGTGAACAAAAACTTTGGTCGAGGTTCGTTATAACGGGGCTCGACTGTATTTGAAAATAATACTTTTAAATAAGATGTAATTTCAATTTAAATAAAGAGTGTGTATTCATCTGCTTGAGGAGTTTTATCCCTTTACGTAATGCAGAACGTAAGTAGCAGCTCTAATCTTTCGTAAGAAATCTTACCTTATGTAATTACCTTAACTTTGAACTGTAGGTTACTATGTAATTAATTCTCGATTAAAATTAGGTAACTCTGTGGCATTATGACAGATGTTGATATGTTCTTTTTTCACGATTAGGCCATTTACGAAAGCAAATTTCTTTGTGAAATATAAAATCACTCAATTAAATTTTTAATCAAAATATTCTTTAGTCAATACTCATATTCAACTTCCAGCATATGGATGATTTTCAATGAAAATTTTCAATTAGGGACTAAAAGTTTTGGGAGAGGGTTGAGAAAACACTATTTTATACATAACAGCATTTGCCAATACGAATAACTTAGTAATATTTCATAATTCCACATATAAGCTTTTGCCACACTAAAGAACCAATTTTAAGTGTGACTTATCAACTTAAAAGAAAAAATTGAATTTTTCGGACATATCAACATCTACCATAACGCCACAGAACTGTATCGCTCTCAAAAAATGTTTTTATGTCTAGAAATGTTTCTATAGGGCACTTATTTATCAGAATTCTGCATTTCTGGAGTAAAGAAAATTGAGGCTCGTACTGTGGTACTTTGTATACTAGAAATATAAAAAATATAAACTAACATAAAATATCCCATTGTTTTTTTCCTAAAAGCATGTTTAATTTTATTTATTTTTAATTATTACATCCAGAGATTCGAATTCAATATTTCAGAGAGAGAAAACAAATGCGAGTTCTTAAATATCCATCTGTTATAGACACACACACACATCTATATATATATAAAACAGCTCCGTAACTGACTGACTGACTGACTGACTGACAGACAACACACAGACACACCTATATATATATAAAACAGTTCCGTAACCGACTAACTAACTGACTGACTGACAGACAACACACATACTAAACCGCTGGATCTAAAGGGCTGAAATTTCGCATGGCGATTCATCTTACAGTGTAGGGGTGCACTAAGAAAGATTTTTGAATAATATTTCTTAGATTTTTAAAAATTAATTATTTAAGCTGTTTTAGTAACGTTTTTTAAGTTTGCATTTTAAATAATAATTTAAGGGTTATGAAATTTATATCACGAGAAAGATGATAAAAATTCCTTTAAAATGAAATCTTTTTCGAATCTTTAACTGTATTTTCTAATTTTTCGTTAATTTTTAAAGATTAATTTTTAGAATTAAATTTATTAAATGCTGATCACGTGATTTATATTTCTGGTACATTGAATTAATTTATCTTCACGTACATAACAACGAAATAGACAAAAAAATATTTTTTTTTCTTGCTGATACGGCAGATGATTCGAAATTATCCAAAAAAAGTATTAAAATACAGTAAAAGATATTTTCCTCAAACTGTACTATATTAACTGTACTATATTCTTTAACTGAACATATTCTGTACTATGTTCTATCAGATTTAATTTAAATATTTTCTCCTTCATTATTCTGTCTATAAAGATATCTGTTACGATTTTTTTATAAATATATTTTATCGTTATTTTTTACATCATTTGCATACATTGATCGTTGTATTTATTATATATATATATATATATATATATATATATATATATATATGTATATATATATAAATATATATAATGTGTGTGTGAGGGGGGTTCTGAATTTTTTTTTATGAAATGTTTTATAATTTTTAGGCCTGTAATGTATGTCTCACATACAGGATTAATGAAAATGTACAGAATATTTTAAATTTCCATATCTCATAATATTTGATAGAAGAGTTCTCACTGAAGCTCACTGACATGTAAATTATTTCTGACATAAAGGACAAGAAAAAAAATAACCTTTCCCTGAAATTTTTATCAAGGTTCGGAAAATAAAGATAGCTTAAGAACTGACAACTATAAATGCCCTTACAATTTAAAAGTAAGAAAAAAAATTGTTATAGTATTTTGACGGGTCCTTCTGTTTAACTTTTATCAGTGATTTACACCAATATTACATTATAAGCCCAACCATGCACCATCCATTTATTAAAAAAGTAACAGAAGAGTTCCGTTATTTTTTTTATTTTTTCCATGGGACAGATAATTTTTTTGACTATTCATGTCAGATCCTCAAAAATCGCAAAATATCGAAATTTCAATCATGGTTTAACTTTTCGATGAATCTGTGTGTATTTAAACGTGAAATTCAAAATCGTATATAATTTAAAGTTCGTGAAAACACAATTATTGCTTCTTAAAGGTCTCAAAAGAATTTTTTACTAAATTTATCATGTTCATAGTCTTCCAATCATTGGTCATCTAGAAATATTGATCAATTAGAAACATCATGATCTCACTTACCAATCAATCTGTGCATAGTAAAACGTGAAATTTAAATGCTAATACAATTTCAAGGACATTAAAATGAAACTATTACTTAATAAATGTCTCAAAAGTGTTGTTAACTAAATAAATCAATTTCAAATTCTTTGAATCATTGGTCAATTAGAAAAATCCTGTCTTCACTTTTTGATGAATCGATGTGTAGTTAAACGTAAAATTTAAAAGTTGATGCAAATTCAAGGACATGAATATAAAATTGTCATTTCATAAATGTCTCAAAAACGTTGTTTTCTATATCAATGAAGTTCAAATTCTTTGAATCATTGGTCAACTAGAAACATCCTGTCTTCACTTTTTGATGAATGTGGGTGTAAGTGTAAAATTTAAAAGCTAGTACAATATCAAGAACATGAAAATAAAATTTTTCCTTGATATATGTATCAAAAGTATTGTTAACTAAATCAATTAAATTCAAATCATTAGAATCATTGATGAACTAGAAACAGTATGCCTTCACTTTTCAATGAATGTGTGCATAAACGCAAAATTTAAAAGCTAATACAATTTCAAGGACATAAAAATAAAATTGCTGCTTCATAAATGTCTCGAAAGTTCTGTTAGCTAAATAAGTATATTTCAAATTCTTTGAATCATTGGTCAACTAGAAACATCATACCTTCCCTTTTCGATGAATTTCTGCGTAGTTAAACGCAAAATTTAAAAGCTAATGCAATTCCAATGTAAATAAAATAATTGGTTTATAAATGTTTCAAAAGTGTAGTTTACTATATCAATCATTTTAAAATTATTTGAATCATTGGTGAAATAGAAACAGTCGTTTACTGATACTTTAACTGATTACGATATTTCACTATCTAAAACAAAATGCACTGGAATGCTACAATATGCAATATTATTAATGAATTTTAAATATATGTTATCATGCATTTCGAAAGCGCTAATTAGTGTAGAACTAATTAGCAAACATTATTTCCTAAATGCGTACGGTTGGCTAACTATTGCGTTTTAACAATCGCCATAGTGATCACAAGACGAAATAGATGTTTGCTAATTATGAACAAGCAGTTTACTGAACAATAATATAAGCTTTGCACTAATGACTTTGTTATTACATTTAACTACTCATCTTAATATCACATTTAAGAGAGTGCGATAACTGACGGAGGTATTCTGTACATAAAATTTATCACTTCGTATTTCATTTTTAATAAGTTTGTCTTATGTAATGGTCTGTTAGCAAAATTATTTTGTCATTTATATATTTAATTGCATCTAACTGCGTATCGCACTTTCAATGATTTTAAAAATTTTCCTTCATTCATTGTTCTACATGCAAAATTTTTTGTTGTTGTTGTTAATATCGAGGCCGTCCTCCATGGATACATCTCACTGCTAGTCAAGTCGACTACTCTTTACGTCGAAGCGTCATATAAATAAAAAACAAACATGACTGGTCCAGCCTCAATTGAGACACCTAAGAACGACATCTGGTGAGCTCGTATCTTCACCTACCCACTAAATACATTAAAGAACTTTCTGGCCTATTGATATAACGTGCCTACAACACGAGAATATATATACAGTGAAATCTTGATTTATCGTTTTTCGAGGGGCAGACTGAACTGAACTATAAATGAGGGAAAACGATAGATACGAGAACGTAAGAAAGCAATATGATCGTCGGTACTGGGTGAAACAATGGGGTGAATGACACATACAGGAAAACGATGTTTTGAGGAACGATCGATCGAGATTTCACTATATATATATATGGTGTTCGTAGACTGTATGGACAAAATAAGAGGGGTGATAGTACTCATCAAGATGCACAATATTTACAATGCAACCTAGAGCCGCATTCCACTAAGTGTGTCCGAAAAGTGTAAAGTTCAATGCCGAAGATGAACTTCTGTAAAATGTGAGTTAACGGAATCATAATTTAGGCACTCTCGACTGTGAGGCTTGTCCCCACGCTACTGACCCGTGTAAACTACTGACCTCGTGTTCACTGAAAATCTCGTGTCCACTGAGATTTTCAGTGAACATTGGTGATTGGCTGGTAAGATAGTATCTTTTTCCATAGCGTCTGACAGACGCAGCGTCCCTTGTCTTCCTAGAGGAAGCAATTCCTTGATTCTTGCAAACTGTTCTGCATATTACACACAGAGAAAAGTTTATGCATGAGGGAACCACAATATAATTTTGCACCGCCAACTGCCACTTTCTGAATGCCACATATCCTGGAAGGTTGATTTGACGTCGAGGAATATAGCTGGCCTCCGCTCAACGGAGCATCCATTAGACTAAAGGCCTATTCACATAGAAGTCCGTTGCGTTGCGTTAAGGAAAAGATGACGTTGAGACGAAAATAAACCAATCATAGGTGTCAAAAATTTCATTGCTAATCGTTTGGAGGCATATGATTGGTTTATTTTCGTCTCAACGTCATCTTTTCCTTAACGCAACGCAACGGACTCCTATGTGAACAGGCCCTTATTTAGTTGGGGACACAGGAAACCGTTCCTGTACGAGACCCCTTTTGACTCCGTGGGAGGTCTCGTCGCGAGAATCGGTGTTACAGCGAACAAGATTAGCACGACACCTAGAGTATACGAGAGGATGCACCAGTCTTTACTTCTAGGGTATCAATTGTGCAAAGACACCCTTGGACGTATTTACACTATAGATACGTTCCTAAAGAATACAATGTATAAACATTCGTGTAAAAAAAGACGTTGTATTTATGGAAGAAAAGAAGATTCGTTCCCGATATAAAAGATCAGTGGAAATAATTTTAAAAACCATATAAAAATATTCGTTTTAAACTTATTATTTTATTCTAACAAAACACAGATGCAATAATATGTAATTAAAATGCAAAAAAATCTTCATGAACAAAAAAATTGTATTACCCATAAAATTATTATTTTATTCATTTTCAATTTCTGACAATAATCGGCGCATACGTTTGCGCACGACTGGAATTACATTTCTCAGTTGTAAATGTATGTAAATAAGTTATATGTGATAGAATAAAAGAAGAAAATTTTTTACAGACTCAATTCTTCAATGAAAACAGAACTGGATACACTATCGCCAAATATAATACGCCACAAACAAAATTCTGTTTTCTTAGGATTAAAGACCACCTCCCCCCGAAAAAAAAATAAATAAAGAGAGAAATTGGTTTGGACCGCTCGTGGGAAATCAAATTTGTGTAAAATAATTTCGTGCAAAAACAGAATTAGGTGTGTGTGTGTGTGTGTGTGTGTGTATATATATATATATATATATATATATATATATATATATATATATATATATATATATATATATATATATATATATATATATATATATATATATATTTATATATATATATATATATATACATATATATAAATAAATATATATATATATATATATACATATATATATACATATATATATATATATATATATATATATATATATATATATATATATATATATATATATATATTATATATATATATATATATATATATATATATATATATAAATTTATATTATATATATATATATATATATATATATATGTCGCGCTCGCTACTTACACCCTTCCCATTATGTCGTCTTCTATCCACAATTACTCCTTATCAATCTAGTTCTAAATAATTATTAAAGTTATAGCAGTCAATGAAGTTAAGACCGGTGGCAAAGTACTACAAGTAATTGCATCTAACATCGTTTATTTCCAAATATTAACCTACCCGATTCAATCTGATAATTTAATTCAGAAATCATCACATTGCCTCGCGACGCGTGACCGTATTGATCAAGAATTTCCCGCCGTCTGACGAAAGTGTTATTGTCTTTGACCATCTAAAGTTATCGCGCATGCGTGTGACGTTTGCACCGAAGATGAGGCAGAGTCGGTCCTAATTTTGTTACTATTTATAGATTCCCTTCCTGGTTCTTCAATTTACGTGAATCAAGTCCACCCCGTAAAATACTTTCTCTGCGATGCGTTTCGAAATAAGATATGAGAATAGTGGCCAATTACGCCACGACAATAAATTAATTACTAAACCACCTTAAATTTAGTTTAACCATTCCTTTCCCATTTATTTCCTCATATATATACACAGTGGAATCTCTATCGATCGTTTTAGGATCCATCGTTTTTCCGTATGTGTCGTTCATTTTATCCAGTCCCAAAGATCATATGCTTTGTTATGTTTCCGCATCTATCGTTTTCCCTCATTTATCGTTCATTTCAATCGGTCCCTTGAAAAACGATAGATCGAGATTCCACTGTATACATATATATATATAGATATATATATATCTTTATATATAAAAGGCAAAGTCTGTGTGTGTGTGACCGAGTTTTTGTCTGCTCGCGGCACGGCGCAAAGACGGCAGGTCGGACAGTCTTGAGATTCGACACGAAGATGCCCCCCGAGGTCTCATTATGCACCTCGAAGCCCTTTTTTCGATTTTTTAATTAGATTTTCCGTAATTAAATATTTAGTCGCGATTTGGAGCTCCCGGACGAGTAAAAGCTCCGTAAATCCTAACGTATCCGTCCAAGAATTTTTTTTTCGGACGAGCCTATACGGGAAAGATGACACTATACGTAAATCACAATTAAAATTGTCTGTCTTAATTTATCGATTAATTGTGATTTTTTTTCGATCGCCTGTACGCACCCGTTTTTCGGAAAAATACGCGATTTTGGCCGCGACCCTTTTTTCCAAATTGTCGAATCGATACGTAAGTGTTGTTATATTTTTACGAAATTTTTATCTCAGAGACCCTAGACATCACAGTTTCGAAAGCCAAAACCAAAATTAATTTACAAATTGTAGTTGTTTTTTAATAATTTATTTTATGATTCGGAAACTCTTGCGAGAAATCTCATTTTGGAGATTTCGTTCTTCATTTCCGGACGAAGGTAAAGCAAGGGAAAATAGGCGTGCGATTTCGACGTCAAGCACGTGATGTGTTGGGGTGTTTGTTTTCTATGAGGGATTGCGTGGTTAAAGGAAATCGATTACTATTGCAGTGATAATCGATTAAAAAATCGCATTTTGTAATGCCGTAATTTTTTTGGCCAACACTTAGTTAATATCATATAATTTGTGGTGTGTTTGTGGAAAAAATCTATGAAGATTTCAAAGAATTTCAGCACAATAAACATCTTAATACGTTTTTCGTCTCGCTGACTGTTGTGGAAAGTTTTAAGTAATCCTATGTCAAAAATTTTGCTAAAATGTGCCAGAAAGGATTAAATTTATATGGGTAAAATAATGTATCGTGGCGAGGAAAAGGATGACAGCGACGCCCATTAACAAAGGGTTAAGGCTACTAAAAAATTGGTAATTACATTACCCGAGCAACGCCGGGACGGGTACAGCTAGTAAGTATATATATATATATATATATATATATATAACAGTTCCGTAACTGACTCATTCATTCACTGACTGACATACAGCGCACAGACCAAACCGCTGGACCTAAAGAGCTGAAATTTTTTGCATGGCGATTCTTCTAATAGTGTAAGGGTGCACTAAGAAAGATTTTTCAAAAATTTTTCTTAGATTTTTTTAAATTAAATTTTTAAGCTGTTTTTTAAACTTTTTTTACGTTTGCATTTAAAATGATACATTGGGGGTTATAAAATTTATATCACGAGAAAGATCATAAAAATTCCTTCAAAATGAAATTTTTTTCGAATTTTTACCTCCATTTCCTGATTTTTGGTGAATTTTTAAAGATTAATTTTTAGAATTTAATTTATTAAATGCTGATCACGTGATTTCTTTTTCTGGTACTTTCAATAAATTTATCGTCACGTGCGTAACAACTAAATAGACAAAAAAAAATATTTTTTTCTCTTTCTAATGCAGCAGACGATTGGATATTATCCCAAAAAATGCATATCCCTTACGATTTTTTTATAAATATATATATATAGATAGATATATATTTTACATCAATTGTATACATTGATCATCGCATTTATTATAAATATATATATTTATTTTTTGGCATAAATTGCATACGTTGACCATTGTATTTAATTTGAATGTACTCCGTAGCGAAGAGGTGTTTTCAGCTAGTATATATATATACAAAGAGAGGGAGGGACAAACAAATATTAAAAAAAATTGGTAGCTATAAGTCATAACATTCAAACGGAGAAGAAATTAATTTCATCATTTGCTTGAATTATGATTTATTTTATATTACACTGAATTAAGTTTACATGACCAATTTTCAAGAATTCCTAAAACAATGGAATAAACCAATATTAGACATATTAAATTAAATTTTCTATTTGAACTTGAATAAACAATGTCAAGTCCAGTAATTTTCTACACGTACCAGAAAAAAGATTTATTTAATGATAACTTGAATATGAAAATATAATATCCAGGGAATATACCAGTAGTCTATATATACTTTTAATAGAAAATAAAATTATGAATTCTCTCAAAAAATACTAATTTTCAGAAGTTTTGTTTTCCTTTATTCTAAGAAATTTATGTCTCTTATCAGGTATCATAGCTACAAAGAAACTACATATCTTTTTCTTTAAGAACTGCAGTAAAAAATAGTCTATAAAAATATACCCACTTCGATAAAAGAGAATCAATATTATAATTTTTCAGCAGAAACTACCTAAATCCAAATTTACGATTTAGAGATAAGTATAAAAATGTCACACTTCTCTTTTTTTACCTTTTTGTTTAGGAAGTCAGAACTGAATCATTATTACATTTAGAAGCAGGTCTTGAAAGAAATCTGGTAATACCATTTTATGTTTGTCTTGTATAAGCAATAAATGTCCAGGTGAAACAGTGAAAACCAGAAATTATGTTTGAACTACATTTCCTTCCGAAAAATATATATATTTTTTCTAATCTTTAATGCTTAAGCATGAGGTTTTTATGTTGTTTAATGAGTTTCAGTTAGATTTAATAACCGGAAAATCCGACTGTAAAAATAAACTTGAGCCGCACGTCAAAGTAAATTTTTCGGTTCTTAAAAGTTTTTTCAAAACTTCATGAGAAGTCAGTTATTATAGATTCTACATTTACCTTATACTACAATATAAAATTAAAAATGAAACTTAAACGTATACTTAAATATAAATTTAAACCGGACCTGAAAAAAAAATTTGCCCTTAAAATATTCTTTAAAAATCGAAGAGAAAATACTTGTATATAATTATTGATTCTTCGCTTACCTTCTGCTACAATATACAGTGATTATAAATGAAACTTAAACATATACATAAATTACTGGAAATTAAAACATATCATAAAGTGATTGGAAATGAAACTTTAATATAAATTCAAGCCGGATACCAAACAGTTTTTTGTCCTTAAAATTTTCTTTAAAAACTTGAAGAGAAAATACTTCTATATAATTATTGATTCATCGTTTACCTTATGCTACAGTATGCAATGATCATAAATAAAACTTAAACATCTACATAAATCACTGGAAATTAAAACATATCATAAAATGATTGGAAATGAAACTTATATATAAATTTAAGCCAGATATTAATAAAAAACTGTTCTGAAAACTTTCTTTAAAAACTGGAAGGTAAAATACTTCTATATAATTATTAATTATTCGTTTACCTTATGCTACAATATAAAATAATCATAAATGAAACTTATGATTATTTTATATTGTAGCATAAACATATACATGAATTACTGGAAATTAAAACATATCATAAAATCATTAGAAATGAAATTTAAATGTAAATTTAAGCCGGATATGAAAAAAAATTCTGAAAACTTTCTTTAAAAACTGGAAGGTAAAATACTTCTATATAATTATTGATTATTCGTTTACCTTATGCTACAATGCAAAATGATCATAAATGAAACTTAAACATATACATAAATTACTGGAAAAAATTGATGGAGAGGGAACTTTATAATATAAACTTAAATATAAATTTAAGCTAAATCGGAAATTTTTTAAAAAAAATTTCTTTAGAAACTTGAAGAGAAAATAAATCTATATAATTTTAGATTCTTCGTTTACCTTATGCTACAATACATAATGATTGGAAATAAAATTTATACTTTCATCTTAAAAATATCTATTAATACTAGCAAACGAAAGGGCGCACTCAGACAAAAGCCTTTTGAATTTAATTTCCATGAAAGAAATACACCAAATTATGTTCCTATAAGGTCTGTTTTTTTAAACCATTTCTATTTAACATGGTACAAAAAAATAAACTTCGTTCCGTTTTTACACTATTTCTTTTGATTTAACAAGGTTAAAAAATTGCCTTTATTTAAATTCCAATTTGATTTAAATTGTAACGAAAATTATTTCCTTTAATCGTAATTTTTAATGAAACATTTAGAAAATTCCCCGGGTTTATTGTACAGGAAATATATAGGAACCTTAAGTATCAATAATCAATTTTTCCAGATACAGTGTTTGTTATTTTACCCTATTAAAAAAAATTTTTTTTTAACGTATCTGCCATAAAAATGTAGAATTGTGTGCATTTGATTCTTTAATAAATTTTTTTCAAATAACTTTAATTTGTTTTAAAAATCTCAGTTTTTTTGCTATAAATTCTTTTCAACTGGGGATATTTAAATGATGAACCACCTTAGAGAAACTAAAAGAAAACAATGTTTCTTATCAATTATTTTGAAGGGAAAATTATAATTCTTGTAAACTAAGTTTCTTGTCCGCACTGTTGGGGCAACAAATGGCATTATTGACGAAAAATACTCATTTATGTTCAAGGGCAACTAAATTTATTATTGCCAATGTCCCTGAAAAAATCAAATTCAGATTATTTCAATAAATCACTTAAAATTTCTTTTAGTAACTACTCTCAAAGTTTTTCTTTCAAACTAAGAAATTCGTACGGTCACATCTCAAGCAAATTAATATAACTTTCATGCTTTTTAAAAAAAATCCTACTAATATCACGATTTGCGCACTCTGATAGCTATAAAATCAAAATTATCCATGACAATACTGTAGTCACGTTTTTTTTCATTTGCTTGCAATTGTTACTTTGACCAGGGAACAGTAACCGTGAGGAAGAATTTATCGAGGTATAGAGGTTCATGTCAGAAGAGTCAAGTTAGGGACTCGTGTGATTGATGTGCTGTTTATTTAGATTGCGGTACTGGGTACTTGAAATCTATGTTCTGTTTTATAATAATTAAATATTTAAAATAGACAAGTAGTGTTGTAATTTTGCTAAGACAACAATACCAATAACTGATTCAATATTTCTATCATCCCTGTATATTTTACCGTGAAAGAGATTTGGATAAATATATATATACATATATATATATATATATATATATATATATATATATATATATATATATATATATATATATATATATATATATATATATATATATATATATATATATATATATATATATATATATATATATATATATATATTTATATATATATATATATATATATATATATATATATATATATATATATGTGTGTGTGTGTGTGTGTGTGTGTGTGTGTCGGTGTGTCGGTGTGTGCATGCATGCATACGTATTTTCGTAGAAAATGTACCATTTTTTAGAAACAGATATGTTTTTAAAACATGTATGAGCTATGTACAAGCAAAGCGATAAAATCTATGTAAACATCAGAAGGGATGCAATTTATATATAATTAAATTTCCATCATACGCATGATTAATTGAATTCATTTAATTTCAAAGGCATAGCCTTGCACTTACTCTCATTAATTTCATAGGACTGCTATTAAACTTGGTGTCTACCTGGAGGAACCAGAAATTATATTAGCTGCTCATTATAATTTATTATCAAATTTTCAATTCAAGGCGCCCAGATCGTATTAAATACATCGTGAGCAATTTTATGTTTAGGTATAAATTCATTATTGCAAAGAAGGCAGCGTAATATATCTTACGTTATGAATGACGCGTTCATTAAATTGAATACATTTATTACATTTATTCAATCATATTTCATAAGTATGAATTTAGCATTAATCCGGACATTTGGCCGTCTTTAATCAGATTACCTTAAACTAGCAAAGCAAAGAACAGATAGAAAATGGATGGAAAAGCATGTTTGTTTGCATTAAACTGCAATTCGTGAATAGTAAATCAGGATTTATTCACATTTTCAATAAAATATAATGGAGAGGCACGTTAAGAATACAGTAAATACTTCGGCCTGCTAGATGACTCAAAGATCTTTTTCCAACTGTTGGTCTCAACTGTAAAAAGTATATATATATATATATATATATATATGTGTGTGTGTGTGTGTGTGTGTGTGTGTGTGTGTGTGTGTGTGCGAGTGTGTGTGTGATAACAGTCATTTAGAGATATCGTTGAGCTTTCTTGTACTCGAACTGCCGGGGGAGGCACGCATGAAAAAGAGTCAGACCAGAGTGAATAGTCATAACTACCTCTTCTGACGAAATTTCTAGAAGGGTTGCATCACTCTGTTTTTGAAAACAACTTAATCTTTACACGTATATTAGGGGATAATTTAGTTGGTTATTTTAGTTATCTTTAGGTCAGAATTTGGATTAAGGGACGATAATTTATTGAAACAACACGGAAGTTTTTGTAAACTGATATTCCACTTACTCTCTTTAAACCGAACTGCGTACACATACGACATCAATTTGCATGTTATCAGGTAAACGACTCAGTTAAAACAAATAAAAAAGAAATGTTACCCCCCCCCCCTACAGTATATTTTACATAGGAATGTTACCACTAATCAGCTATAACAGGAAATAATTTTATTAATGTAATACATTTTAATTAATTTATAGTGGTACATAGTCTCAATAAAAAAAAAAAACTTTAATATAGAGAATTCCTGAATTTTATTGAACATATTCTTTCCATCGTGATGAAAAAGAATTTCTTCTGCGATAATTGGGAATAATAGGCTTTGTATTCTTTCTGGAAATCGTCTTTGAAGAAGTCACGTACAATTTTTTAACGTACTAAACTGTCACGTTTAAGCGGATATTGCAGAATATTTCAAATCGCTTTTCGGCATCATGAACATTTTATAAGAAATCATTTTTATATGGAACCATTTAAAAATTTAGCCTTTTCTCTTTCTCTCTCTCTGTCTTTCACTCTGTCTCTCTCTCTCTCTCTCTCTCTCTCTCTCTCTCTCTCTCTATATATATATATATATATATATATATATAGAGAGAGAGAGAGAGAGAGATAGATAGATAGATAGATAGATAGATATATATAGATATATGTGTGTGTGTGTGTGTGTATGTGTTGTTTGTGTGTGTCTTAATTATTAAATTATTTTTATTAAAAGTAGTTGGCTGTTCCTAAAATTTTACGATAACAAATTTAATCTAATTAGAACATTTGAAATATGAGAGTAAAAAGGAATTTTGAAATACTTTTCTTCGGTACCACTTCGGAGAGCTCTTTTACTTTGGCTTTTAATCAATTGTTGACAAGAATTCCCACTTTCGAAAAGAAATTGCGGCAACTTTTCTCACTGAAGCCCTCAATAACAAAGATTTCCATCCTGATACTCGATATTTTTTTAAGCGGCTAGTTTTTCTGGGCTTTTTTCATGCAGGGATGAAAACTTGAAGTCCTCTTGAAAATACCCCCAACAGTTTTTCTTTATCTCACTTTATCTTCACATAATACTCAGACATACTCCAGAAAATGAGAAGAAAATTGTATTATTTATTCTTTGATTTTCTCCTCTTCTACAGACAATCAGACGCTGAATACTTTAGCATAAATTGAAAAGGAATCGCGTTCAGTTTCCTTCAACAGGCAGAATGTGATTGAATTTGTTTTGCTCCTCAAAAAAACAAACGGAGAAAAAGGGGGATACGCTTATTTGTGTTGTTTCGAAATTTTTATCTGAGGGATTTCAAATGACTTCTAGGATATAAATATGACGTCTGTTTGCATACTTTGCATCCAGTCTTAATATCCTACAATCTGGGGCACAAATATACAGCCTTGTGTATAAATATTTGTGCATTAGTGGGAAACAGAAGGAATCCCGGTATTTATGCGTTTGTATTGCATAGTGATTCAAAGTTAAGCTAATGAATGCAAGTTACACTATACTTAGATGTATTTTGTAATCCAAATACTGGATAGTGATTCAAAGTTATGCAAATGAACGTACGATATACGATACATAGATCGATTTCGGGATTAGACTATTTCATACTTATATTTCACAGTTAAACAAACTATTTATGTTGCATAGTGCAATACTTATACTCAATAGTTTTAGTCCATAGTGATTGAAAGTTGAGATAATGAAGTTTAGGTATTCTATACATAGATTGATTAGGTAATCAGTATATTTCGTACTTACTTATATTGCACAATGATAAGAATCACTTATATTGCATGGTGCAATTCTTACTACTTATATTGCATAGTGATTCTAGTTTAGGAAACATACATTCTTGTGTATAAATATTTGTGGAGTAGTGGGAAAGAGAGAAAGATTGGGTATTTATGTACTTGTATTGTATAGTGATTTAAAGTTTAGCAAATGAATGTGTGACATTCTATACATACACTGAAGTGCCACTGAATTAGGAATACCTACCTAGTAACGAGTTGGGCCTCCTTTGGCCTTGATAACGGCTGCCACACGACGAGGCATAGATTCAACAAGTTTCTGGAAACGTTCCACGGGAATGGCTTGCCAAATATTGGCTAAAGCTGTCCATAATTCAGTAAGTTTCTTTGGTGCTGTGTGATGGCCTTTCACGCCTTGTTCCAAAACATCCCAAAGATGCTCAATAGGATTTAAGTCTGGGCTTCTAGGTGACCAATTCATGACAGAGAAGTCAGAGGAATACTCATCCAACCAGCCAGTAGCCAACCGGGACTTGTGAGAGGTACAGTTGTCTTGCTGGAAAACTCCATTACCGTGTGGATAACAGAACATCATAAACGGATGGAGGTGATCACCCAGCAACTCTACGTACCGAATTGAATTGAGGGAGGTTGGTACACGCACCAAAGATCCCAAACTGTGCCACGAAAAAAACACCCCAGACCAAGATTGAGCCACCATGCCCTTGTACAGTTCCAGCCAGGCATGCAGGATCCATGGCTTCATGAGCCTGACGCCATATTCTCAGCCTCCCGTCGGCGTTAAGTAGCCAGAATCGAGACTCATCACTCCATGCTACTCGTTTCCAGTCCTCTACACTCCAGTCTCTGCTCTTTTGCCCAGGCAAGACGTGAAGCCCGATGGCGAGTATAGAGCAATGGTACTCTCGTAGGTCGACGGCTCCCGAAACCCATACGGTGAAGCGAGCATTGCACAGTCCGTTTACTGACTGTACAACTGGCACCGTCATTAAACTGGGTGGTAATTTGAGCTAATGTTTGGCTTCGCTGGCTACGTACAATACGCCTGGGCCGTCTCTCACCCCGCACTGTCAAGGCTAATTGTCCTTTGCAGTTTGCCCGATCGCTAGTTTTTTTTCCACCATCCATGTATTCTTGGTATACTCTTGACACTGTCGACCTTGAAAATCCTAGGTGTCTGATGATTTCGGAAATTGAATGGGCCATGCGTCGCGCACCTACGATTTGTCCGCGATCGAAGGCGTCTAAATCAGGCAGTTTACCCATACTGGCAATTCCAACAACTAATTCAGAACAACCACAGTACGCGCTATATATGCAGTTACCACAGCGCCCTCACTTGCGTATACATGATGCGCCGCGCTACACAATTTGCATAGGCTTTCCTATCCCTAATTCAGTGGCACTTCAGTGTAGATGGATTTTGTGATCAGTATATTTCAAACCTGCTTAATATAGTGTTAGAAACTACTTGCATGACATCGTGTAATACTTATACTTACTTTTTATATTACAAAGTGATTCAAAGATTAGAAAATAAACGTAAAATACTCGATTCATAGATGGATTTGGTATTGAGAGTATTTAAAATTTACTTATATTAATTAGTAATAAAAACTGTTTATATTGCAGAGTACAATACTTATACAAGCTATGTACTTATATTGCAAAGTGATTCAGACTAAAACAGATTAATGTAAGATAATCCATAAATAGATGGATTTGGTGATACAAATATCTTTAAAAAAATCTTTAACTTATATTTAATGAACCGATATTACTTCAACTGAAATTCGCAATTTCAGTAATATTAGAATTTAAAATTTGTAGTGATTTACAAACAACTCGCAAATCAGTGGGTTATCCACTAAGCTGGGTATATAAAAAGAATCAATGAAATTTTGCACATAATATAAATAAATGCTTGTGACTTATTGTTCTGAAATATTAACTAATTAGAAGCATTCTGAAAATAAAAATATTAGATTACCAAGTAAGGTTATTAACTTTTACACATTTGGTTGGTATGTCAATTTCTAAAATATTAGCTTAATGTTTTTCCCCACGGTTTTGAAGCACATATAATCCTTTCAAAAAATTAAATAGTTTAATTACGTATTAAAGAATTATTTTACGACATTTTCAAGCAATATCTATATATTTAAGTTGCTAAGCCAACTTTTGGGGGAGTCGGTGAGGGAATACTACTGCATCAATTTACTTCATATGGGTCTTAAACGGAAGATTTTAATCTGTAGATTTGTCAAATTTGGTTTCTGTAACCGCAATTTCTATTAATTAGAGATAATTTACAATTAAAAAATTTATTTCTGCGCATGCTCAGTGGCATGTTTAAATCTGTCTTTAGAAACTCACTGTTTCTGCGATTACTCGGTGACGATTTAATGATAAACACGTTTGTTCCGAGGAGTCTCTCTACATCTCTCTCTGCCATTTTTATTTTTATGATAATTATATTTGTGAAATATAAGATTTAACCTCACAGAAGTTGTTTATTTCGCGCTGTTTAATTAGCGATAATTTACAATGAAAAAATTGCTTTCTGCGCATGCTCGGTGACATTTTTAAATCTGGCTTTAGATACTCCTAAGCACGAGACCACTTAAACACATTAATTTGTTTCTGCGCATTATTATGATTTTCAACAATTTTGTTTAGTTTAAAATATAATTAATAGAAGAAACCCTCTCCTACGTTATTTAACAGAAATTAGTGTAAATCCCCTAAAAAATGCCAAATGGTATTTCACCAGTCTAGCGAATTAAAAGTGCATTTTATTTCACGGTCACTGGATCATTTTATTGGTAGCTATTTTAACACTTCTATGGATATATATATATATATATATATATATATATATATATGAAACAATATCATTCCACTTTCATTAATTAAACGCCTGTTCGAAAATTTCCCTTCTTGTCTCAATAAAGTATCGACACTTAATCCAAATTCTGACCTAAAGATAACCAAAGTAACCAACTAAATTATCCCCTAATGCACGTGTAAAGAGTAAGTGTCTACAAAAACAGTGTGACCAATTCTTCTAGAAATTTCGAGAGATTGTTCGATGAGTTTCCATGAGATCACCCCAATCTGACGTGCGAGGTCAGAGGATCTAAACTAATCAATTAAAAGTTCAGTGTCAGGCATTTTCGACGCAGGCAGACATATTTCGGTGCCTTTTTACGTTCTGCCACTGTCCCGTTAGCGTTTTTTCACTCAAAACGCAGCTTGAAAACAAGCCGCGAAATACACTGCTTGACAATTGCTAAGGAACAATCACATTTTTCGGAATATTTCATAATAGACATTGATTGAAGAAATTAAACTTAGTACATATTTAGTAGAGATACTGTGCATTATTTATTATGCAAAATGGTACAGATTTCGCCACATGGAAAAAGAAGAAAACGAAAAACAAAAAAGATGCTCTTTGGAGCATTTCCAAACAACCACGAAAAATGAGTCTTCTTGCCAGAATGAAACAGTTATGAGTACCTTAGTAAGGCGTATGACCTCATCGGACACTAGTCCACATTTTGAATCTGTTTTTTATGCTGTATACTAAAGTACTGAGGAGTCGTTTGGGGGATATTGTCCCACTCCTCTCTCAATTCGATTTTCAGTTCTTGCAAGGTTCGGGGAGGGCGAGTTCTTTGAGAAACATGTCTGCCAAGAGCATCCCAGGCATGGTCTATAGGATTTAGGCCAGGAGAGTAAACAGGTCATGTCATACGTTCAAAATTTTCACTTTCTGGTGTGTCCGATACTTCAGCGGTCCTGTGTGGACGCGCATTGTCGTCCATAAGCAGAAAATCTGGACCTACCACACCCCTAAAAAGATGAAAATGATCCAGAACAATCTCTCTGCAATACCGCTGCGATGTAACGGTACCTCGCTCAAATATGTGCAGCGGTATTTTGCCATTCGGCATAATGTCTGCCGACACCATCACGCCTTGGCCATACCGATGACGTTCCTGAACATTCTGTGGTGCATAACGTGTCCCCCTCTCTCTACACACTAACTGTTGGCCAGAATCACTTGTCACAGTGAAATGGGATTTGTCAGAGAACATCACTCTTGACCACTCTTGCTGATCACAAAAAATATGTTCCTTACACCAACTTAATCTTTCTCGACGATGGCGTGGTTGAAGTTGGATGCATTGAACAGGCTTCCATGCATACAAACCGACCTGATTTAACCGCCTAGAAATGGTTCTGACTGATACATTTGTACGAGTAGCGGTTGCAAGGTCTGCAGCTATCTGACTAGGAGTGAGATGTCAGTTCCTTTTCGCCACTAGGGATACATATCGATGCTCTTGTGGTGTGGTGTTCCTTCCACGACCACTGGCATGCTTTCGAATAGCATTTTCACCTTCAGCAGCCTTTTTTAATCGCGATATGACACTTTTTGCCAGTCACATTATTCAGGCCGCATTAGTGACACTTTTTCCCGCTTCGATCCGTCCAACTGTTCGTCCACGATCGTACGCACTCAAATGATGTCTTGCAGACATTTTTCACTTAGTTATTGCCACACCACACTGATTTTCCCAGAAATAACTTCCAATAACCTACGGCGCTATTTTCATCAGACACCTAACTGCATGAACTTCCGAAGGAATAAATAGTTTTCTTGCACTGCATTTTATACAGATAGCAGGTCCTGCCCTGTTACGCCCTCTGCATTTCATTTTACTGTGAGTGGTCTGCTGTTGGGAACGCTAGTTTGAAAAAAAAACAGTTGTTTCTTAGCAATTGTCAAGCAAGTATAGATAAGCTGCTGTAACGTATACGTGGCCACACGCAGCATTTTTTTCACGCTGGCGGGGGACTATCTGTCGCGTTCTCAAGGTCACCCGCTGGAGGATAGAACCAGACCTATTTTTCAAACTGGATTTCAAGCGTAGGCTACTGCCGCGTTTTTTCACGCTGCGTGAAAACACCTAGCTGATAGTATTGAAGACGTGTTTACATGAAGATAGGAAGTTAACTGTTTCTGTTGTTGGTATATTCTTGTGTTCTCGAAATTTTTGATATTTAAAATATAACGGAATACTACTTGGAGAGTGGTCTTATGATTATTGAAATCGAAAAATATCCTTTTCTTTACTATACACGGAATAAGGATTTCAAAAACCGGGAACTCAAAACTGATACATGGATGACTGTGACAAAGAATGTTATTGGGCAAAAATTGGACCAGGTGGGCGAAAACAAAAGTAATTTTGATAAGTAGTAATACAAATTAAATTTTATTTTTTACAATTTATAACCTAAGTTGTAAGTAGGTGATAAATATAACTAGACCGTGGATTATATACAATTGCATACAATATTTACTGAATTGCATTCTTTCTATTTAAAATATTATAAATAAAAACTGCATTCGCTCCAGAAAATATATCTTCTGTAATAGCTATATCCCCGTTTTACGCATCTGAACAGCAACAGATACCTTTTAAATATGTTCTTTTGTTCAGGTATGTAAAATTCAGATAAAAAATATTAATGCCAATTTCTATTTAAAGTGCATATTTATATTTTTAAGTACATATCTATCTATATATATAAAACAGTTCCGTAAATGACTGACTGACTGACTCAATGACATACAACGCACAGACCGAGCCGCTGGACCTAAGGGGCTGAAATTTTGCATGGCGATTCTTCTTATAGTGTAGGGGTGCACTAAGAAATCTTTTTGAAAAATTCTTCTTAGATTTTTTTAAATTAAATTTTTAAACTGCTTTAGTAACTTCTTTTAAGTTTGCA
This sequence comes from Dolomedes plantarius, assembly GCA_907164885.2. Lineage (NCBI taxonomy): Eukaryota > Metazoa > Arthropoda > Arachnida > Araneae > Dolomedidae > Dolomedes > Dolomedes plantarius. The sequence continues at coordinate 35,793,792 of OU015500.1, forward strand.
TTTAAAATAATAATTTGAGGGTTATAAAATTTATATCACGAGAAAGATAGTAAAAATTGCTCTAAAATGAGATCTTTTCTAATCTTTACCTCCATTTCCGAATTTTTCGTGGATTTTTAAAGATTAATTTTTTGACTTTAATTTATTAAATGCTGATCACATGATTTCTTTTTCGGGTACTTAAAATAAATTTATCGTCACCTGCATAACAACTAAATAGACAAAAAATATTTTTCTTTTCTTGCTAATGCGGCAGACGATTGGACATTGTCCAAAAAAATATTAAACTACAGTAAAAGATATGTTCCTCAAACTGTACTATATTAACTGTACTATATTCTTTAGTATGTCTTATTAGATATAATTTGAATATTCTCTTCTACATTAAATTGTCTATAAAAATATCCATTACGATTTTTTATAAATATATTTTTTCGTTTTTCGTTTTTTTTTACATCAATTGCCTACATTGATCGTTGTATTTATTATAAATATATTTATACATATTTTTGGCATTAATTGCATACATTGACCGTTGTATTTAATTTGAATGTACTTGTAGCGAAGTACGGATTTTAAGCTAGTAAGTGCATATTATATTAAGTACATATTATTTTAAGCACATATTTTATTTAGTACTTATTATTTTAAGTACATATTTATTAAGTCACCGGTTCAATTAATAAAACTCATAAAGTCTTAACAGCATTTTCATTTACTGAAATTGAATTCATGTTGTACTGCAAAGCACCAACGACTGAGCTCGCGTAAAGAACACGCACGTGTGGACGGCTTGTGTAGATTTTCAAGCTGCGTGAAATGACGTAGCGGGAAAAAACTCTCGTGTGGTCGTAGCCTAATAGGTGCGCTACGTCCCTTTGTTCGTGTTTTGTGCTGATCCGGCGGGTCCCGGAAAGTTTGAGTGTGATAATATGCTAAAAATGTACCTATACGTTATTCCAAGAAAAAGTGATGAGAATCTGCCCAGTGAGTGATCCAAGAAATAAAAACAAGTTTACGATGATGGAAGTACGTCATCCCTCTGGCCTGATTCTTTTTATGCCTGTCTCCCCGGTATACGACTACAAGATAATTCAACGGTATTTCTCTCTACATGACCATCATTACATCTATATATATATATATAAAACTTAAAAGTCACGGCGCAACAGTCCGACGTGGACCACGGCCGGCGGTACCCATTTCCGCTTTCGTAACCAGGGGCTTGGGGTGCCATACAGCATATGTCTCAGTCAGGTGGTCAACCTGATGTGGGACTCCCAGAGTTTAGTTCCCAAGCATGCTTGGTCCTCATTTCATCGACCCACTGAACGGATGAAAGGCTGAGTCGACCTTGCCCAGTCACAGGGTTGAACCCTGGGCCTGTGGGATGGCAGCTTGACGCTTTTAACCACTACGCCACCGTCTCTCTCTCTCTCTCTCTCTCTCTCTCTCTCTCTCTCTCTCTATATATATATATATATATATATATATATATATATATATATATATATATATATATATATATATATATATATATATATATATATATATATATATATATATATATATATATATATACATACATATATATATATATATATATATATATATATATATATATATATATATATATATATATATATATATATATATATATATATATATATATATATATATATATATATATATATATTAAATATTATTGATCCCAAATGTATTTTATTTTATATCGTTTCATTTAGATCCAATTTAAAGACCCAGTATTGCATAAACGATGGGTTATTTTATAAACTTTTAAGTGGGATTTACTTTTAAAATGTCTGCAATTAATTTCGCGTAAAAATTATTTTATAAAATCCCGCTGATTAATTCATACAAAAAGTATAGTATATGTTCTTTTTTTTTACTTTAGATTGCAAGTTTTAAAGAAAAATTTCTAAAAATTCATGTTGCACAGAAAGTATAATGTATAAATGTGTTCGTTTTTATACCAAAGAAATGTATTTAAAAGTATTACATTAAAAAATGGATTATTTATATAACATATATAAAATATGAGATTTGTTGTAATTATAACCGAGGTGTTTTATCTTTAAAAATTTCTTAAAACTTGTGGAATTGTTAAAATCATAAAGAAATAAAAAATAGTGACTAATTTGAATTAATAATAATAGTATTCATTCAAGTCAGGAAACTTTGGGATTTGTTAATTTATATCATCACACTTAGTGGAAAAATCGAAAATAGCTGCGCAGAAATATAATACAACATAAAAAATTATCTATCAACTGAGTCTGGATTTTTAGCATACTGAAATAAAACACATTTTCTAGTTCTTTTATTAGACTTCAACTTTTTGTAACAAGTTTCGATTCCTTTTTTCTTCAACCAATTGCTTAAAAGAACCTTATGGTACTAGAAATAAATTGAAACAATGATTTTCCTCTGAAATCGTCAATAGAAAATGGATTTCGATTATTTTTCTTTATTTTTTTGGCTAACACTCTCCATTAATAACAAAAGCGATGTGTTTTGGAAACTCTACAGTTTGTCTTCAAATAAAGGCTTTTTATGTACCTACTCTTAAATTAATTTTGCTCCATTGATTGATTAAAGTACTTTAAGTGGTTTAGCAATAAATCCTGAAATTTCGCAAAGTTTTTAATTGATTCCATTTCTTTATGTCTCGTAAAAAATTCTAATCTGAAATCTCTGAAGTTCAGTTAAATATTTGATCATGACCAGAGAATAGATTTACTTTATTTCCTGCGATTATTTTACTGTTTGTTTACATTCAGTCAATTCAATGTGTAAATTATAATCATATGTGTCATTTTTAGTTAAGGACTTGAAATGAAAATTGAAACTCAGTTCTATACTCGAAAATAATCAATTTAGATTTGTCACTATATATTGTCCAATGGTGTATATATATATATATATATATATATATATATACACATATATATTTCTAGTAGTCGTATAGAATGATTTCTAAATATTATCTGTCCATTTATAGTTCACTTGAAGTGAATGTTTTGTTCACAAAGAATATTTTCTTAATCAATGAAATTAATTAAAAACAATACATTTTTATTTACTCTTTTAATACATGGCCTGCTTAGGGAGTTTGATTCCAGTTTTACATAATTTCTAGATTAATCCTAGAGTTCATTTATTATGAAGAAAAATCAAGAGGAATATAAAAATTATTTATATTCCCCTGACCTCTATTATAAAGGATTGCCTTAAAGTATAAACATTTTTATAACCTATAAAAGATCTTTTGATGTTAGTTTGCCATTAAAATGGGTTAACTTACGTTTATTTCTATCAAACAGAATGATAAAACACATAACTCAGACTAGTATGTCTCCCATTTATCATGTTAAATAATGAGCAGATCCGTAAACACTCGAGGAATTTAGCATTTATACAGCACGTTAAAACTGTCGTAAGCTACATACTAAAGGTATCAAGCAGTTTGCAAATCAAACGTTAAAAACTTATCATTATTTAGCAGAGTCCAAGAAGTATTTAGGGCAAATAGATGCTATAATATTAGACAAACTGAGATCTGCCCTTTATTTGAACCAAACCGATTAACTCCATGGATCAAAAAGTGGAGAATAGTTATAAAATAATATGAATTGTTTTTATTTCAATAATTTTTTAAATATAAATTCCGATACACACAGTAAAATGTGATATTGCACATGTAACTTTTATCTAACGACATATAAAATGCATCATATAGAATATTCTAGGAGAAATTGTAATTATTACTACATTTTTTGAGTGACAAAGGGACTTAATCGATTAGGCAAGTGAAAAAAAATGTGATAAAATGCAATTCAGTTTCCAAATTATATTTATATTACACATAAAATTTAAATAATTGTTTAATTTAAATAATTGTTAATTACCAAGTGCTTACTTCTTGGGCAGTTAGACTGTAACAGACTAATTAACTTAGCTTTTATGTTATCAAACAACACTAAATAATATACCGTTATCATCAAGTAATTGCTTCAGTGTTCGAAATGCATTGTTGCAACGATTTAAATTAGAGCGAGGACTTAAATTGATTGGTTTCTGAAATAAATTTGTTTTATTCTATCTCCAAAAAACAAATTGTCATTTAGTTGTGTTAATATTTGTTATTAGGGACATTTAATATAAATATAGTACATTAATAGCCTATCAAGTGTTTGATACTAATTGAAAAAAAAATAAACAAGTAGTTAAACGATTTAGCTTGTGAATGGCTCATTTAATGATTATTTCTCTCAGCAACGACTATAAGGTAAATCAAAAGTTCAATAGGCAAAATAGACATGTGACACTTTGTAACCATTCCTGGATGTTTAGCGATGGAACACTTTCGTATCTATCATCTGAGAGAGGTTCTCTAGGTATATGCATTCCCACAGATGGTTCTAATACAAGTTCAAACATTAGAAATTATGTCGCGACTTCGTATCAGCTCCGACTCATCTTGCCTGTATTTTACTCGTTATATATATTGTACGATCATTAAGAATATTTAAGAATAGAGAAAAATAGATAACCGACATAAATAATAAAGAAAAGAACAATACACAAAACTTTCCAATTAGTTAAATAAGATTTATTTTGTTAATGGAATTTATAATAAGACAACTGCGATACAATGAGAATTAATTTTCAATAATAAGCTAGAATTTACGTACCAAAAATGGTATGCTTGAATAGTTTAAGGAAATCCATTAGTTTTTTTTGCCACAAATATGTTTTAAATAAAATGCCATAATGTGATTTTACGAAAAAACCTGGATGTTCTGATTTTTAAAAAATAATTGGAATTTCTCAAAAAAAAATGAATGAATAAATAGCAAATAGATAAATAGCAAATAAATAGAATAAATAGCAAAAAGCGTTTTCAAGAGAAATTTCACCATAATCATAGAACAACTGACCAAAAAACAATCAGAAGAAAATTACCCAAAATGCATCTGTCTTTATAATGAATATAATACATAAAAATTCCATTAGGTTTAAAGCAATAAATGTATAAACAAATTATTCCAAAAATTCTCAAATTCAAGAAAGAAATTTACCAATTTAAACATTAATCTTTAAGCTATTAATTCTAATACATAATAAATATTTTTTTTAACATAAGAAAAAACAATTTTACAGGTGCTGCCATCTTTTTACAGAAAGGTGAAGCAATGCTAAACATTCTTTGCCCCCCCCCCCTCCCCCAGGAAAGTTTAATTGTCTGAATTTAGTAGTGTCACCTTGGTAATGGGACGTTTAATTTCCCCGTTTTGAGTTCGGATGGAAACCACTCTAATCAGATTGTCTGGACCAGGGTGAGTCTCGGTAATTCGGCCTAGTCTCCATAGCATTGGAGGACAGGCACTATCATGTACAATGACCAAGTCTCCAACTTGTAGATTTTGGTGGAGTACTGTCCACTTTGGTCGTTGTTGTAGATAATATAGATAGTCTCGGGACCATCTTTCCCAGAATTGCTGCCTCAGTTTTTGGATTAAACACCTGGCATTCAAGGGAAGATTTGTAGACTCCGATGAATCTGGAATCTCTAATGGGGGGCACCGACTATGAAATATCCAGGAGTTAAAGCCCGGATGTCAAATGGATCATCAGATAGTGGAGATAGAGACCTTGAATTTATACAAACCTCTATCTGGCACATGAATGTATACGATTACTCAAAGGTGAGAATACTGGATTTACTCATTTTCAGTAGATGATTTATAGTCAGTTTTACTGCCGCTTCCCATATGCCACCAAAATTAGGGGATTAGGGAGGGATAAATTGCCAAGTAATAGAACTGCTAGAAATGAAATCCTGAAGTTCTCTCTGTCGAAGAATTGCAAAGAGCTCCTTCAAATATTTGGAGACACCCATGAAATTCCTTCCGTTATCTGAGTAGATATCAGTAGGAAGGCCACGACCTCCAAGGAATCGTCGTAGAGCAGCGAGAAGAGGCTGGGAAGAGAGATCAGTCACCACTTCAACGTGTACTGCCTTCTTACACATGCAAATGAAAACACTAATATATGATTTGATTCTCAGTTTACTCCTAGCGGCGTTTGGCCTGGTTATGAAGGGTCCAGCAAAATCGATACCCACCTTTGAGAAAGGTCGTACTAGGGTAATTCTGTCTACAGACAAGTTTCCCATCAGTTGTTGCAATGACTTTAAATTTAGTTTTTTGTATGTAAGGCATTTGTGGATTTCGAGGCGAACAGTAGAACTTCCACTCACAAACCAATATTTTTGTCGGAGTAATGAGAGCCCTAATTGCGCCCCCGCATGCAAATCTTTCTCCTGAAAATGCCTAATGAGCATTCTTGTGAAAGCATGGTGTTTTGGCAATAGCATGGGGTGCTTATGATCGAATGTCAAGGACTGATGCTGTGAGAGCCGTCCACCAACACGAATTATACCATCAACGTCAAGAAAAACGTTTAGGGATAGAAATTTATGATTTGTGGGCAATGGTTTGTTCTGTTTGAGAAGATTTACTTCTTTAGAATATTCATGATGTTGGATGATTTTTACAATACTGTTAATAGATTATGAAATCTCTTTTGAAGTTAGACATCCTGAAATTTTGTCATTAGAAGGGATTGAATTGTTTATGAATCGATTACACAATGCCATACCTCTGGATAGTTTCATAAAGGATGAAAACTTCCGTAAAAATTCGGGATTATTCGTGACATTTGTCATTTGAATGGCGCTTTCTGATTCTGTAGAATTATTTGGAGGAGTTGGCTCTATCTCAAAATGTGTAATGGTTTGAGGTTCCTTCAGCCAAGTGGGACCACTCCACCAAAGTTTATATGTTAGCAGTTGTGCAAGTAGGATGCCCCTGGATGTACAGACCGCGGGATTCATAATTCCAGAAATATGATGCCACTTAGGCTCTGGAAAAAGACTTTTAATTTTGTTTGCACGATTTAAAGCAAACTAGTTTCCCTTTGAAGGAGGAGCATAAATCCAGCTCAAAGCAATTTGAGAATCTTTCCACAGATAGATGTCATGCACTGTGATGGGTAGAGATTCCAAGAGTGTAGAGCACAATTGAGCATACATACAGAGGCTGTTCACACATTTTTTAGACGATGTATATTGTATTCACAAAACTAAAGTACATAAAATTCTTTTGTATTAAATGTTCTATTTGACATCCCTTATTCTGAACTATCTTTCGACACCGCAATTTCCAGGATAATAATGCCTTTTGAAGTGTCAGAAGAGGTATTCTATCCCATTCCTCCTGAACAGCTTTCCAGAGTCCTGTAAGGGTTTTGGGACGACGTTTGGATAATGTAGATTTTAAAAGTCCGAAAGCACAAAAATCCATAGGTGATACATCGGAAGATTTAGTAGGGATATCAGTGAAGGGTATGGCCTTGATACCAGTTTTTTGTTCCATTTCTTTTAGGAAATTTACAGTGGATTTTGATGTGTGACTGCTAGCTTTGTCCTGATGGAGTCTCACAAATTGATGGCACTGTGGGTAAAGCGATGGTATTTCATTCAGAAAAATTGGCGATAAAATATATTCCTGATAGTATTTGGAGTTAATCTTGACATTTTTTTCCACTCTCTTTATTTTTAACTTGCCATTATAAGAAAAACTAGCAACAATCATGAATCCCTTAGAATATCTTTCTTTCGATTCTTTGAACCATGTACTTAAATTTTTTCTCCAGTTTTATGATAATAAATTGCTCTTTTTTTTGTTGCAATCATTTAAATACACCCATGATTCATCTATTGTGACAATTGTTTTCCATTTTTCTTTCGATAAGTGTTTCTCATATAGAATTCTGCAGCGTGTCCTGCGTTCAGCGATATGATTTGGAAGAAGACGATGCACATTGCGTTTTTTTCGCTTTCTTAAGATTTAAATCAACGTTTATCATTTTGTTTACAGTGGACACCGAGCATTTTAATGATTTTGCAACTGTCCTTTGACTAGGGGGATTTTCTTTTAACGTTAAACAACGTACCTTTGCAATAGTCGAAGATGTCCGTTTTTCCCTTGGATGCTTGTTTGAAATTTTTGTCCCACTTGAGGCTCCAATTTGACGTTTTTTTTCCTTTCTTGTTGACGATCTTACCTATCGACGCTTTAGATATCACAAAACCGTGACTCTCACATCGTTTTTGGATAACGGAGTATGCATATTTCTCTTCGGAAAGAGAATAAATGTAGCCTTCGAGCCACTGTTTTGTTAAAAACGCCATTTTGAATAAAAACAAAACTTTCAAGCCCTAGACGATAATGTTGACTGTTAAAAACATAGTACAATTGCAATTATTTCTTTTGCAGAAACCATTTTTTATTTCCGCTTACCAAAATCGTCTAAAAAATGTGCGAACAGCCTCTGTATATATATATATATATATATATATATATATATATATATATATATATATATATATATATATATATATATATATATCGAGAGAGGTGAGTTTTTAATGTCACTGAAGCCAGAATAGAATAAAACATAGATTTTATCTTGCTCTACAGTCCCTAGAATGATGATATATGGTTTCAGAGAAACCGTAAATGAAAATTAGAGAATGCTGCACATCCATTTTTATTACGAGACAACTATAAATTCTACAGGAACATTCCTTTTGCTTTTTATATTTTCGTTCTTCCACTTAAAACATAAGACGGCAGGTAGAAAACAAATATATAGTTGCAAAACTGTGTAGATTGTATAGCATTATGACTAGAAACAACAGGAACGAAAAATCATATATTTTTAAGGATTTTAAAGTTGATATTTTGCACATTATAGGAATTGAGTGCCTTAAATATTTCTTACGGTGTAAACGGAGATGGAATTTTCGACATCATCTATGGATCTAGCAAGATTTAATTTTAAAAAAAATTGTAAGTTTTTGTATATATATATATATATCGCATGTCTGCTAGTTGTGTGTTACATTTAAAAAAAAAAACATATTTTCAGGAAGATCTAAAGAAGATATATTTCGAAATTTCATGTCTTGTTTTATGACTAGCTATGTTAGTTTTGGGAAAACTTATTGTTCGAATCATTTCAGAAGGCAAAACTATATACTATTAAAATTGTTTTCAATTCGTAAAGCATGATTTTGAATTTTAATTACAAGATGTAACCCTCTTCTCGTAACCTCATTTTGTCAACATGGACTGAAATGCTTGAGGGAATACTGTCCTATCTCTATGCCAATGCACAATCTATCTAAAGTTTTCTCAACAGAAAGAAAAAAATGCAAATTTATTTTCCAAATAAAATTTAATGAACATTTTTATTACAGAAACATTTTAATACAAGAACATTAGGCACTGACAAAAATCTTATTTTCATTCTTCGCGCATGAGCAAGTTCCCCCTCCTAGTTGTGGAAGATGGTAGTAAACCCCATCTAAGAGATTGCGTTGGTACTAGGCCTATAACATTATTCGAGAATGAGAAGCACTTCTTATAGAGCACTGTGGTCCAATTATCTGAAAATCGAAAATTTGAGATGTAACACTGTTCTAGCAGATTTGCGATATGTGTGTGTGTTTGTGTGTTTTTGTTTGTTTGCTTGTGGGTGTATGTATAAGTTAAATGATTGAGGATTATATAAAGTTTGATACATGGTAACATAACATAAGTTTTTGGCAAGGAATGAAAAATCGACACAAATTTAGCCCATCTTAAAAAGACCATGTAAAAAAAAAAAATATGCATCCCTTTATTTCTCTATTTCCTGGTATAACGTATCAACGCATCATAGCCGGTTGATCAGCTAAAGTCCTGTAAAGTTTCTAATAATATTTTCCATCTCTCTCTCTCTTTATATATATATATATATATATATATATATATATATATATATATATATATATATATATATATATATATATATATATGTGATGACCTGAATGGTCATCTCTTGAAGAAACACAATCGAGGCCAAAATTAAATGCAATTCCAAATCATAAATAACTGAAATTTATTTAACGTAAAGATCTTACTCAGTTCGGAGCCAGCCCGCGTCTCTCCAAAAAAGCGCGAAAAATAGAATTAGGTGAAAAAGGTTGCCAGAATTGGCGGAGGAAGTTAGTATGTGGAAGGCGAGACGTTTACGTCAAGACAAGAAGGACGGGTTACCATGGCAGAGATGAAGTACAGAATGGGCGATTATAAACAATTAGTAATATTATCACAGAATATCCCCCCCCCATCTAAAATGGATTGGACCCGCCGCCGTCGACTCCAAGACACTCCAGATAGTGAGAACATGAAAATTAGTAGTTAGAATATTAGGTTGAAGCTGGCTCGAAAATCACAAATGTTTTTACACTTTAAAATGCAACTGAAAAGGCTTAAGCATGTAAATATGGCATAACATTATAAACAAATAGCTGGAGAAAAATAAAAATGGAATCGTACACTTAAATGAAGACACTAATAAAACAGATGTAAAGACGTTCCAAATACAGATACAAGAAAAATATTGTGCAGGTCTCTGTCCCTGACATGTGTATCACAGTCTGAAATGTTTTCAGAGTAATGGACGAGTACAGTTCACATAGTAGTAAAAGTCACAAAAGATATTTTTATTCACAGTCTTTATCGTGGAGTAGGGATTTAGTTCTTTCGGATATCTCCTGGGTTGTAGTCACTTTTTTTTTATATATACACAAATAATGTTCTTTGTTGTTCTTTGCCCGTTGCACGTTAGTAATTGACTTTTCTTTGAGCAAAACACTATCTATATTTTATTTTATTTTTTTTTTCTCTTGATCATATACACAAAAATATTAAAATTATTCTTTCAGCAATTAGTAGAATAAATTTACCAAATGCTGTCAAAATTAACTTTCAACATCAATACCACATGTCTGGTACCTGATGTTGCAAAAATTCGAACAAAAATACAAATTCCAACAATTGGCACTGACATTCAACTGTTGTGGAAAAAAATCAAGACAATACAAGCATAAATTGGAGGTATGTGACCTGTTGTGAGTACATCCTGGTGAGCGTTTACCAAAGGGAAGGTGCTTCCAACCTGAAACTCAAGTTGAGCAAACTGCACAAAATGAAAAGGGGCAGGCAGTTTTTCAAACATGAGAGGGAAAAGCAACTGTTCAAAGGGAACATTTGAAAAGTGCGAAGAGACAGGGAGGACAGTGAGTGGAAACCCCAGTATAAATCAATAATATTTATCTAGTACACAGTATATTTCATATAAAATGTAGTAAGCTTCAAAAAGTTAAAAAAAACATGCGAGTTCCACTTCAAAATTAACTAGGATGGCGATAGGACAGGAATGCTAAAAAGAAAGATTAAGGATAGCTAAATGATTTACATATTGGTGACTCATATGAACATTTCATTACTTAAATTTAACTTCTTTTTTTTTTCGATTTTTAATTTTCTTCTGAAAAATTTCGTAATTATCATCATGTTCGACATTTATTTTGGCAGTTTTCATTTTGATTTTACTTTAACAATACCAGAAAATTACAAAAATTATATAATTACTGACCTGCTTACACACCAATTTTTGTAAACACAAAATAAATTTTTGAGTGTAAAAACACTCTGACAGTGATTTTTGTGTTGAAATATAACTTATTTTGATTATCTGCACAGCGTTCGGCATGCATGCAGAAATCAAGGCAATAATGAAAAAAAAATTCACAATCTTGAATATTTAGAGTTGAATACGGGTGTATCACAAGATGGCGCAGTCCGAGACGGGAAAAAATGGTGAGGTCAGGCGGGAAACAAAAGTCGCAATCAAACTGGAACGAACTGGAAAAAGGGCATCATCACTTGCTTCGATGTAGTAGATTTCATGATTTTGGATGAGGAACGTTTTACCTTTGGTCATTTCAAGCTGGTTAATTCAGGAACGCATGCGGGATTCGAAATCAAAAACTGTAGAGCAATGGCGTCTTCATTTCTCACAACGCAGTCGCAATCTCATGCGTGACAAAGGTTGATTTCTTGATCCAAACGCCAAACTTGGTTCTCCATCCTGTCGACTGGTGTGATGACCCGAATGGTCATCTCTTGAAGAAACACAATCGAGGCCGAAATTAAATGCAATTTCAAATCATAAATAACTGAAGTTTATTTAACGTAAAGATTAACACATCTTACTCAGTTCGGAGCCAGCCGGCGTCTCTCCAAAAAAGCGCGAAAAATAGAATTAGGTGAAAAACGTTGCCAGAATTGGCGGAGGAAGTTAGTATGTGGAAGGCGAGGCGTTTACGTCAAGACAAGAAGGACGGGTTACCATGGCAGAGATGAAGGACAGAATGGGCGATTATAAACAGTTAGTAATATTATCACATATATATATATATATATATATATATATATATATATATATATATATGACACGCATTAAATTTTGAGTAATCATTCTTTCCCCACTTAAATTCTGACAACTTTCCCCCCGTCCCCCTGAAGGCACGAACACAAATGGAGTAGCAAATTCCAAAATGGCAAGTCTTTAGAAGAGAAAACACTAAGATTAAATTTCAAAATCCCAAATAACTATCAACCGAAAAGGATGCTGAGCATGGCGGTACCTTCCCCAGTCAACACAAATTAAATTAAGTCTAGGCTAAAATTTTATCATTTCACGCCTAGCCAGATTGAATCATTGTACTGATACATTTTACACAAGTCTCCATTTGAGACACAATTGCCATTGACGAGCTATTAATCATCACAATATAAATTTCCAAAATTACAAAAATCACTAAAAAACACAATTATCATCAAATCTTATTTAAAAAAACACGATAATACCTCAATCACAAGTAAATATAATAAGAACACACAATTTGAATTTAAAAAAATGAGAGACAGTGAATTATAATTTAAACGTATGGAATCAACTTTCAAAATTATATACACTATTCTAAACTGTTTCCTTTCTCAATGCTTATTACGCACTTTTCAGGATCACTCAATGACTTACTTAAAACTAATCCTAATGACATGAGGAGGTATGTGAAACAGCTCATTCCCGGTCAAAACATTAATAATTTTATTATTTATAGACAAAACATGTTTATTTATTGAAAAAACATGTTAAAAACTCACATTTTTCAATATGCTATCCAAATTTTACCAATTTCAAGGCCAAAATATTTCATAAAATTTCACATCTTACATTCCTGCAAATTCCACAACTCATTTTTTTTTTATTATTTCGATATAGTAAAATACACTTAACAATCAGAGGCCCTTCTCCTTAAGTTTGTCGGTCGACCAAAAATATACACTATAAAAACATTTAACACAATATTTATCAAAAAATTTATAGCAATCAAAAGGATACCCAATTATGTGAAGACTCAAGCTATATGCACACTTATAAAAATTGTAAGATCAATATAAATCAAAATAATATACCTGTGAAGAAATTGTAAATCAAAATAACACATTTAAAAATTGTAAGATAACTGTAAACTGAAAAAAACTTTATGACGCTCAAATAAACACAAAAATATATACAAGGAATAAAATGATCATCGTCACACCAGGAAACCAGAATCTGCAAAAATTTTAAAATTGCTCCTAATTCAGTACATTACTTTGCCTCCCACCCCCCTCCCGAAGAACAAGATGAATACACAATTTAATTTCATAATATTATAACTTTAAAACACTCCGAATTCTTAACATATCAAGTAATTTTTCTTGAGAACATGAAATAGGTTTATCAAACTCAAAATCGTTATCAAATCAAACAAAACCTTCACAAAAACAACAAATTTTCAGCAGTCATTAAATCCGCTGCGAAAAGTATGAAAATATTACATATCTTATCACATATCTACTTAATAGGTGTCAGTTAATATTCATTATTTAACCCAATCAAGTGTTAACTAAAGTTTTGGCACAAACTTTATAATCATTATTAAAAGTATTTTCATTTCCAACATTACTTTTCAAAAACAATCTTTTCACATTTAACACCCATTTCACATTTTAAAATTTAATAAGTATCGCTTACCCTTTTTTAATATCCCGTCAAACAAAATTTTAATTTTTCTGCACGCTGAATTTTTTATTTACACACACAATATCTTCTTATGTTCTCCGGATGATGTTTGATAAACAGCCGTTTTCATTTTAGCTGACCAGAAAATCTGGCGTTGTTTTTTTTTTTAAACGCAGACTTGACAGAATTCCTGTTGCTTGGCAAATTTACAAACCACGCACCGCTGTCTTTAAAAATATAACTCACGCTGGTTGCAGAGTCGGGAGAAAAAAAAAACATAACTTCCTCGTTTCGAGGTCTTTTGGCGAAACACAGCGCAGAGAGAACGAGACTCACTGCGTCACACCCACGATGACTCTCTCTGGGAGAAAAAACACATTGACGAACAACTGGTGTGCGCGATGATTCGACGACTGATGAAATCACACTGTATCACAATTTTGACACTCTGAAGACACAATGCAGCAAACAGCAGGCAAAGCGTTGTTAATCCACACTTTGAAGTCGAATAACATCATTTGGGTTGAATGGTATCCCGACTGGAACTCTGCGACGACAATCGTTGTCACTGGTTTCTTCACGAAGCATCAGCACGAAATTTACCAACGCGTCATCGCAGTCACGAGGAGCATGACGAGAACTTGGATAAAATTTTAATTTTAACTTACATTTTTAAAGGCTGTGGGGTTCCATTTATTTTCCCTCGCGTGATCCCAAAATCCTGCGTGACTATTGACATGTTCGCTACTTGCCCTTCCCATTACGTCGTCTTAAATCCAAACTTACTCCTTCTTGATCTAACTTTACCTAATTAATAAAGTTATAGCAGTCAATGAATTAAAAGGCCGGTGGCAAAGAACTACAATTAATATATCTAACATCGTTTATTTCCAAAATCTTGAGCTATCTGATTCAATCTGATAAATTAAATACAAGAGTCATCAAGCTCCCCGCGCGACGCGTGACAGTCTCAATTAAGAATTTCCCGCCGTCTGATTAAACGCTATTGTTTTTTGCCATCTATAGTCATCGCGCATGCCCACAAGAGCTCTGTGACGCATGCACCGGAGATGAGCAATGGGCGTGACCACGGATGTCAACGAACCCAAGGGGAATTTCCCCGATTTCTTTCGATGCATTTCGAAATAAGATATGAGAATAGTGGGGAATTACGCCACGACAATAAATTAATTACTAAGCCCCCTTTAAATTTTGAGTAATTATTCTTTCCCCACTTAAATTCTGATATATATATATACAGGGTCATCGCAAAAGGTTGGACACATTTCGAAAGCTCATAATTATAAAATATATTGAGCAAACGAAATGATATTCTTTTCAAACAACTTGGCAAGTGTCGAAGATTTCTAAATGTAACTGGTACGCAATCGTGACATGGAACGTTGCGCAGAAGCGATGCAAGGTGGAAGAGGTCTTCGATCGGCTTTCCGCCATTGCAATGTCGACCGTAATTTGTATCTTTATTTTCAAATAATTTCACTCTTCAAATGCATATTCATATTTATTATTTTTTCTTCCGTAAACTATCTTTAATTCTTTGAATACTTTACATCCAGCTCATTTAAAGACAGCATGAAATTAATTGTTTTGTATAAAATTCCAAAAGTATGAGTTATTCAAACTCATTAAACAAAGTGCTGCAGGAGAGGATAAAGAACAATTCTGATTATTTGTTGGCATATATCTCGCAAAATTGGAAAGACGACATAAACGTAACCTAACGCAGCGAATCGTGCGGAATTTTAATTACAGTCTTTGTACAGTTATCCGTCCCGTTGCTTGGTGGGCATACATTTACATTTTGATATTAAACCTTGCATAAAATTCCCTAATTGCTATTCCATGGGTTTCGTAATCGTTATGGATTTGTTCCGACTCAGACTAGCTCGCTCAAAAGTTACATTATATGACGCATATATAAATTCTTGTCCTCGCGTTATATTTTTAGTTGCTTTAAAGTGAATGCGCCTAATGAATCTTGCTTATAATTTATGAATGCCCACCTGAGATTTTTTTGAAAAATTATACTTAATTATTTATCATGCTGTAAAACTAGGGATTATACACATAAAGTAACTAATGTGAATGTTTTTTTTGTCAGTGAAATATTTTTTCATTTAT
The DNA here is from genome assembly GCA_907164885.2 of Dolomedes plantarius. Taxonomy (NCBI): domain Eukaryota; kingdom Metazoa; phylum Arthropoda; class Arachnida; order Araneae; family Dolomedidae; genus Dolomedes; species Dolomedes plantarius. Next base: position 35,809,986 of record OU015500.1, read on the forward strand.
GTAAAAATCATTTTTTTAAATAAATTTCGAAAGAAAATAACTTAAAATCAGATTTATATCAGTGTTGAATTTATACTTCGGTGTATGATGCAAGAATATAATTATAAACATAGTAGACTCGCAATAACATGTGTACATTATTATCAGATACAATCGATTATTAAAATACAGTGAAACTACTCTGAACAGCTATATTATGTCCAGAATCGATTCGCAGTCCATATTGCCAATGATCTGGAAGAAACCTCTTTCTGACGGCCACCCCTGAAAACTATCACTTTTTTCGGAACTATATATATATATATATATATATATATATATATATACTAGCTGAATACCCTTGCTTCGCTACGGAGTACATTGAAATTGCATACATACAACGGTTAATGTATGCAATTAATACCAAATATATATATATATTTATAAAAAATCGTAACAGATATTTTATATGCAAAATAATGTAGAAGAAAATATTGAAATTAAATATAATAGAACATACAAAAGAATATAGTACAGTTAACAGGAACATTTCTTTAACTATATTTTAATATTTTTACCTGAAGTTTTTCCTGAAAACTGAGATTAAAATCAAAAGGGCAAAATTACAGAAAATGAAATGAAAAGCATGTTTTGAAATTATAGAAATACAAAAACAAAATAAGTGATTGAAAAAGTTTGCCTTAAAACTGAGATTAAAGTGAAAAGGGCAAAATTAAAGAAAAGGAAACACAGTATAGCCAAAGATGACAAAACTGCAAACGTGGCCAATAACTGGCATTTTAAGACAGTGTTGCTGTTTTCCTCACCACGCAAGGCGTACAGCAAAGGCGCCTTATCCTCCTTTCGCAATATTTGCAAGGCGAGGATTCCCCAGTAGGGATATTTTTCCTTAATCATTTATGAGTTGTAAATAATGTAAAAAGCAATCAATTTTTATAATATCAATCATTTTTTAAATTAAAAAAAATAGTCCCTGCAAAAAACATTAACATTATCTCTATTAATTTGAACAGAAAAAAAATATTCAGACAGTGGGAAAAAAATGTAATTATACAAAAAGAAATTAAACATTATTATTCACTACAGGCCTAAATACACTAACAAAACTTGAAAGCTTTTATATATCCACATTTAAACCATTTATGAGTTGAAATTGATGTAAAAAGCAATAAATTTTTATAATATCTGAATCATTTATCATGTCAAAAAAAAATTAGTCCCTGTAAAAAAACATTAACATTATCTCCATTAATTTGAACAGAAAAAAAATATTCAGACAGTGGGAAAAAATTTAATTATACAAATAGAAATTAAACATTATTATACACTACAGGCCTAAATACACTAACAAAAGTTGAAAGCTTTTATATATCTACATTTAAACCATTTATGAGTTGAAAATAATGTAAAAAGCAATCAATTTTTATAATATCTGAATCATTTTTCATGTCAACAAAAAATTACTCCCTGCAAAAAAACATTAACATTATCTCCATTAATTTGAATTTATAATAAACCCCTAAAAGTCGAAAAGGAAAAATGTCAAATTGTCTTTAGGAAAGTAAAAAATTTTGAAAAGTAAAGCTGAAAAGTAAAAATGTCACTTTGTCGAATGTTTGTTAAACAAAATCAATTTAAAAACTCAACACAGTGTAAATAAGATTGAAATTGTCGAATGCTTGTTAACCAAAATCAATTTAAAAACTCAACACAGTATAAATAAGATTGAAATTGTCGAATGCTTGTTAACCAAAATCAATTAAAAAAGTAAACACAGTATAAATAACATTTTAAAAAAACCATGTGAAATGTTATACACATCTTAGAATTTTAGTAGATTCAGCCTTTCATCATTCTTCTACTATTAAATGTTAAAAAGTAAAAATGTCAAATTGTCTAATGCTTGTTAACAAAAATCAATTTAAAAACTAAACACAGTATAAATAACATAGAATTAATAACAGTATAAATATCATAAAATAAATAAACGGCATTGCTCCTCTTATTTGTGTCTTTCAAAAGGATGATATAAATTAAATTAACGCTTCTTGATCTGTGGCTTGTCCATTCATGTTGTTGGCTTGAATGCTATATTAAAGTCTGTATAGCGTTGATGAAATTCACTTGAGTCTTCTTTCACTTTTCTTTCTTGAAATATCAGTTTAGAGAGCCTCGGGATATACTATATTTTTTGTTCTTCCATTTGGAGCTAGGATGTAGAGATTTTCGGCTTTTCCAACTCTAGAACAACCCACATAAAGTTGACCATGGGAGAAACAGGGTTTGAGAAGATCGAGTCCAACTACTTTTAGCGATTGCCCTTGTGCCTTGTTAATGCTCATGGCGAAACTTAAACGGACAGGGAACTGAAGTCTTTTAAATTGAAATGGTATATCGGAAGGGATGATTGGTATCCTGGGAATAAATACGACTTCGCCAGCAGAGTGATCTGTCATAATGGTAGCTTCAATCACGATCGGCATCAGATTCTTTACAGCAAGTCTTGTTCCATTGCAGAGCGAAGGTGGATGCAGATTTCTCAGCAGCATAATTGGTGCACCAATCTTCAGCTCTAATATGTGAGAGGGTACTCCAGATGGCTCCAACGTATTTAAAAATTCTGTGGTGTAGTGTACCGCTTCTTCTGTATCACAGGTGGTGTCAATCGATTTGTAAACTTGAGCTTTACCTGGCAATTCTTGTAAAAGCTGCTTATTGATAACGTTCAAATCTTCGTTTCTTGGGGCAAGGATTGCTCTTTCGCACAGCCATGTGTGATCAGTGAAGTGTTGGGCCACATTTGGAAACACCGCCTCTTTCAGCTGTTGTTGAGTTGTCACAATCATTCCAATCGTTCCCATGGCTATACATCCTGTATTATCAGCAGTAATGGCTCCATTTCCAAGTTGCAGAAGGTTATCTGCAAATTGCTCGGCTGAGGGATCACCATTGACATGAACTCGCATGTTTGTTGAAAGACCAAGTCTTTCGATGTCATTCCACACGTAAGACGATTTTAAGCAGGCCTGCATTTCATCTGCCCTGGTTCCACGTGGAATAACCGGAAGTGTCTGTCGAAAGTCGCCAGCCAACACTATAGTTACGCCTCCCATTCTGCAATTGTTACCTCTTATGTCCTTCAGTGTGACATCGAGTGCTTCGAATGCGGCTTTGTGGGACATGGTGCATTCATCCCAGACAATTAACTTGCAATGCTTCAGAATCCTTGCCTTTCCTGAATTTTTTGAAATGTTACATGTAGGAGTCTCTGTGTTTGCCAGATTTAAGGGTAACTTGAAAGCTGAGTGAGCTGTCCTCCCTCCTGTCAATAGTGTTGCAGCAATGCCAGAAAAAGCAACAGCCAGGGCAACATCGTTTCTGTGTCGCACTTTAGCCAAAAGAAGATTGATTAGAAAAGTCTTCCCTGTACCGCCCGGAGCATCCAAAAAGAATATGCCACCGCGACCATTGAAAACTGCTGTTGTGATCTTGTCAAATGCTTCCTTTTGATCTGGGACCATTTTCGGCTCATCTTCCTCTATGTATGTTGCGAGTACATTCGTATCATAATTTCGCTCCATACGTTCTTCACTCGGCAGGACTGAATTAAGGTTTCGATTGGGTTGTGGAAGTCCAAAGCTTTTTAGGTCCGATCCACCGATCAATATAATCTTGTCCTCAATGTCTATTAGCACTTTGTTGAAGATGTCGTCACTGTATTCCAGATCCATATTCTGCTGCTGCATGCGTGCTTGTTGCAGCATGTCTTCAGACAGGTTCTCCTTATGATTCATCCATAACTGTTCGGGAGATGACATGGAGCATGTATGTAGCATTACAGTAAACAGATTCCGTAAAACCTTTGGTGATCGAGATGCAGCCGCTTCTTCGAGTGCATTGTTCTAGTGGTCAACGTTCTCCAAAAGGCCTCTAAGCTGGCATGCCTTTTTGTAAGTTTCACAGAGTCGTCCCTGAAAAGTTTTCAAATCTTCAAATGATTTTGGGCCTGGTACTTCATGCAGCAGGAGGCGCAGGTGAAAGCACTCTGAATTGTTCGGATGGACGGTGTACACGCGGCCCAGTGTATCGTTTGACCTTATTCATGTTTGCTCAGGTACAACGTGTCCTTGTTTTCGACGGTTCCATGTCTTGTTTCTATTGTTCCAAGTGTAGTAATTGGGAACTTGGTTGTACAACAGGGTGCGTGCAAAGTCTGAAGAAAGACGTGATTGTCATTTCCTGAGGTGTTTGGGCACGTTCAGCAGCGTTTTCTGGTGTGAAGTAGACTCTCTGTCCATTCTCAAGGTGGACGCTCAGATGAATCACTGTGGGGTGGAGCTCATGAATAGGAAAGTTGAGTATTCGCCATACTCCTTCATTGCTGCTGATATATATCTTCCCATTTGATACTGGACAATTTCATTTAAGTCATTCTCTTCACTGTTCATTTGAAAAACAGCCATGTCAGATCCTTTGTTAATATACTTACAGACATACTTTATAGACTTAACAGAATTGCAATACTTTACGTTGATATGAGCATTGAAAATTTTTGTTAGTAGAGGGCAATACGGGACGATCCAAGTATTGTCTATAGACACTTGCGATCCTTTATAAACGATGTCAGCCTTAAATACCCCGTTTTGTGGTGATCTGCGCCGATAAAGTGGATATCCGTTTCGTCCTGTTTGCGTCTCTTTCAAAAATTGGCGCGGGTATCGTTTAGTGCAAATTCCATCTTTCATACATGGAGAGGTTGGATTTATGGATCCGCACGGGCCGTGCACCATCTGCTTAGTTACAATTGGAAATAGTCCCGGGTCTTCTTGTTCATTAGGGATTAATGCACTGATAAAGTGATCCACGCGGTAAACGTGTACAGAGTCCTTGAGCCAAATCAGAATGTGAGCATGAGGAAGTCCTCGCTTCTGCCACTCTATCGTGTACATATGACACTGAACTTCTCCAAAAATCTTTGCCTTTGTGATGAGACTCATAAGCGTTTTTTGTTTCTGATGAAATACTCTTGCTAACAAATCATGACGATCCTGTGGTTTTTGACCAACAAATAGTTCTTCCTGTATCTCTGTCCAGTTTGGATTGCAGGTGAAAGTGATGAAGAGGTCTGGTCGGCCGTAGTTTCTCACGTAGGTCATGGCATCTTGAGTACGCTCGTGCATGTACCTTGGACCCCCTGTAAAGCTGGAAGGCAAGATGATCAACTGGCCTATGTCGGAGATATTTCCATCATTCATGACCACATCCCTCAAATGAGCATACTGTTCAACTCTGAGAGTCCTCTGATTTATTCGTATGTACAATAGTCTTTCCGATTCAATCTTGGCATACATATCAACGATAAATCGGTGGAACAGGTCTTTGCTTCTCAGTAATGTGTTGAAATTTGAAGAACGTATCATCATCTTGTAAGCATAGAATTGCATAGCTGAAATCTTCTTAGTTTGGGGCATTCCTGTAGTTGGATCTTTTAGTCGCAGTTCAAAATGATATACATCCTGCCCCTGCCAAAAGATGATTGGATACTGTAGCGCGTCGTAGGACCTGTGCGTCTCGGGGATTTGTTTTAGGGTGCCACTTCTTTCTTCTAAAAGTATGTCTCTTGTCCCAGGTTGTTCACCCACCATGATCAAAGTGACTTCTTCTGTTGCGGGGGCATTGAACCGCCTCTCATGTTCACCGTGTGGGGTTCTGTCCGCTACGATCACCAATTTGAATTCCGGGGTAATCTTATCCATAGCCGACTTAAAGCTCTGGATGTAACAGTTGTGATCATGCAGCATACCTTGCAACTGCAGTACTATGTCTCGCCTGGTTTGTGGCTTGTTTTACAACGATGCTCTGCTTGCTGTGTAGTATCTCCGACAAAGTAAATTTGCAAAAATTTAGGCTCTTCCCTCGGTAGAGGCTGCAGACTGCCGATGCGGTGAAAAACTTGACCCTGTACCTTAAATGTAGGCATGTACCCGGGCTCTCTAATTTCTTTCGTTGTGCCAAAAGAGGTCATCTGGAAACATGAATTGTAGTTTCTTATATTAGAAAGGAAATGTTTAGCTTCTTGAGAAGTGCCGCTGAGTAAAGAGCATAGGGGCTCAGGTGGATCCATCAACTGTGGCAGTTGAACCTTACCTCCGCTGCAGCGCATACCTGTGGCTTCACCTTTCCACTTCTTTGCTCCACAATGTTGGAAAGTTTCAGACATGGATCCAATGTAACACGAAGGATCAGATACGTAATCTGCCGATGGGTCGTAGTGAAAAGCTGCATTTTCAAAATTAGTGTACATGCGCCTTCGAGCAGCACTTATTGTAGTTCTAACCTGCTGTATGTAGTCTTGCTTGTCTCTCCGGAGTACATTCCATTTCTCTTCTTTGATCTTGTTGTCTGTTTGCTTCCTGTCTTGCTTGTCTTTCAGGAGTACATTCGATTTCTCTTCTTCTTTGCTCTCGTTATCTGTTTGCTTCCGTTATCTGTCTGTCTTGCTTCTCTTTCTGGAGTAAATTCATCTTCTCTCCTACTTCGATTTCGTTCTCTGTTCTGTCGCTTTTGTGTCCGAAGACATTTTTTTTTCTCGGAGGCTGTGGCATATTCAAAGAAAAATGCTAAGGACAAAACATTAGTAAAACATTAAGCACTAATTGAAAGCAAATAAAATGAAAGATCCTGAAATGATTAAATTCGGCAAACGGCAATGGAAGTTGAATCTGCAAAGAAAAAAAAAGTGAGTTACCAAAACAAAAAATTATTGAAAAAATAAACACATTAAAACAATGCACAAATTGAATTCAGTTAGGGCCCTCCTCAGCACATTGACTGCCGGACGGTCCTTAAAATATGAAATATTATGATTTTTTTAAAATTGAATAACAGTAGAATCGATATATCAGTAGTATTCAAAAGTTATACAATGAGAAAAATAAATGTAATATAAATAAAATGAGAAAAAAAAATAATAGCATCGACTTTTTGTTATGGATCATATTATTGTTAAAAACTATGTGAAGACTAAAGGCATAATCGGAATCTTCAGTTTCACAGTTTGAAAAAGCGTAAAAATCCAACTTTCTTAAAAGTTGTCTACAAATTTCCGATTTTAACTGAACTTCTATTAACGTAAGGAAAAATAGTTATGTGAAACGATACGAAAACATAAATTACTGTAAATATAAGAAATTAATTAACGTCATTTAAAACTGTACAAATGAAACAAATAATATAAATACCACATTCAAACTCTAAATTTCTTTCATTTCTCAAGTAATATAATAATAAAATTTTGTTAAAAAAATTATAACACGTATTCTACAGTTTAAAACTGCATAGATTGTTTAATGAAAAAGACATTTCTACATACAGAGAGGGATGTAATTTTTAAAATCATTGGTGTTGGGTTTCTCAGTCTTATCTTTAACTCTGTTCTGAAGTAATGAAAATTCACATTTGTTAATCACGATGTTCGAGAATCAGCCTTATAGTGAATTTAGCAATGATTTTAACATACGTAAGTAAACACACACACAAACAAACACTTGAAAACAATTATATTAAAAAATGAAAACAATTATATTAAAAAATAATAGTTTATAAAAATTTCAACTTACGTTTCAACATCAAGCAGCCGTTTTGCAAATTTGAAAATGGTACGCAGTCAACCGAAAGCGAATCGATTCCCATTCGAATTTTCACTTTTAACTGGCAAACTATCCCAAAAAATCAGTGCATCTTGAAATGATTTAATTATGATTAAAAATTTTAAATTAAAAGTTTTTGAAGCTCTTTCTAAGTATGTAACATTTAATCAAAAGGTCTGTTCGTTTACGTTTTTAACGTAAACAAACGAAATTTAAAAAATAATATAATGAAAAACTGTTTAACTGTGAAGAAGATTTAATCAATTCAAGATCTCTAATTAAAATTTTCTTACTCTAAGGGCGATGAATGAATCAAGTAAATGAATGACTCATTCTTGTTTACAACCCAAGGGGAGAATTTCCGTTCTTCTTCCGCATTGAAGAACCGCGCAGCAAAATTTGTGTTGATGTACCGTTCTTTAAAATTCAATTAAAAATCGAAATTTTAAGATAGAGACTTGAAATGAGATTCATATGAATCAGAAAGCTTTCATCTTCCAGATGACGTAAATATTTTCTTTGTAAGATAAAATCACGAAGAGCATCGACCGTAGATGCTCAAATGAGCGTAAATTTTTCGGAAAAGTGGGTTTAATATTTTGATGAAAATATTAGTCTGCTTTAAATTACTTTTAAACAAATGAGGTCTAGTTTGAAGGAGAAATGTCTGTAGTCTTAGACTGTAAAAAGATCAAAATTCTACGATCATTTTTTGCCGAGATATCGTAATCTGAAGTTAAAAAAACATAAAATATCGCACAAAACATAATATAAAAAATTTTCTAGAATAAAATTTAAAATTCGGGCTTCGAGGTGCACCTTCCCATAGTCTGCATTACCCGTGTGCCAAATTTGACGTCTGTAAGTATCACAGATTCGCCTGGGGGTCGCATACACACACACACACGCAGACACAGACACACACACACACACACAGACACACACACACACACACACACACGCACGCAAACACTCTCTTTTATAATTAAGATATATATATATATATATATATATATATATATATATATGTGTGTGTGTGTGTGTGTGTGTGTGTGTGTGTGTGTGTGTGTGTATATATTTGGGGGGGAGGGAAGGGGGAGGTTTATAAAGAAGAATATGGCTGTAATGGCAGATTTAACATTATGGGTATTTAGAATTAGCAATAGGAGCTATAATAAAATATGTTTCAGCTTTTTCAGATTGATTTAAGACTTTTTCTACATTTAGGATCCCATATCATTGTACAAATACAAGCAGTTATTTTGACAATTTACTTGTGTTATGAAACATATATACGAGTCTTTCAGAGAGAAATATATATGCCCTTTGAGTTATCACAATAAAATAGTCAGCCTCTTTTAAAAGTTTTGATGGAAGGAAAGATAAAATAGCTGAAGACAGATCGTAGATTATATGTTAAACAATAAAGAAAAATAATAATCAGTATAATCTTTAAATCCGTTGCCGTACCACACCTTCGAGTAAATTTCCCGCAGTGGAGTGAACAGCAGGGCAGCAAGCAAGATGAAACGCATTCTTCAAGAAAGCTATGCTTACAAAAGCGTATCAAACCAAATTAAGAAATGAACGATATAAAGTAAAATTTCAGCAGTATAATCATTAAATCCATTGCAGTGCCTCTCGACAGGGTTTTAATCCATGTTAATACAGTGGAGATTATTAGAGACAGTTGCAAACCTTCATAGAGTGGAACAGCTACAGCTGTTTCTTTCGGTTACATCGGGATCTCGGATATGCCAGTTTGCCACTGTTTTTGACAGTTGCTTTCTGAAAACTCGAGAAAGAGAAACTTTCACATTTGTCCCTGACGATAAATTAAATGGTGTTAATCCCTTAACGATCGCATAATTTTCAAGAAAAAAGCAATTAAAGTGCCTATTTTTTCCGATTTATTCCATTTATTTCTTTGTCTGCCATATCTAGTTTTAAAAAACTATCCCCAATTACATTATAAATAGTCTGGTGCTGCCATCTGATATGTAAAACAAGAAATAAAACTTTTTCAGGATAAATGAAATGGATTGTTTTAATCTTTTTGGTGCGTCACTTTTAAACACCCCAGTCCGGAAATATCACGGGCACGAGAAATAGAAGGCGATCTCCACCCCGTGATTTTGACGGGAGCGAGAAGGAAAGGGCTAAAGAGATCCAGAGAATTCGACATCTTAATAATTACTGAACCCTCTTTTGCCATGTAGTCGGGCTCCTTATTACCTTGGATGTCACTATGTTCAGGTATCCACTGCAGGATAATACTATTATTATTGTTATATCCGTATAACTGACAGTAAAAGTAAAAGACCCTAATAAGACTTTAGAGAAATTCCGAATTAAGAAATTCCTGCCTATCAGCGTGGTGATCGGTTATGCCTTGCTGAGGTGCACGTAACGAGAAAAAATTTAGATGTTAAGCTACCTGTAGGACGGAGATTTATATTCCTACTTAAATAGCAGATTGAGCCGTTGGTACATTACTAGACTTAAGAGCCTGTAAGGCAGCTCTCGAGTCACCAAGAATGACCGCTTTTATAATATACTTAAGAGGACAGCTAAGGTGGGAGAATATTCAACATAGTTCGAATTTAAAAAGAGCCCTTTTTCACCTCCATTTTAAGCAATAAAATACTTAGAAAACTTTCGCGGTAAAAGTTAAAAATACAAATATATGAACAGTAGGACTTCAATAGCTCATATATTTTCATTTTTTCTGTATGATTTTTCCATCTAAAATTTTCCTTTAATATAATTCTTCTAAAATTTCTTATGTGTTGTATTTCTTATGTTTTGTACTTGACCAAGATTTTTTTTTATTAAAACAAACAATGATAGCATCAATTAGTATTTATTGTAACTTTATGAGTAACTTTAGCATTTTTCTTATAAAAAAGTATCCCTTAAATAAGTGATGGTGATCTCAAAGTTTAAACTTTTAATGCTTTCTTTACACCAATAAATTGAATTCAATATTTTTACTCTTTGCTCACAATTAACAAAAATTCCTTACACTTTAGAGACTTTCTTAATCGTACGTACAAGTATGGAAGAAAGTAATTCAAAATTTCTAAATACCCTTAAATCTTAATTAAAAGACTGCAAACTCCAGTTAAAGCGTATACGCATAAAAGTTTTATGTGCTCAATTCAAAGATCCCCAAAGGTTTCTGCTTATTATTTCTATAGTCTACCAGAACCAACAGCTAAAATATATTTTTTTTCTTCTAGGGACAGTAGGTTTTACATTACAGTAGGTTTGCATTACCTGGCGTGGGAGGAAATTATCATTTTTACTTTATACCTCCTCATTTTCATTTGTTCTCATAGGTTGCGTAGTGTACATATATTTTATTTTTTTCTCGCGAATGTCAAATTTTTACAATAGCCATTTAAACTGTAACAAGACTGTACAGATAATAGAGTTCAAATTGAAATAGAGTTGAATGAATAATTTCTAGGAATTACCTAATAAATATCTTCCATCAGTTGGATATATCAATCTTATTGCTGTAGCATTCCTATAAAATATAATGAAAACTTTCAATTGAAAGTTTTACCAAATTACTCATACTAGAATTATGAAGCGGAACTCTTGTATGCAATCTTTTTTTTTTTCTAGGAAAGATATTTCTTTTCTGTTACTTCTAATGATTAGGTAACGAGACTTTACAGATACACACAGTTTAAAAGCAAATAGTATACTTAAAATAGAATCTAGGAATTACCCTACAAATATCTTCCTTCAGTTGATACAATGACCTCATATATATGAAAATATAATGAGAGTCTTGATTTGAACGGTTTTACAACTCCCATATAACAGCATTTTGAAGCACATGTTTTGTTGGAAATATTCGTCCATGCAGTTTTAGGATATGTTCATCCATGTACTAGCTTCTTATCATCATATAAAGAGATTGTAGAGATACACACAGCTGACATACAAATTACTTACATGGAAGAAAATCTTGAAACTTCCTGATAAATATATCCCTTGAGTTACTAGATACATTGTTCTCATTGCTGTATCCTTGCTTTAAAATACAATGAATGCCTCAATTTCAAAGTTTTTCCAACTCCCGAATAACATAATTATGAAGCAGCCGTCTTGTAGGAAATATTCGTCCATGCAATCTTGTTGCTTTACGAAATACTCATTCATGTAGTTGCTCTTTATCATGGGAAAATACAAATGACTTAACGCATCATAGTGTGACTACAGCAGTTCATTCCATTCCCAGAAAGGACGATAGGAAGACGAGAGACCATATAAAGGGGGAAAATTATAAGTAAAGGGAATTCTTCTGCAGTGTTGTCTCTCTTGGTTTGTGTAATGGAAAAAGTACTTTTTAATAATGTGTACTTTTGTGTTTCAAGTAGCCTCCTGTTATGTTACTGCTTATTGTTGAAAGGGACTTTAATAACAGCTTTTTAATTTATATCTGTATTCATGATAACTGGACTTCAAGTAACTTATAGAGATTCTATGCTCACTTCTACCCAGACCTGGGTGTATATAATTTGAAGTGGCTCTCTATTTGAATTTGAACCACACACAGTTTATACATGAAACAATGTTTATTGAATTCGTTGCACATATAATTGGCTTTACAGCAATAAGCATGCGTACTACTTGTACGGAATGTATAAACACAGCTTTCAAGAACAATATATTTTTATACTCACGAACAGTAAGTCAAACCAGCAGTACTGCCATGTAAACTTCTGGCCCGCTAAGCACTAGCGCAGGATAACACCTTTTTAACCTTAACAACCTTTTTATTAATCACACTGCGTGGTATTTATACTAAGCGCGTATGCCGAAATTAGCATATCTGAAGCAGCTTCTTTAATTCATTCAAAAGTTCGATTCTTGTGAATCGAATCTTGTGTATACCTTACACTGGCCTCCCTCGAAAAAAAAAATTAGGTAACTGAGGTCTGAACGGCTTCAGTTAACTAATTGAAAACGCGTGCTGGTCTGACTTTTTACATAATGGGTGGCAAAGCCAAAAAACCTTCCACACGTTGTGTGGGGGAAAAACGCCACTACCATTTACAAAACTAACCCGAAGGGTCCAGGTGACACCATCAAACAGTGGATTTGCAGAGTTGCGGATACTGGGATGGCCAACTGCGCCCTAAAAAACTTATTTTAGTTAAAATTGTCAACACAATTGCACAGCATGACATTTCTTGACTGTTTGTATCTGCTCTCCCCCAATTTATAATGCACATGTGTCATGATTTGTGAAGTTAGTACATTAGTGGTTAATTGGTATATTGTGCAGTATGTATTTTTTTCCTAGTCACTACATGTCCCCTTCAAAAATTTATAAAACAACAGTATGCCGTATTTTCAGTGGCTCACCCCTTCCCCTCAAAATGTTTACACAGTATATACACTGGGGAATTTCAAACCAATTTGGTTCGGTTTTATTAAAGGGTGGGAGTTAGAATAAGAAAGTTGATACAAGACTTGTTCCTCATGAATGCAGCAACTTCTTTGCACCAGTCTGTCCAATCCGTGGAACCTCTCTTGATGGTCGCAGTCCTAGTAAAGGGGTTCGTTGACCGTGTGGGCATCCTTTGTGCAGCAGGTCGTAGGTCCTGAGGCGCTGGTCCGGCTTGACGATGGACAGGAGGTCTCTTGGGAGGAGGCCAACTTTGCTGGGCGGCAGAAATCTTCCGTTTCCTGTACTTATGCAAAGGAACTTTAAAATTGTCATTCTTCCTTTTGATAACCTTGTGTACCTTATCAGCGACGCATTCATCCTTTGATGGAGTTTATGTAGTGCACACTTTACCTTTCTTCGTACTTTTGCTTGTATCGGTATTAGATTTTAATGCAGATTCTATTTTGTAAAATTTATACGCCGCACCAACGTGTTTAGTTACTGGCTTTATCTCTCTACTTGTGTCATGTTTTTCAACAAACTGACTCTGTTTTTGGTATTGGTGCTTATGCAACTTCTTGTTTACCGCCTTAATTACTTCAGTATTTGCTGTTTTAATGCTGGAACCTGAAGGCGTTTTTTCCCGTTTTTTATCCTCCTTAACTTTAGTTTTATCCTCTTTTGACGAAAAAGTCTCTTTGAAACTTGCGATATCAGAATCGTTATCATTTAAATTCTTTAACACTGCTTCAGTTTTAGGAAGATTAAGCTTTTCGTACTGGTGCGTTTTAATGCAAACGACGTCTATAACTTCCGAAGCATCAGCTAAACTACTTACAGTATAACTCTGTGTCAACTTTTCATCCTGATTCTCAGTATGGTTTTCATGTACTTTATTTAAAACCATATTATCAACCTGGCCTACAGCATCCTCATTCGGATGGAAACTTGAAATAATATCATCATTACCTAGCGAGTTCCTACTATCGTTTAAAGAATTTTTATTGTCGTCAACTAATAAGTATTCACTAACTTCCATAACGCACACTTCGTCATCTACTAAATTTCCTTCATTAACAGATGTGTGAATATTATCTAAAATATCAGGTATAGCATCAATAATATCAGGTATAGCATTAATAATATCAGGTATAGCATTAATAATATCAGGTATAGCATTAATAGAAGTGTCCGATGATTTATTTTCTAAACCACTAGCATTAGTATCGGCACTATTTTCAGAAATTTGTACTGGAATTACCTCATCATTCCAGCTAGACTCACTTTCTTTATAAGCCACAAAAGTACCCTGACTTTCACTATTCTCAAAATAATGATTACTGCTCGGACAAAATAATACATTTGACCAAACAGTTTCAACAGGTTGAACCATATCATGTGAATCAACTTGCCAGTGCAAGTAAGGTGCTTGCATATTATTTTCTTTAAGTGCACTAATTTCATTATAACGCCGTGCGCTTCTATTATTTTGCCTGCGGTACTGCTTACGCTGCTGGTTTGAAACTCGCGAAAAATTTTGGCGCGGCTGTATAAAACTTCTCGTATCTGAATGACGGTACGGGGTAGCGAAGAAATGCCTATTGTCATGTTTAGCTAAAGCTTGATGGAGGGTAACCTTGCTTGTAATTGTTTGATTATCTAAAAAATCTTGAACACTTGGCTTCAAACGTTGGATAACTATTTTTAAGATTACCGCTTCCGTTACCCCTTCTAAATATTCCTCACACTTGGAAATCTTTTCCGTAGCAAAATCTAACGCAGACTGACCTTCACGTTGCCTTAGCGAATAAATTTCCGCTTCAATTTCACTTTGATTAAAGGTCTTTGGAAAAACACTAAGAAACTGTTGCTTGAATGACGAATAGTCAAAAATCAGATTACTGCTTTGCATACACGTGTACCACTGATATGCACTACCTCTTAAAGCGGCTAGAGCAATTTTAAGTTTATCCCCCTCTGGGGTGCATTGTTGCTGAAAGTAATGCTCAATTTTCTTTAGGAATTGGCTTGAGGGGCCGCCATTGAAGGTGGCTTCGAATGGCGCAAAATGCTGAACCATAATTACCCGAGGGAAATTTCCAGCAGGGTTTTGTTCTACAACACTCATTTTCAAATAGTATATAAGTACTTGCAACAATTTTTTCAATATAAGTACACAGTACACAGTTTTTAATTTCAATTATGTTGTTCGTTACAAATGTAACGCTAACTACCAGGGTATATATAATTTCGGGCGCCAGTATAGTGTTTCTACTTAGGGGGTACTTCTGGCCCGCTAAGCACTAGCGCAGGATAACACCTTTTTAACCTTAACAACCTTTTTATTAATCACGCTGTGTGGTATTTATACTAAGCGCGTATGCCGAAATTAGCATATCTGAAACAGCTTCTTTAATTCATTCAAAAGTTCGATTCTTGTGAATCGAATCTTGTGTATACCTTACAAACTGCTTTGTTTTGTGGGCAAGATTAAGAAATTTCGATCGACTTTGTTCTAACCGCAGACAAAAAACCAGAGATTACCTAATGCATATTTCCCTAGAGTTAGATACATCTATCTCATTATTGTATCCTTCCTCGCTTTAAAATATAATGGGTCAAGATTTGAAAGTTTTCTCAGCTCCTGTATAACAGCGTCTTAAAAAGCACACGTTTTGTAGGAAATAATCGTCAATGCAGTCTTCTTTTTCTAGGGAATATTCGTTCATGCAGTGGTTTCATATCCTCATGTAACGAGGCTGTACAGATACACTCAGTAGCTATATGTTAATAGAATAATATCTAGAAATTAACAAATAAACATCTTCCTTGAGTTGGAAACAACAATCGCATCTTTGTATCCCTGCTTCAAAATGCATTAAAAAACTTCATTTGAAAGTTTTCCCAACTCACGCATATTATCATTATAAAGAGTACGTCGTACAGGAAATATTCGTCTATGCAATCTTGCTATTTAAAAAAAAATATTTTCATGCATTTGCTTCAAATCATAAAAAAAATGAAATTCCTAAGGTCTGGAGTGTAGTTCGTAGTGCAAAAGAGTTATATTTCCCATCTATAAATCGCTTTTTGGTTTGTCATAACATGTCAGACAGGTAGATATGATAGAGGTATCCCTTTTCCTTGCACAATCTATAGGCACATAAGAATCAAACTTGTTTCTTATTATTTTTTATACTGATTCCATGAATTAATACCAAGAAACAATTATCTTTTGGATTCTTTATAGATAATTATCGCCTGGTGTGGAATCAATCGACTTAATTGTGACATCTGTAAAATTCAAGATAACTCAATTAGACTTTGGGATTCCTAATAAAATTTCCCATGAATAACATTTACGCGTGATAAAAATCTTCGTTTTTATCCACGCTTTTTTTATTTAGTATATATTTGTTAATATTTTCTGTTAAGCAGAGGCTAAAATTTAAAGCAGTTCGTTCTTAATCGAGTCTTATATGATATGGACACGACAGACAAGCATACAGAAGTATATATAAGCCTGCTCTTTGGGGTACTCCACACTAAAACATCTGCTTTTAAGTCCTGAATGTAAGTTCATATATGGCCCTATGATTTTAAAACAGTTTTTTTAAATACCTTTTATTTTTCGTGAATTTAAATTCATTCGTTTTATGTAAATCTCGTCTCCTCAAGAAGTATGAACCCTAATGATAAATTTATGAACAAAGTATTTTTTCCAGGGGACACAGGACTTTAAAGCTCGACGAAATGAGTATAAATATAAGGCTAATTCTAACCACAAAAACTCAAATAATATTAGAAAAAGAAATTTTCTTTCTTTATACATATAAAGTTAATATCTTTAAACATGTCATATACAAAAATGAAAATTATAAATCTATAAACAAATTTCAAATTAGCAGTTTCGAATTTTATTGCTAATTTAACTGCTAATTTTGAGTTTGTGTGCAGCTTTACTTTTAAACTATAAATAGGAAACTGATAAAACTACACACATATGTATATTTTATGGTACTCTAGATTTTAAAGCCAGAAAAATGTGCAATTCTAGAAAAAAATGTTGTTATGCGGGAAAATTATGCAAATATTGTGATAATTTTTGAAGTTTTTCAATTTTATGCTCAATATTTAATTTAAAAAATATTTATTAAAATTTATTTGGTTTTTTATTAAAGGTAAATATACTATAAGAGTATTCTGATCATTAATTATTTTATCTCAATTTTATGATGTGCACAGCATTTTATGATTTTTAATCACCAGATAATGATATAAAATTCTAAACTGCTAGTTTGAAAATTATTTATAGATATATAATTTCCATTTTTATATATGACATATTCAAAGATATGTACTTTATATGTATTTAGAGAGAAATTTCTTATTCTAATATTTTTTGAGTTTTTGAAGTTAGAATTAGACTATATTTTTAGTCATTTCCTCGACCTTCAAGGTCCTGTGCCCCTTAACTTGCATCATACTAAAAAAATTTAAAATATCTAGTTGATTTTAATCTGTCATTTAAATCCATGTTAATTTGAGAAACAACAGAGAAATTTGAGTAAAATGTTTTAAATAAATTTCTATACATATATGGTTTGTAAATTTATACCTATTAAAAACTCATGAACTTTTATATATGCATGCATACTCCAGCGTCCTCCTGCCCGTATGTGTCATATCCTAAACATATGCAAATACATGAAGGATATCAAAATATGTGATCCGTTTCCCAGTATCTAAGTACGCCCTTCTAGAAAAATAGTAAATTAAGGGAATTTTTTCAATCATGTATATAACAATTTATTTTTATTCCTTAAGAAAAAAAACAGACAAAAATATAATTAATTTCCAAAACGACTGCTGCATGTATTATATAATATACATCATCATAGCAGTCTATGCGAAACATAATATCATACCAAGCAATGCCAGAATACATCCCTTTTCCATCGATATTCATTTTTGTTCAATCGTTTAAAAATAAGTCAAAGAGTAAGAACTCGTTCTTGCTTACTTAAAAATTTATTCACTGCTTGTACTGCTATTCGGGATGAAACATGTTTATTTCAACCCGGAACACTAAATTATCCTTTCCCATAATATACTTGATGAGTACCTAGAAGCAGACTAGGATGTTCTAGCCTTGTTCTCTATGAATCTTGAATGAGCTAAAGTTTTACGAGTTAATATATTTTGGGAAAAATATCGATTGATATCGGGAAACGTTATTCAATAAATGTTTAAAAGACTTATGAGAAATATTGCTTTAAGAAGCCTATAAATGTCAACAGTTAACAAACACATATTTATAACATTAAAATGAAATTTAAATCTTATTTTCATTACATTTATATACAGTAATTTTCGTTTATTTGGGGAATGTTTTATGAGTTAATCTATTTTGGGGAAAATATCGATTGATATCAAGAAGTATTATTCAATAAATGTTTAAAAACTTATTTGAAATACTGTTGCACTTAATTAAGTAATAAAAAATAATAAGTATAATTAAATAAGATTATGCTGCAAAATAATTTTATTCTTAAGTAATAATAATGAATAATATATTGAATCTTAATCAATAATAATTAATAATAATACATTTACTCTTAAGTTATATTAATAATAATACATTATTAATTTTCGTTTATATGTCCTTTGTAAGTCTGCATCTGTTTTACCATGGTAAACTCCATGTTTGCAAGGTTTGTGACGTCAGCCTCCTTGCGGTTTATTACTCTTAACTTCCAATTTATCTAGCGCCAGCTTGGTGTTCTTTGTTTCGATAGCTACTTTTTGTCATTCCTTCTGATTCTTATTGATTGTTCGGTGTCTAAGTATGTTTATTGGTTATATCATACTTATCAGAAACAATCCATTTGCTTTTAGACAGTATCGACACCGCTGATAAAGAGATGCTCTCTAATACCTTTTAAATTCTTTTTTTTTAATGTTTTTGTTTCACGCTGCATAGTGTAATATATCTTATGCTGGATTTCCGCTATCAACTCTTTCTTAAGCATATATATATATATATATATATATATATCATCTTTTAGGGGATACATGTTTATAAGGTTATTATGACATTTAAAACTTATGCATTACATTTATGAAAAATAATTTTCAATTATATGAGGTATATAAATGCTTAAACTAATATATATTCTGATTTTAGATCTAAAAATACCTATAAATATATGTAAAATGAAGACGTAAAGAATCAATGGAAATATAATATAAACATCTTATTTTGAATTAAATATTTTCAATAAATATACACATCCAGAAAGATAATTCTTTTTTACATCCGTTTAAGAAGTCTTTAATTTTAGAAATATAACACTTTAACGATAATTTCTTGTAACTGATTATTTTTTAAGTCTGAATGTCTGTGGCTTGTACTTCAAATGCTTTATCCAAGGTATAAAATAAGTATCGAGATTCCACGTTGAAGTTAGATGTATCCGAAATCAATATTTCTTACAATTTCAAAGTCTTGAAAGGAACCGGGAAAAAAAAATAAATAATGCGGAAAACTAACCAAAAATAAATTTCTTAAAATATTCTCTTTCATTGAAAAATCAACAAAATCAATATTTAAAGCGCAATAACCAAGGAAAACTTTAAGAACTCCCGTCATGTCCCAAGGGTTAAATTTAAAATTATGTTTTTAAGGAATGTTCCAGGTATTTTTCGCTAGCAATATTGTTCTCTGTGATAATTTTTAACACTGTATAACAAAATACCTTCTACAGAGAATGTTTACACATTTTTAGAAAGATTTTATTGCACAAAAAATAACAAAACTGGAAATTAACCGAAGGAAAATTCTGGCAACATCCCATTTCACAAAAGCTCGACCTACACTGTAAAAAGAAAATGCTGTTTGAGGCATATTACAGAAATGAAAGTATAACTAGAAACTAGAAAGTATAACGAACTGCAAGGGACCAAAGGTTTTGTTCGCTTTATCTGGTTTTTCGCTATATCCGAAACTTTAAGGAAAATGCTAGAGTTCACAAAAAGTACAACTCATTATTTGCAATGTGTATTCAATAATGATGTATTAAAAAATGATAAAATCTATTAAAAATGATCATTAATGAATTAAGTCGACTGATATTGATTACATTAAACTGACACAGTAATAATTAAATTACGTACAGTAGGAAAACGGCAAGACCAACATTTTCTTCGTTATATCCGTGAGTTCGTTGTATACCGGGTTCACTATAAAGGGGTGCAACTGTATCTTATATCTATTGTCAAATATTCTCAAAGGAAGACGCCATCTTTTTAAGGCATTTAATTAAAATAGATATACATTCCAATCCCGTTATAACGAACTTCAAGGGACCAAAGTTTTTGTTCGCTTTATCTTGTAGTTCGCTATATCCGAACCTTTAAGGAAAATGCTAGAGTTCACAAAAAGTATAACTCATTAGTTGCAATGTGTATTCAATAATGATGTATTAAAAAAAGATAAAATCTATTAAAAATGATCATTAATGAATTAAGTCGACTAAAATGGATTACATTAAACTGTTAAATAATTAAATAATTAAATTACGTACAATAGGAAAACGGCAGGACCAAAATTTTCTTCGATTTATTCGTGAGTTCGTTGTATACCGGATTCGCTATAACGGGGTTCGACTGTATATAAAAGTATGTTTAAGATACAAAAGTGGGATGAGAAAAACAGTTAAACCTGTTACCCAGAAACACTACAACCTGAAACAGGTAGCTTTAATAACCTGTAACGAAATGTTGCCGTACCTGATGCAACCTTTGGTTACTACGGTAGGTCGCATTTTGTATATTTTATAAAGGTTGCATGAAAACAGAGTTTGGATTGAAGGCTATGCTTTTGCCCTGTCTGAAGAGAAATACTCTTATTCTGTAACTACACAACGCAATAAATACCGTGGAATTCGCCTTTCTACATTTAAAATGAGTTATATGTTATTAATAAAAGAGAATGTTTGCGTGTGTGTGTATGAGGCCCCCAGGTGAATCTGTGAAACTTACAGCCGTGAAATTTGGCACATGGGTAGTGAAGAGTCTGAACATGTGCACTTCGAAGACCGAATTTAAAATTTTATCACCGTTAATTTTTAATTAATAAAAAAACAACAATTTTTGAAGTGTGAGTCCAGAAAATGTAAGAACCTCCAGCCGCCATATTTGATAATGTCAAAATTAATGCATTTTTTTTCATGAAAGTACATAAATGTTACATATTTGGAAAGAGCTTTAAAAACTGATAATTTTTTCTGCTTACAGTTACTCTGTTACTTTAATAGTTTTACAGATATTTTAATTCTAAAAGCACTCCACCGCTGAGACGAAAGAATCAAATCACCCATATCCAGTAAGGTGCAGCCATCTGTCGGCAGCGACGGGAATGAAAATTGACTGGTATTTAATACATTTGTATGGCACTGAAAATGACCTTTTTTTCTTTTGTGGGGCCCGAGCATAGCCGGGCTTTGCCCGGCTAGTTAATAATAAACGGTAAAACCGTCAATGATTGTTTTTAGAAGGAAAAAGCACAACGAATGACCATGCCCAAAAAAGATACATATATTTACGATTATTTCAAAATTTAAGTTAGGCCTCTGAAAAGAAAATACGCAACTCTAATTGCGATTGTATCTTTAAATATGTATGTGTCGATTGTAAACGAGGTAATGAATAACGAATAATTAACAGAAAAACGTAAAAGCATAATGTTCACAACATTTGGTTAAGGCTTGTGGTTGAGAGCCGGCCACTCTGTAGAATTCTGTATGAAAATCATTTAGTCCGTGACAGATTAAAACATACTGTCGTTTGATAAAGCATGGGTATATTAAATGACTGTAACAAAAGAATATTTATTTACAATCGAAAGAGACGAGAAAAAAACCTAAATCCAAACCAAGAATCAAAAGATAGTTTTTGTAAGGAATTCATAATTAGAATTGCGGTTATTTCTGACTGTCGGTGATACCACGCATATAATATCCTACCTTAATTTAAAATGTTTAATGTTTTGATTACGGATATTATATATTGTAGCTATAACACTCTCATCTGGTGGTTACTTTTTGTAACTTTTTTCGTTTTCTGTTACTCTTTCCCTCATAGCCTATGAATGTTTTTGAAGTCAGAAGTCGATTACACACGTTCTAAAATATATTGTTTTAATTTTTTATAGATTATCCTAAACACATCAACGAATATAATTTATCAAATATAGCTTATAACAACTATATTTCTTGTATAATTTGAATGTTTCTGTCATTCTAATAGAGTAAAGAAGAAAAGAAAATTACAAAAAAAAGGTCTTTAAAAATCATACAGTTTGGTAATAATTTAATGGTCTGTACAGAAAGATTAAAATAACAAATGAAAATTACTGACTGTGTAGACTTTCGTTATTATGGATTCTATAAATAAACTGCCTGTTAAAGCTTCAGTTTTTATAAGTATTTAATGGTAGGATTATGATAGAATCATTTAAAAATATTTAAAAATTATTTTTATTTTAAAAATAATGTTTACATTAAAAACTCTTTTATGTGTAATTATGGTCAGGAAACTTTTATAAATTTCTCATGTTTAGGTGAAACATTTTAATCTTTTGTAGTTAAGCTTTTGTAGCTCATTTTTAATAAAATACTACATAAACATGAAAAGGGTCTTATTAGTGTATGTTTCAAACTGAAAATCGCGCTCTGAATTCTTAAAAAGAACATGCTATTTTTTTTTTTTTTTTTTTTTTTATCAAATGCGGAGGCACTTGTCGTTAAACATTCGTCTAAAAGAACATGTTATTTAATACACTTTTACAACATTTATTACCATTACAAAGGAAAAATTTATAAGTTTTTACGAATACTATATTGAAATAAAGATTTTATTTTTCCTTTCCTAAGTAATTGTTAACAAGTGTTGTTCAGTTACTGAGTAAGTAATACATTTAAATCAATACATTCAGGATGTGATACATTACTGTCGTTACACAGATTTAGTTTATTTTAGCATTTGACACATTTACTTACAGTTTAAAAGCATTAATTATTGTTTCAGATTTCTTTTTTGTAATCGATATATGAACTTCAAAGACAAATTTTAAGCGTATTTAAAGACCTTAATTAAATTTCACTTTCCAAATAATAAAGTAAAGTAACGTAATATTTTATTTGTACTTAAACCTTTCTCCGATGGGTAATATAAACTGTAACAGTTCTGGATGACTTATGCATCCAGAGGGCTATTAATTAGGATTACAAACATAGAAAAAATTTTCCGAAACTAATTACGGAATAATTAATGGTGAGGCTTTTTTTCTTCTTTATATTAGAAAATTTGTCAATTATAAGGTATTTTAAAGTGATTTTTGCAGAGATATTTTAATCCGGAAAGAAAGAAAGAAAATCGTTTACTCCAAGTGTGGTAATGACTTTATCTTTCTCCTTCATATTTCTTACATATTCTACGTGTTTAAGTCTTTTTGTCTACTGTAATGTACCACAAATTTCATTTATATATTTTCTGCCACATTTGTTTTTTTATTTGTTATTTTTGAAAAAGAGAGCATTTTTTCTGCCAATATGAGTATCATGAAAACACCTTTCGCTTAACATTTTCCTTATGGGGTGGGATAGCATGTATCCCAAGAATACGGGCCCTAGAATGAATATGTATATTAATATATATATACATAACCTCATTAATGGCCGTTTTTACACAGGGAGTATAAAATTTCCCGTTCTAAAGAGGGAATCGGAAAAATGGGCCCCGTAAGCTAAAGGTTAACGAAATACATATCTTGAGTAAGATGGTTCTTGCATGCCTTTTAAATAAACAGAGTGTTCATATTATCATACCGATTATAGTTCATATCTATTACACTTAATATTTTCAAGGGTATTTCTCCTTTCATTTTGTTAAGAAACTGTTATTTTTTTTAACTACACTAGGGTTCATTGAGGTATAAGAGTAACTGTTTTATACTACGAAGGTGTATGGAAATGTGACATTCTTATAACAGTGACCTAGTCCATGAGAGACAGTATCTTTGTCAAGGTAAAGAGACGAGGGTTTGGTTATCGGCCGTGACATGGAAACATTAGACATGTGCCCGACATAGACGCATTACTGATAGATATGAAACTAAAAATGAATAGTAGAAAATGATATATATCTTTAATTTAGAAATTAGAAAATGTTGCAACTTGTATATTTACAACAATTGCATCACATTTATCAATTTCGTAGCATACATAAAGCAGAGTAATAGTATTTTCATTGCATGTTTAGAGCAGCCATTTTTTTCAATTTCTTGCCATTTTATGTAGCATTAAGAACTCCATCTTTTAAAACCGTGAAATTTAAATTTGTTTTCAGTGATTTTGCTCTTCTAAATAAATATAACTAGTAAACGTTTCCACCATTCATTGAGTTTGACAAAATAACATCTTCAATGGACATCAGACAATATTCAAGCGAAGGGGTTAAATTTTTTGCAGCACGGACGTTTCTCTGTATTTTCTTATAATATTGTTGAATACAGGTCTTTAACAATTTGTTTTTCTTTAGGGACATTTGTTGTTATTATCTTTACGAGTGAATTAGAATGATTCAAATAATTTATCCCCAGTTTCGTAAATCTCAGTGACGAACTTAACTTCAAGATAAATGATTTTAGGCAATTAATCATTACTAAAATGCTCATCAGGAGATTTTTAATTGTTGATGAACCACTCATTCAATGACATAACCAATTAGCGAATTTCTGGTTACTTCATTTCTTATTTATAGTGAATTTGGGGAGTTTGGGGCTTTAAAAAGAGTATATAACATAGATATTGGTAACGGAGAAACGCCCAGAGACAAAAATAAAAACTTTTTAAGTAAACTGTTTCTTTGTAAGTTTAAAATATTATCGCTGGATTCTGGGTGACTTTTAATGAAGCAACCAAGGAATTGTTATACAGAGGTCGCTCACAAATTTGTAGAAATTTTCTTCAGTGTTATTGTTAACATAGTCTTTAACAATGAATTATTATTCAAATAGATTGTCCTGAAAAACTCAATGTCGGACTTAACTCTAAGACAACCGATGTTACATAGTTATTCATCACTAAAATGTTCATCATCAGCTTTTTTTGTTGTTGATGAACCACTAATTCAATAATACTACAAAATATTGAATTTCCTTTTTATAGAGGAATTTGATAGTTTGGGGCTTTCAAATGAAACTGTGATCTAAAGAACGACAACGGAAAGTCGCCCAGAGACACAGGTAACAAAATTTTGTGAAGTATTTCTTTGAAGGGTTTAAAATACTATCACTAAACTGTGAATAACCTTTAAAGAAGCAACCAGGGAACTGTTCGAAAATGAAAGATGAGTGGTGCATATTACTGGCGCCTGAATCAATAAGATGGGCTCATCTTCTGGTGGGTAACTGGTATAACTATATTTCAGAGAAAAAGCGTGATTTGAAAGAGGTAATCATTAAAGGTAGATAATGAGTAAAGGCTTCTCCGGTAAATGTACTGAATCATTGGCCTGGAAAGTGTGGCAGATTTATGAGAGTAATGTGAGATAAATTAAAAATACATCTAAACACAGAGATAGGGTATAAATTAGAGGAGATTTCTTTGTTTCGTCGTCTAGTATTAGCTGGAAACATTACAGAATAAAAGATATTTAATCGCAATCTTTATTTCTTTAAAAACATGTAAACTAGAAAAGAGGCCTATCTATAAAAACTTATTTTAATATTGATTTTGTATATTCAGAGTGTTTATTATTGTTTTTAAAAAACTTCATTAAAAAATAAATTATTGAACCTTTTGAAATAAATTCTACTCAAGTAAAAACGTCTTTTGCAAAACTTGATATAAATACGAGATTAAAAATGACTTGAAAAAGTCAAAGTACTTTAATAATTTTTAATAGTCCTTTGACTTAAATAGACAAAGGACTTTAATAGTTAGTCACCTTTATTCTAGAGATGTAAGTGGGAATTTCTTCTTATAGAGATTAATACATAATTTTAAAATCCATTGGATTGTTAACATTAGTTTTTAAATTGTTCGAGAAGAAATATTTTAACCAGCATCTGTTTTACAAAACAGACTTTATAATACTTCCAATAAAAACATGAATATTTTATATTAAGTTTCAAAAGTTGTAGGCCCCCTACCTTTGAATTTTCTACGAAGATTTCATTTATAAGCATATAGTTAGTAAATAAGAAATTCAAAAAAATCAATAGGGATAACAGACGTATGCAAAATCAATAGTTTCGAAATATCTTTGTTTTCCGATGCAGTAAAAGAAACAGGATGTTTAAGAGAGAAAATAAATTTGAAGTTCTTATTGAATTTCTCGAATACCAATATTCGTCTTGTTATCTTTAGCATTTTACTCGAGATCAAGATATTAGTGTAGATGACAATACGTAAAACAGAACGTTTTATTTGAATGCGTATACAATAGGCCCTTTCAGCTTTTTAGTCCTAAAGGACATCAAATTGTTAGACTTTCAGTTTCTAATCAAAAGACATAAATTAAATTTCCCATACGAAACTAGCTAAAGATCGTTTCATGGAAATGTATCAAAGCTATATATAAAAGTATTTAAATCATGTTTGTGCACCCTGAAAAAAAAAAAAAAAATCAGTATTAGCAATCTTAAAAAAATAAATTTAGCATTATTTTAGCAATTTAACATATGAAAGGTGGCTCAGTTGTCAGCGTACCAGTGATCTAAACGTCCCTGTTTCGATGCTCGTTACTGCAAATTTACCGCCGTGTTCACTAATGGTGGCCGGGGTACGTAAAGTAGGTCGTGGCTGCAATGTTCTCCAAGTTCTCAAATTTACCTCTGGATGCTTGGGGGTCAAGTGTTTCTGTCTCGTAACTTGACTCGGTTCAAAATTACGGGACCGGTCATTTAGCCAAGTCGGGCTCCGACCCTTGTGGTGCTAATTCAAAACAGGAGCCGCCCCTTTCTGCCCAATAGCCTATCAGGACCTGCTGAATGGAACCTCCAACCAGGGGTCATTAGCAACAACAAGTTCCTTATTTAATTAGAATTTCTCAAGCATGTGTTAATTAGGATCCTTATAAAAAACTGTTTGATTTAAATACTAATGAATAGATGTGAATAACTCTCAACAGGGATCTGTTAGAAGGAGGAAAAAATTGTTGTTAGAGTAAACCATCAATTTGAGATTTCTTACTACGTGTGTGGCAGTGTAGCTCGGGTGTACACATAGAATAAATCTTTCCGAAAAACGAAAGGAGGCAATATCTACGTTTCATGTACACACACTGTTCACAGATATACGTGTAGATCAGGGAACTAAGCTAGAATTTCAGACTAAGAATAAATAGGAATATCTCAACATGATGTGTTCTCCTGCTTCACTTGCTTAAGGGGGCACATTACCTTTGACTACACAGAAATCACCGTAAACATGATCAAATTCGAGCTACTGAAACTCCAAAAATATTAAAATATATATATATATATATTATATCAAAATTACAATTCTTCAGTTATATTATGCAAAAATAAAACTTGTAAATCCATAAGAAATTTTTAGATTTTATGTTTAAATATACACGTTACTAAAAATCGAAAAAAATCATTGGATGTTTTGCGCATCATAAAATTAAGAAATATGCATACAGAATCTATTTTTTTTGTCAAAATAAATTAATAATATACTGAAGTTTAATGTAAAACCAAAAAATATAGAAAAAATATAGTTTAAATTGAAAAATGTATATAAAATTTTTAATAAATTAAAATTTAGCAATTTTTTTAAATATTTTCAAGTGTAAAATTTTTTTTTACAAATTTTTTAAAAATTTTTTGGGTTTTCGTATGTAGAGAAGATTAAAATACATATCTGATAAAGATTTTGTGTTTCTAGCACACAGAGTTTGGGAGTAACAGTGCGCGTAATCCAAAAATTTACATAATTGAGAAACTGAAGTTAAATTGGAATATACATGGTCATGTCAACAGAGTGAGCTTTACATATACTCTCATAACTCGAGAAATAATGCGAATTTTTTTATGCGTTTTTTTTTTTTTGCGTATTGTTTAGAAATGTCCCAAAAATCAGAATATAGCAAAAACCAAAAATCGATTTTTTAAAGTTTTAAAGGTGGTGTGCTCCCTTAAGTATCAATGCCTAGCTTGAAACACTAAACACTCAAAAATTAGATCGACCGTATAAGATTATCATTCTCAATCCTATCTGGCTCTTATGGGAAGAGCTAGAACGTAGAATTAGTCACCGATGCAGATTCCCCTTTTACTAAAGTCTCGGACACACAGAAAGCGGTCTGTTGCGGCCGTCTCCGATACGGGTACGTCACATAGGACGTGATACCTTTGTGCGAGCGGTCCAGTCTGGTCGCTTCCTCCAAGAGATTTTTAAGTGCTACAGAAGCAAATGTTGAAAATGCGGATTGTACTGTAAAAGCAGATTGCTGTTTGCACAATTACGTTACATCAAATAATAATAACAAAGAATAGAGAGCCGCAAGAACTCAATAAGAGTGCGGGCCTATACGCGCATTTGTGGAAACTGGATTAATATATCGTAGGTCGGCCAATGCTACAATTCAAATTCACGAACGTTTTGCTGATTACTTTGAAAGAAGAAACAACGCAACATAAAATTAAATGCAATTTTTTTAATAATAACTAGTTGTCTGCCCGGAATTTCCCGGATGTTTGGGGCATCTCGGTTTATCTCGTTCATTTTGGATATTTTATGTATTATTCACCCCTTCTCACCCCCCCCCCATGCCAATGGGGGGCTTAACTTGGACTTGAATGGCCTCGAGTGTATCACTATTCATCTCAGAAACCCCGAAAACTATGGATTTAACACTAACATCAATCGTTTTTAAATATTTCCACATGCTACCCCCTTCTCATCCCCAACCCTAGGTGTGCTAGGGGTTAAAACATTTTAATAATGTCCATGTGATCTGTCAAATAAATACATGTATTTAGGAACAGTCTGTGTAAAAATTTTCATTTGATCACTCATTTTAACTGACGGTGGTAAGGGTGGTCGCGCGACAAATCTGTAAAATTGTACTAACAGATCGCTTTTCGTCGCGACAGATGCTGGAGGGAGGCGGTAGACCGCGTTCTGTCTGACGAAGATGACGCAACGTAGCGTAATACAGCTACGCCCTCCGGGCGGGAAGAGATTACTTCCCGCCGCGACAGACCGCATTTTGTGTGGCCGAGACTTTAGAGCAGTGGTTCCCAACCTTTAGAGCAGTGGTCCTCCCAAAGTCTGCGGACCACTAAGCCAGAAATTGAACCACTTGCTGACCACCCCGCCCGCACTGAGTTGAGGGGGGTGGAATCTTCCGGGGGTATGGGGTATAGAATGTCCCTCAGGCAAAAGGGACACAGGTTTAACGTACTCACGTTTTTATGTATCATATTCTAATAACAAAATAATTATTTTAAAACTTTAAGAAATTTTAATTCAACACCTGGTAGTCATCGGATATATTCGGCCCATCTAGTTCAATGAACATTGCTTTCATTGTTCAAATCCTCATTTATTTGGCAACTTTTTTATATGTGGTGCCGAACCACTCCCGAGGCTCTCGCGGACCACCGGTTGGGAACCACTGCTTTAGAGAAATATCTCTTTGAATTGAGAAACTAACGCAAATCTCAGCAGTAACAAACCATAAACTCAACGAGAGCATGACAAAAAGAGTCGGATTAGCTAGTGCAACAAAAGGTTATCAAAATGTTTTATTATTTCGAAATAAATAAACTTTTCATATTTCGACCTATGAGTGCAATAACTTTTGACAACATAGTGTTCATTTTAAGGAGATACATCTCACGTTACGTTAGACTCTTAGAAACCTTATCGAGATAAGTGAAAGAATAAAGTCAAATTATCTACTTTTGTTTCTTAAAATAATAGTAATCCCACTTGAAAGGAAATTAAAACTACTTTACAACTTTAATGCCAATAAAAAGTAGAAACGTATCTTACCATTTGACGGATACCACTAATGTTTTATATAATCACAATTACGGGGGGATTTTATTCGTTTATGATATAAAAACCCTCACCCAATGGATTATACCGGGTGGCCATAATTAAACTGACAGTGCTCACAGTGTTCTGTAGCTCGATCTATTTGCGAGAATGACGCCACATTTTGTAGGAAGATTAAACCAGACGGGGGACGAAGGATTCCGCAAAAAAATAAATTAGTTCCAAAAGACACCACTAGGGGAATATTTGGCGCTGTGTAATAGAAAATAGAGTGTTAACAAATGAAAATTAATACGGAATAAAATTACCTTTTATTATGCACATTTTCTTATTTAGTTCAAGTGCAATATGGCAACACTTTTAAAAAAGCGTAAAATCTACATAAACACCGATAAAGTCTCGTGATCTGCAATATCACGTACGCTGAGCAGAAGAAGAAGTTCTTTATTCAAATTTCACGTTACATCCATTGGCACAGTGCCAGCTGCTTGGGTTTTAAAAGGCAATGTGTTACGTTTCGAATTAATCGGATTGAAAGTTGATGTGCAATGTCTCCTTCTTTAGTCGAGCGTGCGTTACTGGTCAAATTCTTTTACCTCAACCAGTGCAACGCGTCAGCCGCTCTTCGTGCTTTTAGAACGCAGAAAAAAATGCGTAAAGGTAACGGTCCTGTGTCAGTTAATGGGCTAAAAGCAATGGTTGCGACGTTTGAGAAAACAGGTTCTCTGAAGGTTCAGTCAGGCAGAGGACGAAAACCTGTACCACAGGATACAATCGAAGCAGTTGCCACGGCGATTGTCGACAGAGGACCAGACAATATTGCTGCCACCTCTAGCGCTCGTGGATTAGCTCGGAATATGGATATGCCTTACAGTATGGTATGGAAAATCTTACGAAAGATTATCAACTTCTATCCGTACAAGATCAGCCGTGTACAGGAGTTACTGTACCCCGACCATGATAAGCGATTGACTTTTGCTCTCACCTTTCTTGCCAGAATGGAGGTGGATGATGCTTGGCCGTGGAAAATCTTATGGGGAGACGAGGCCCACTTTTACCTGCATGGAACTGTGAATACCCAGAACTGCCGAATTTGGGATGACAAATCACCACATGCAGTCACAGAAATTCCCTTACATTCACCAAAGGTAACTGTTTGGTGTGGGTTCACAGCGGAATTTATCGTAGGTCCATTCTTCTATGAGAACATTACCCCGACAGGACCGGAAACCTGTTCTGTTACCGGAGAGAAATATCGCCACATGTTGAACAGCTTTGTCATTCCGGCACTTCAGCAAAGACAATGTCTGGGGGAAATCATTTTCATGCAAGATGGAGCCCCTCCACACGTTTCTGTACGGGTGCAACAGCTGCTAAGACAGGAATTCACAACAGAAAGAGTCATTAGCCGCTACTTTCCAACTGCATGGCCACCTAGGTCACCTGATCCTACCCCATGCGACTTCTGGCTATGGGGTTACCTTAAGTCCAAGGTCTATCAAGGAGTGGTCCAGGACCTGGCTACGTTGAAGGATAACATATCACGGACTGTACGGGAGATTCCTGCAGAGATGTTACTTTCTGCTGTTGTGCATACTGTGCACAGAATGCAATATGTGGCCCACAACAACGGCAGCCACATTGAACCTCATTTGAATGCAAAATAAAAGGTAATTTCCGTATTGATTTGCATTTGTTCATACTCTATTTTCTATTACTCAGCGCCAAATATTCCCCTAGCGGTGACTTTTGGAACTAATTTATTTTTACGCGGAATCTTTCGTCCCCCGTCTTGTTTAATCTTCCTACAAAATGTGGCGTCATTCTCGCAAATAGATCGCGCTACAGAACACTGTGAGCACTGTCAGTTTAATTATGGCCACCCGGTATATAAAATTAATCATATTTTAGAAAAACATCTATAGTAAAATAATCAGGTTGCAATGTAGATAAAAGGTTTTTCTAACTCGTTTCATCACAGTGGAATGACTTCAGGGGAAGGGTTACAGTTGAAATTTCAATCGAATAAATAACTGTCGTAAATATAATTAAAAAATAATTATATAGTGTTTTTAAATGCCTTGAATTATTTTAAAGTTCTCGAAATAACCGACAGAAGAGCGTTCATCAATAAAAGAAGCTCTTTAAATTTATTATAGAAATTAAAAATAAGACTGTGTGTCAGATATTACAGTGAGCAAAATCTTCAGATTAACAAAGACACTTGTATCTGTCTTCCCCATGATAATTTCCCTCCTTGTTTCTGATGTCATCTCTCTCCTGTATATTAACCATTTTTCACTCGTTTAAAGTCTTGATCTCAGAAAGTTCTCTCTTAGAAGTTCTGTCGACATAAACTAATGGAACTCCACCGTCACAACAAACGATAAAAACGATTCAGCGAAACTCCATTCAAGAAAGGTGTACACTATAGCACTCTACAGAAAGGGCTATATACACATGCATCACTGTCAGTAACAGGAGGGATACAGTTTAGAAGGGAATATGTCCCCCCCTCCACCCTCCGGAGCTCGGTTGAATGCTTTTCGCCGTCTATCCACTCTTTAGAACAAATAGGTTGATAGGTTCTTTTCGAACCATCGCTCATTCCTACGTTAGAGAACTTTAGTTAACTTACTTCGGATCTCAAAGAGCTGTTAGACATTGAGAGTTGCATGCGTGCTCAGTTATGTTGCGACCTAACAATGACACCTATAACAATGTAATCGTAGCCAACTGCCTCCTGAAACACTAACACATGAACAAATCTTATTAAAATAATGGACAATGCAAACATTAATTAGAAAAATAATAAAATTATATTTAAATGTGTTTCTTATAAATATGATTGTGAATTAAATACATAAGCAAATAGAACTTATAACTCCTATACGGATATTACTGAATGACGTATATTTTTAACAATTAATATATATTTTTCTTATCCAGGAAGTCATTACTAAACATAAAATTTTCTGCTGGTCAAATCACGTCTAAAATTGTTTAAAAGAGAGCGAAGCATGAAAAGGCAATCAAAACGTCATGGCCAAACTAACATTTAATATTAAAATCTAGAAGCATATACAGTTAGGAAAAAAAAAGAAACAAAACAGTAATTAGATGACTAATATAGGTGCTCCGTTGACCCTTACTATATATATCTATATATATCCATATCTATATATATATATCTATATATATTACCCTATAGGGATATATATATATGTATGTATATATATGATTTAGCTTTAAGTAATTTTTTCTTAAATCGAACATGTTGTGATAGAACTGGTTAAGAGACTGGGACGGTCAAACACAACCACGAACAGCTCTTTTAACCACAGTAGAAACATTACTTACCACAAAAGCCATTTTTTACCTATCTTTTTAATTGAGATTGTATTTGCAGTTGAAAATCACGTGTGATAAGAATTCTTATCGACTTCCCACTCCTAGCGCTAGGATTGCATTATGAAGTTCTTTATTCTCGCTTGACGCTCGAACGAAAAATATAAAATATGCATTTCCTGAGAGAAAAATTACCTATCGTCGGAAAAGATTATTGAAAATAATTCCTATGGAGGTTTTAATATGATTTGTTTACGAGGTAGCTTTAAATATATATCGACAGCAATTTGTTTTCTCGTGAAGCTATATTTTGATAAAGGTAGCATTTTATATATATATATATATATATATATATAAAGTCTTCTATAGGGGTTCCTTTTATTCTCACAAGGACGGGCTATAAATAAACTACCTGGTGAGAAGATTTCTTTAAAATATGGATAGCAATCAATTGTTGCAATAAGGATTTCATACCAAACGATGAATATTTAGAAAAAACCTTGAAGGAGGTGTTGTTTTCTACAGCAATCAGTGGGTGAACAATTCCATGTTACATAGGATGTTACATAGGATGAATCGTATCTCACTGGCCAACAAAACCCTCTTTGGACTTCGCTCTTTATTGAAGTCTCAGTTTCTCTCCTGAAATACAAAGCTTCGTTAGGTAACCTGAAATACAAAGTTTCATAAAAGTATCATTAGGCCGGTCCTAATGTATGGTTCGGAAATTTGGTCTCTAACATAAACTGGAGAATACAGAATTGGAAATATTGTAAAACTTTTAGTTTAGAACTCAGGTAAACGTCATCTTTTGAATGGTTAACCATAGAACCATTAAATTTGATACACATATAATATAGTTAGGTGTGACTACAATGACGAACAATAATGTAAATTTGAAGATAAATATTTTAATTACAGCTAAAGTTTCAAGAACAAAGTTTTAAATTTAAAAAAAAATATTTTATTCTTTTTTTCTAGGAAGAACATATAATTTCCATTTCATAGTTCGTCATTTTAAAAACACATTATACAAATTTATTTTGTATTAAAAAAATTATGTACATTCATTAAAATAAATGTGTAATGTTGCTGTACGCAATCAGATAACTGGGAGAAAACAATGGGTATAATTTTAAATATTTAAAAACTTCCTGTTGAATAGCTAAGGTTTTGATGCTACATATTCAAAGAAGAAAGATAGCTGAACAGGCTGTAAAAATTTCATTTTTCTATAAAATAGGTTTTGTAATTATAGCAGATCGAAAATAGGGTTGTGTTTGTTGACTTTTGCAGCACTTAAAAGGTAACAGACCTCTTAAGTATATAGTGTAAAGAAAATTTAAGTATATTTAGTTGAATGGAGCACATGGAGCTCTGGCTTAAGCACTCAGTCGTACTAAACATTTACAAAAAAATACATGTTTTTTTTAAGATGTTCTGAAATTTTTATCGAAATTAAATTTATTTTCAC
Organism: Dolomedes plantarius; assembly: GCA_907164885.2. Classification (NCBI taxonomy): domain Eukaryota; kingdom Metazoa; phylum Arthropoda; class Arachnida; order Araneae; family Dolomedidae; genus Dolomedes; species Dolomedes plantarius. The sequence continues at coordinate 35,844,945 of OU015500.1, forward strand.
GATTTCATATCTCATTTGAATTTAAAATATATGTATTTAATCAGTATTATATACTATTGAAAAAAAGTGCTCCGAACGTAGGAGGAAACCTTTTAAATTTAACCCATTCCTTCTCGCTCCCGTCAAAATTACTGGGTGAGGTTTAGCCATCTATTACTCGTGCCCGTGATATTTCCGGGCTGGAATTTTTAAGTCACGCACCAAAAAGATTAAAACTATTCATTTCATTTACCCTGAATTTTTTTTATTTCTTAATTTGTATACCAGATGGCAGCACCGGACAATTTAAAATGTAATTGGGGATGGTTTTTTTTTATTAACTAGATGTGGCAGATCAAGAAATGAATGGAATCCTCCGGAAAAAATAGGCACTTTTATTATCGTTTTCCTGAAAATTATGTGATCGTTAAGGGGCTAAACTCTATACTCAAATTCGGAAAATTTTGAACTGAACTTTCATAACGAGGTTTTTCGAAACTCCGACTTGTAGTACTTGTTTCTGTGCCATATTTTCAACTACCATAGGCTGGGGCTCAGTAAGGTAGAGTGTAGTTTTGTTTGTATTGAAAGCAATCTCTAGTATCTTTATGATAGCCAACGTGTTCCGCAATATCATTAGCAAAATGCTTTTTTCAACTTTTTCTTTATTTAGAAATATAGGTCATGAATTCAAAGTAGGAAATTGTGACGAAATATTTGGCTTCAGTCTGCAGAAATGGTTAAGCTAAAATCGTTTTTATATGTGTATCGATTGACTTTTAAACATCCTTTCACTTTTTTTCTCGATTGAGCACACTTGGCTACACTGTTTCTATATCACAATCACAGTTACATTGAATGTTGCGCTAACGAATCCGGATTTGAAATCTCTCACTATAAATACAGATATCTTAATAATCTGGCATGAATGGTAGTAATTGCACTGCGAAGAAAAGAAAAGACCGTCATATATAAACGAAATGCAGACATGAACATACTGATTTTCTTGTGATAAGCTATAGCATGGATTCAGGTGTACATTATATATTGATTACCGAAGTAGGCTTTCGAAACAGATAAAAAGAAAGTATATATAATTGCATATTTGAAATATATATATATATATATATATATATATATATATATATATATATATATATATATATATATATATATATATATATATATATATATATATATATATATATATATATATATATATATATATCGTCGTCCTTTCTTTGTTGGCGTTCATTCGAATTCCTAGAAATGTGCCTGTTTTCCAGAGCGGGGCCCTGTCGGATTAGCTTGTGACAGCTCTTGTTATCGTCGAATATTTCAGCCAACTTTGTTGCCGCTATAGTGTCAAGCAAATAGAGATATTATTCTAAAAGGACAGATATACAAGTGGTGTTGTACGATAACCATGGTTTGGTTCAGTTTTCACCCGTATTCTTGTATTAACTGATATGCCTGTGGATTAACTTTTCAGGCTAGGAATTTTCACACGTGTTCCGAAATCGCTGGAAACATGAAAATGAATTTCGATAAATATGCGGCTGGTCCGTTAACACTGTGGGGTGTGAGACAGCATCCTCGTACTCGCGACTTAACACCTAAAACGCTATTAGGGACAAATAAAAACTTCTGAGGATCAATGCCTTGAGGTAATTACTATAACATATCCATCTCATAAATTTATTCATTTTCAGTGAACATTACAAAATATATATTTCGAAAAGCTTCTAGTGTTAATAACGCACAAAACACTGCAAAGTCATATTCTTCGAATAAATTATTCAGTCATTTCACTATTTATTACATGCGTAATGCATTTTCTAATTTTACTAACTGTAATTTTAATTAAACGTTCGCACAATATTTATTAAAGCTTCATACCTTAAAAAACATAAAAATGTTCACTGGCGGCGTAAATTTTTGTTAAAAAACATATATGTTAAATCATTACTCCAATTTTTACTTGTGTGTGTATGTGTTTGTAGCTTTGCACATATAATTAATTATCAAAATAGAGCAGATAACTGCACCCGTGCTTCTAGTTTAATAACAATTGTCGTGATCTTACAATTCATATTAAAACGTACTCATGCTTCGGGGATGAGCTATTCAGGATCACGCAACTCATAAGCTTTGAAAATGAGAGCACAGAAGGTAACAGTTTGAATTAATATTCAGAGCAGGAATCGGGACAACGTGTGCCCGAAAATCTATTACTTTGGGATGCCAGGAAATGGGGATTTACCGAGGCGATTAGAAAAGGGAATGGAGAGCAAAATTCGCTAAACGCTTTAAACCTTTAAAATAAAGCACTATTCCATACTTCCACTTGCTCGGCGAGTGTGAGATTAAAATGGAAAGTATGCTGATTTTCGCTGTGTTTACATAATGATTTCGACTAAAGAACTTTTTGACGATTTAGCTTCGCACAGAGTTAACTCTTTACATTCACGTCAAATTCAATATTGCATACACGTTTAACGAGAGAATTAATAATTTAAAAAAGAATGCTATTGAGTTAAAATTAAAAGACAAAGAATTATTTGTATTCAACCAGTGCAGTTAATAAAAGTTGTAATTCATCTGTCCAGGTGGTAAGCTTATGAACTATTTTTCCGGTATTCAGCAGTGAGAATTAATCATGCTGTGAATGGTCTAAAGAACTTACTGCCCATTTAGCTATTCTCAAATTTAACTGTCTACATTGACGATAAATGAACAATCTATGAACAATGAACTAGAGAATTAATTATTTAAGAACGAATACAATTGAAATGCAATTAAAAGACAAAATAATATTTGTAATAAACCACTGCAGTGAATAAAAGTTGTAATTCATCTGTTCAAGTGGTAGGTTTATGAACTCTTTTTTCGGTATTTGAGAAAAATTCAGGCTGAATGTTCTAAAAAACTTATTGACGACTTAGCTCTGCACAAAGTTAACTCTTTACGTTCAAGCTAAATTCAATATTGCATAAACACTGAATTAGAGTATTAATCATTTAAAAATCTAAAAATATTGAATGAAAATGAAACACACATAGCATTATATGTAATAAACTAGTGTAGTGAAATAAAAGATGAAAAGTTGTAACAGATTAATATTAATAAATAAAAGCTAATAAATAAAATTTGTTTAGAAGGTAAGCTTATCAACTATCTTCCCGGTATTCAGCAGTGAGAATAATTCACGCTCAAAGGACTTACTTCACCATGACGTCATATAAATATCTATCTTATTCTTGCCATTTAATTATCTATATATATAAAACGAGTAGGTATGCGGCACAAAAATCGACGATATTTCTACACTCCGAATGGCAGCGGCTTCAACTACCAGATGTAAACATTAGGGACCGTCCGCAATTTGCAACCACGTGTCAACATGGATATACGCACTGAAATCAGGAATGCTTGAAAGCGAGCTGCGCGATCAAGTGAAAATCGGGAACATTCTCAAGAAAGATAAAGAAAGATTAAATAATACATTAAGAGAGCGGCGTGAAAGAGAGAGCATAAATGATCGCGAGGTTAGGCTTAACCGTTGCCGGCAAAGCAACCGACTGCCAGAAATAGTTAATTTTCTACAGTTTTCCAGTACTTGCTGAATTTATACTTCATTTTATAAGTGAGGAAATTTTCCGAAGAATTTCTTATTTCATATGATTAAGGGGAGATATCTTAATTCTGAACAATAGTACATACAGATAGTGATGTAATCCACACTATATTTTAGTACTTGCTGAATTTTTACTCCATTTTTTAAGTGAAAAAAATTTTCCCCACCAATTTCTTATTTGATGTAATGATAAAGTGTGAATATCTTAATTTTGAAAAATAGTACATACAAAGAGGGGTGTAATTTTCAAAACCTTGGTGATGGGTTTCTCAGTTTTATCTTTAAGTAATGGAATTCATGAAATTTTAATCCCGATATTTTAGAATCAGCCTTATGGAGAATACCCCTTAACAATGTATATTTATGATGACTAGTAATGGTAACAGTCCTTACATATGTTACTTTCAGTTGAGATGGTTTGCAAAAGAAAATATAACACTAAAAGTGACCATGCTGGTCGCGCAGCGGCTAGTTCTTTTAAATTTCATAACGCCAATAGTTGTCTTAAAAGGCCATTTACTTATCATATAAAAAAATTGGATGCTAATATTATACCTCACATTTAATTTTTGTGCTCTCTCTCTCATTTAGATCAATTCGTGTTATTTAGCATGAGAAGTGTACAAAATATTCCAATATATTCAATCACTAGAAGCATTTATCCATTTTTCAGAGGTCGAAAGAATACAACGCAAATTAGAAATTAACATTTTGACCATATATATATATATATATATATATATATATATATATATATATATATATATATATATATATATATATTTATTTATTTATTTATTTATTTATTTATAAGATCATATATCCTGATCTTTTTCTATTATGTTAAAGTTTAATATATTAAACAATTTTATTTCCTAACTCTTACATACAAATCAGCAACTCCATCTTTATCTTTTTAACATTCTTTTTAATGGATTTTATTTATTTTTTTTATTAGAATTCTGAATTGAAAATACCTATTTTATAATGATTGACATTTTGTCTGATACGACATTTTTGTTCTGTAATATATATTATATGGATATATTATCTATACTTATATATAAAGAGAGAGCGATTTTGTACGTGGAGGGTAATCTTCAGAACCACTGTACCTATTTGAAAAATTCTTTCACAGTTTGAAAGGTACAGTATTCCAGATGGACATAGGCTATATATTATGTATATCTGATCAGTAGAAATAAAGTTAGGGGCTTAATCCTAACAATCTCCATTGTTTCCGCTACTGTCTTCTACCGCTTTTTGTTCCGAAGATTTCAACGATCCTTATCATGGTGCTATCGTGGTGGGCTTCTGTTCTGACGGTTCGAACCTAGCCGTTCTCCGGCATGCCTTTTTCTTTAAAAAATTTATTTTAATTATTAACTAACATAAAATTATTTTAAGGTATTATTTAGGTTATTATTAAGGGGATGGTGGACTTTCAAATTACCAAAAATCGAGCAAAAATTGGAATTTTTTTGGGGGTGTATTAATATTTTAAAAACATGTAAATATTGGAATGAAATGCATTTAAAATGTGTAGTGAAAAGAAAAATGAAAAATTGGTGGCTTTAGAGTAGTAAGTATTAAAGGTAGATAAAAAATTATCTTTTAAATGACTTTTACTCAAAATGAGAAATTTCCAGATTTGCAAGTCTTTAAAATGCTCCTCGCGTCATAATTTTTGACGAAATTTTATGAAATTTATAATAAAGATTCCTGTAATACATCAAAATAAAGTTATGTACCCATTTTAGGATTCGAGGTCATTTAGGTTATAAAAGTTTAACTTTAGTGTAGAAAAGTACAAAAATTTCGCGAAAATTCAGAGTACAAGCATAAAAATATTTTCTAAAAATTAACTATTCAACGAAAGTACAAAAAAATACATAACTTTGTTCAGAAAGTATTTATAAGCAATATAAATGCAAAATTAAGGGGAAAAGTTTAAAATTGAGTCGCAAGGAGCATTTTAAAGAAGGGTAATTTAATTTAAATTTTTTAATTATAAAATATTTTTTTTTAAATATTTATAAAATTTCATAAGGTGTTTAATATTATTATACTTTAATGAATATATATACAAAATTTCATATCTCTGTGGTAAAAATTTCAAAAATCGTCTTGAAAGGTCCACCATCCCCTTAAGGTAAAAAAAGATTTACAATTTATTGGCTATCAACTGGAAATTTATTGGTATAATATTTTGTTCAACCCGGACAAAGTCGGGACGGGCCGCTAGTATGATAATAAAAAGGTACCTTTAAGAATTTTACAATTTTAAGTTTTGAAAACAATCAAGATTTTCCAACAATTTTAAATGCTTAAAATTTTTTCTGTTGAAAAGTATTATTCATCTGAAATGCATTCATTACAATGTACCTATTGCTGAATGTATTAGATTCCCCTATCGGGTTTCAGTTGTTTAATTCACAATATATGTTAACTTTTTACATTTTTACTCAAACTGTATACATTTTTACACAAAAGTTTAAATTGCATTACACGCCTTGTAGCGTAATTATTTAAAAATGGAGTCGAAAATGATTAGGGTATCCTATTTTAAATACGTTTTGGGTTTAGAGAATACAGGAACAGGTTCATATGAAACAGCTACAATATATCTGTATAGGTCACATAGATCTGGATAATCAATATTTAGTAATTATCAGAGTATGCATTTCAGGAGTCAGAAAAAAGTAATCTTCTTTAGATTAAAAGGATTAAATACATTCAGTTTCCTGTAGTATTGATTATTGAAAAACTGTTAGTTAAAGAGCATCGAAAAGTAAACAAAAATCTTCAACAAAACAAGAATACTTGAGAACTATTGATTTTTACTTGTATGGCAAATTACATTAGGTGAGAACATATTTAATTTCCTAGTGATTAATTACAAAATGCCAGAGTAACTTGCTAATTTTGTATTAAAAAATAATTTCATATTTAATCATGATTCAGTTTTGTAGGTTATTTTTTATATAACGTTAGAAAACATGAATGTAAACAATGAGTGTGATTTTAAACTAAAGAAAAATTATGGAACGATAATCATCTAAATTACAACTACCTATCGTTACAGTGCTTACATAATATTCCATATTATCTTCAAGCATTATATTTAAATTAAAGCGGGCAGTTCGTATATAAATTATCTGCATGTATGTTCAGCGTAAAAGAAAAATAATCATGTCTATATGAAATCGCAAAATTTTCTTTTTAAAGCTGAATTTACCTGTTTTGTATATATTAGACGTTAAACTTTTAGTGATAATGTCCAAGTTGAAAACAAAAATTGTAATTACTGCTTATGTACATGTTACATTTTACATGGGCTGGAGGCAGCCTATCGGTAGCGCCAGGGTGCTGAAGTTGCTCGGATCGAATCCCAACAAGCTCCATGAAACTCAGTGTCTAGGTCGGAAATGGGCAGGTTAAATGAGTAGACCGGAATGTTCCTCTATGAGGTCAGAGAGGGTGGGAGAGGGAATGATCATCCCAGATGTCACATCCGGGGTTGCTCGGTCAAAATTGAGGTGGCTAAATCAGACACAGGCCGTTGTGTTGCATTTAGCAACTAGAGCCGCAACTTCAGCTCGATAGCCTGTTTGAACCTAGTCTGGGATAGATCCCGGCAAGGGGGCATTAGTAACAACAGCGCAATTCGACATTTATTGTATATCAATTATAAATCTTGATTGCGACAATGGTCATAAAATATTCCATGCTCATTATCTAATGTTATTATAACCATAATCTTCTCTGTGTTTGAGTTAACTACTTGAAGATTTATACTTATGTTGATACTCATTGATCACAGCATTGATACTTATTTATCACACTGTGTTGAGATGTTCTGATTGATGCCCCTTTACCGACAGTATATTTTCAGTTAAAATTCATAACGGCTATTGGGTGAAGTGGTGCGGTTCCAGTTTTTAATAGCACCACAAGGGTCGGAGTCCGACTTGTCTAAAGGACCGGTCCCGTAATTTAGAACCGAGTCAAGTGACGAGACCGGAACACATGACCCCGCACCTCTAGAGGTAAATTTGAGAACTTGGCGGACATTGGAACCACATCAGATTCTTCGTTCACCAGCCGCCAAAGATTATTAGTGTACACGGCGGGGGATTTGTCATCGGCCGGCATCGAATCAGAAACTTTCAGATCTTTTCCAACCGGACCACTGCGCCCTCATTTATCACACTAATGATACTAATTTCTCACATCATTAAATGTGTTATATCTATCTTAAGATGTAGTATCAAAATGTATTATTGATGCATTAAAACATATTTGACGTATGTTTAATAAGTATTAATTCCGTTTAAATTATCAGTTTTGTAATTAATATTTTCTGTGCATACAAAATATTATCATAAATTAAGTATAACTAAGAATATCATTTTAAATAAACATATAAACTTAGAAATGCATAAACTGTTTGTTCCTAAGATTGTTACAGCTGCTGCATTGAGTTTGCCAATTTCCTCATTGTCGCTTTACCATAAGTGATTTTTTTTAAATTTTCATCTACAAAAGCTAAAGATTTATTTAAATAAATATAAATTTGAAACATTTCCGTCGATAAGTTTGTGACGGAAGTACGAGACAAGCCAATGCGGGCATACATCGCGTGAAGCAACGTATATTGTATCAATAATGAATCAAAATATGATCAGCATGACAGGTAAGTTTGTTCAGGATCAAAGTATTGATTGGAATAAGCGTATTACCTCAAATATCGTTAAAGCTCATCAGTAATTCAGTCGATATTTTGTTTAACTAAATGTCTGGTTTTAAAAACGATTATTGCACTATGAAAAGATACATTTGTATGATATGTTTAAATATCATAAATGACTTTATTCTTACTGTAAGCGTAACTGTTTAACTGGCATCAGAGATAACGAGTTTCAAAATTCTAAGCGGAATTAATCTTGGAAAATTGTAAGAATAAACATCTATCGACATCAGTGATAACGAGGTGAAAATCCAGAGTTGAATTAATCTTGGAAAATTATAATTAATTATGTTACTATCATTAATTTTGAAAGCATATTTTACATAATATTCTATTTAGTTACTGCGGAGGGGAAAATATATAAAAATTTGATAACATTTGTTGTTTAACTTTTTCCTCCTTTATAAACTTAGCTTTTCAAATAATTTTGACGCATGAATTCAGTGACTAGTTTAATGGCTGAATTCAACAAATAAGGTAGCTCCGCGAGGGATTTAATTTATTCTACTACCTAACTGAAGATTTTCATTTCGGCAAATATTTCACCGAAATATAATCTTGATAAATGATGTATCCATATCGCCAAATAAGGTTGAATTGTGAAAATATCAGAAGTCACGAAACGCTGATTAAGTGCACGAATAGCCTCAGATTTTCCAGAAACGTCCATGCGTGATAAATAGTGGCTAAACTCCGTTCAACTTAGTTTATTGTGATGTATATAGTATATTCAAATACTGAAAATGAAAGTATTAGATGATGCAAAGCTTAATCCGCAAGTCTCCATGAAATTGTAATCTAATTATGGCGTTTTATCAATCAGATAATTTGACAGCAATGAGTAAACTTAAAAAAATGCTTCAAAATCATTGAAACATATGGGAGAGTGATCAATATTTGACTTGGAAATATTTAATGAGCTCTTAATTATGCAGGAATACCATAAAGAAAATATAGAGGGTACAGAATAATGAATTCCCACATTTCAAAGGGTAATTAAAAACGAACGAAACAATTTGAAGAAATAAAGCTTTCTATTTTCAAAAGGTACCAAATTTTTCGTACCATAAGACGCACCTCAAATTTATGGGAGGAATTTTAGAAAAGAATATTTTGTATTTTGTTAGATATATAAAGCTTTTTGCAGTTTCTTACTTAATAAAGATAAAAACTATATGTATAATATATATATATATATATATATATATATATATATATATGTTATATATAATAAAATATTCATTTTATTTTAATCTTGCCTTCAGACCATAAGACGCAACCTAATTTTATGTCGATTTTTTATGTAAAAAGGTACGTCTTATGATGCGTCTTATGGTTATAAAATACGGTATTTACAATATATTATTATTCCACTAGGTTTTGAAAATACCATCACCCAGGTGGCGACCTGTGGTTTGTGATGCACTTCCTAAGCCGAGGCCTTTCTCTAAGGTTTTCCCATCAATCTATTAATTATGTCTGGGGGAATGGCGGCAACTTCCTGGTGAAGAGGGGTCTCACGAACATATGCAGAGGTTCTAATGCTCCAAGGACGATCCCCTTGGTTTACTTAGTAATGCACATCCACTAGCTCTCATGTTTGAAACCCTCTCAGGATTGTTTTTCGATCAGAAATGGCATAGGTTGCATAGAACCAGAAGAGCGTCCAAAGTGCCCCCTGTGTCGCTGTTACAGAATCCTTGTTTTTAATAGAGCGTTTCGATAATGAAACCACAATGCTCACCGGCCCAACTCATGGTGTCTATTGACAAGAAGAAAATCTGCCCGAAGTTTTGCCACCCGCGGAGTCGCCCTATCCCCACCACACCCTTACAACCTCCCTTACCCTCCCTTAAGAAATGTGTGAGGGTGACGTACCCTGTATTACTGGTGCCGGATTAAAACTAGGAATGTCTATCACGCCTTTCTTTTTATCGGTAAAGGACAAATGACTAAGAAAATTTGAATTTGGAGTAACCGTTAGAAAAATACCCACATTATTTTATTTAGTAGGAAAATTTCCAATAATTTTCGTCTTTAACTGATTAAAATACTTTTAGAAAGTATCCTTAACTGTTCGGTTTGATATTTTGAATAAAACAAATGGAAATTGCGAGTTTTGATCCTAACCACTTACGTAAGATAACTGTTTTCTATGAAAATGATGCTTTTTTTGTATAAAGGCAGAAATTACAGAAGGTCTTTCGCACTTTATGGAAAGATTTTTTAATTTATTTTTGTCGATTACATTTTAAGATAAAAATTTGGCAACTTCAGAATAATCGTATGCTACAGTTTTGTTTTGATTGGGATGTAAAATAAAAGATTTATTTAGAAAATGACTCCTAAAATTGACAAATAGCTCGAATGTTACGTAACTGCGCTTTCCGATGAGAAATACTAGTCTCAACAAATTATGAAGAGGTGTAAAAATCGCGGTTATGGAATTTCAAAAAAAGGTATTTATAATATATTTAATTTGAATAGAAAAAAAATCTAACTGAAAGTAAAAATGAAAACATGACCGCGAAACCTCATCCTAAAATTGTTCGAACGCAGGTAAATATCAAGAAAGTAAAGTCTCTGATCCAAAAAGAAAATCCCCCGACTCAAAGATCATTTGCATCGAAACCAGGAATGTTTTCCAGCAGTGTAAGTAAAATCATCCATAAAGATTTGAAGTTAAAAAAGATGTTTAAATCTACAGTTCATTAGCTTTTTGCCAAAGCATATTTCTGAAAGAAAAACAAATCGTAGGAAATTATATGAAAAACACCTAGCTGCTAAAAATGATAATTTCTGGTGATACTCGATAAGGCATAGGTGTATTTAAGTGACGTAGTAAAAAAAGACCAATTTTCTATTGCTCAACTGACGGGGATGACCGTACCAAATGGCCTCCTAAGTGTACAGAATAGTTCCCAAACGGATTCATGATAGTTGCAGGATTTTGTTACAACGGCCAATCAAAAATTAAAATGTCTCAATTAAAGCCAAAATTAATTCACTCTTTTATCAGCAGAATATTTTTGAACCAATTTTTGAAGAAAAAATTCTAGTATTATATGGAAAGGACATTCTTAAAGTTCAGCTTCATATGCGCAAAGCCTCTAGTCACACCCTTAAATCAACTACCGCTTATTTAGCAAAGAAAGAATCAGAAACAGGAATAAAATGTATCCCAATTAATGAAATACTTGTAAAATTCCCTGACGCTTCTCCGAGGGACTTTTGTGCTTTCAGTTTATTAAAGCGAGCCTTACGAAAACGACATCCAAGAACACTCAACGGACTTTGGAAAACGGTCCAAGAGGAAAGGTGTAAAAATGACATGACAGTGCTAAGAAAAAGTTTACTTTCATGGGAAAATTCAAGCTAGAGCTATTGTCAAGAACCATGGCTATCAGATAGAAGAAAAAAGGCCGTAAAAATTTTGGCATTTATACATAAAACGTAATTATCAAAATCGTTTCCATAAAGGGCGAACGACCTTCTGTATACCGCAATGCCTAAACCTTAGCTTACATGCTGATGTGCATCAGTGTACTGCCCCCATATAAAAGACTGTCTTTGCTCAAATTATGCTTACTGACATTTTTAAAAAATATCAGAGTTGGAACGACATACAAATTTTAGTTAATATTTACCCTGCAAAAAAAATTTCAATATAAGGGGTTTTGTGCATAAAAACCTCAATTACTTAATGTGAAGATGTGTGATGTTAATGTGAAGAAAATATTAAATTAATCCTATTCCATACAACAGGAAAGACGTTTATAAATGTATGAAAACTTTCATGAATAAAACATTTGTTGCAAATTATCTCTGCACAGCAAATTGTGGGATTTTAAAAATTCATATAAACTGTGAAAATGTAAAATCCGCACATGTATTCATGTTCGAAATTTGGAAAACAACCTTTACTATTGCGAGTTTAATTTTCTAAATGTCTATTTAATTTTTAAAAAATTCTTTACCATTTCTCAAGTGGCAAATATAATTCTTTTATTAGAGTCCACTGTGTACACTATATTCATAATTTCATAAATTTTACCGAGCAATTATGAAAGCATTTTCACTTATGAAAATGAATTTAGTCAAATGATGCTACAACTTATTGCAGTATAATTTCTTCTCTTCAACACTTTTTATTTCACTACAATCCTTTTTCTCTTTTGTTTTGAGGAACATTTTAAATTTTATTCCAAATTTGCGTTTGTGTCAAATAAAAATTTTCCGCGGTAAATTTTAAATTTACCCTTATCATAATAATGTTTTTACAAGAAATAATGGTGAGATATATTTAAATATATTGACTGTTTCCTATTCGTACAGCATTGCGGATTATGCTTTCAGTCAAAAATCGATAATATTGTATTAATGCAGTTTTCAAGATATTTTTTGAAAGGGTTGAAGAAGAAAAATTGTACATCTATTTATGACAAAATATCTTAGTGTGAAGAGAAAATTTTTAAAGATGATAGAAACGACAATCTGGAAAACAGTTAATTTTATACTTGATTCAGGTTTAATTCACGGAAGTTCTTTAAAAAAAAAGGTCGCATTCAAATTTTCACTATGCACCAAAGTGCATTTAACATTTCTCAATATTTTTCACCTAACTTATAAAACGGTTGCATTCATATATTTTTAATCCACTCTGCCATAAAGAGGTGTGTGGTAGGTATCAACTGTCTGAGAGAAATCCGTTCTTAGACTGCGATTGCAAAATGAAGCATCAATCGTCGTGCTTCCTCTCGTCCTGTAATGTTTTGGATTCGCATCTCCTCCTTCTTCGAACGGGATAATTATCCTAGTATCGTCCATCGTGGTAAACAGCATGTTGAATCTTGCGTATTCGTCTCCGTTTTTGTAAGCAGTCTTTGTTGTTGAAAAGTAGGACCTTTTGAAACACTTTCAAAATATTTTACAGCAATTTTTTGCTGCAAAACTTCTAACAATTAAATCCCATTTTTTATTTTTTAACTCTTATTCAACTAATGATTCCCTTTGAATTATTTTTCGTGTCCCATATTGTTTTTATAATTCAGCTTCATTTATTTTCTAATTTGGATATTTCGATTTTTCTCATTACGTTCATTAAAATTTTATAATTAATTTTGTCTACCATCAGGGTCTTGATTTTTTCGATTTCTATATTGCTTTTTGCTTAAAACCTTTCTTAACCGTTTTTTATAATCAGTTTCACCTTATTTTTCCTTAACTAGTTCTCCTTTGTGATTTAATCGATTTTATCTCGATTTTAAAGCTCCTCCCTCTATCAAACGTCTGCGATCGAATAATTCTTTATTAATAGTAAAATATTAAGAGTAATATTTTGAATGAAATTAAGTCAAGAAAAAGTAGTTACAGTCAATAGTTGAGAATATGACACGCCATGATACAGTCGTCATCTGCGATGAAAGGGTGCCAAATGTGGTTAGTATCGTGAATTTCATGAGATTATTTGCAGTTGCTTATAACGCTTCTTATAATGGTACCACAAGGGTTAATGTCCAACTGTAACCAGGTGTCTCTTCATTGTCTATATAATAATTTCAAGAGGAACATCTGGTTGTTTCGTACCTTATCCAACCCACCGACCTCATAGAAGGACTTCCTGGTCCATGGATTAAACATGGTCATATTTGGCCTGGGCATAAAAGTATTTATGTGCCCACAGAACATCTCGACAACCAAACTGGGGCAATTTTAGTGAAGTGTTTAGGAGCCTTTAATTTATTTCAGAATACAGATATATGCAAAATATTTATATACCAGTAAATTCATACATTATATTTTATTTTTAAAAAGAAGAGTAAGAATTATGTTAAAGGTTTAATTTACTGTAGCAATTTAATTATTTTCAATAACTTGTTAAATATTTGATACTATATGTCAGTTAGGTACACTTTGTTAAAAATCTATTGAATTTATCTCTTGTAAATTTAGTAAGGTAGGTGTCCCAAATATCGCCTACTCTAACTTTCATTCAACATTTCATCCACTTTTTAGCTTCTGATTAGGCTGTAAACTCAAAGAACATCCCTAAGAACTATTTCCTTTGGTATCCTGAGATCAACTAGCTCCAAAACCAGTGCCAGTTTAAGTTATGTAGCTAAATTGGAAAAATTTAAATTTCCAGTGAACTCCAGAGCGGTTCCTAATATCGCCTACCTCTGTTCCTCTTACCGCCTACCAGGCGAAATTAGAAGCACCTGTTAAAAGGCGTTGCTAGCAAAGTCTCTGTTTAATGCACTTTCAAATGATATAAGCAAAATTAGAATTTGGAGGCACCTACCTGGTCATTCACTGGATTCTGATTCTTTGGAGCTAAAATCTACGAAGACAATAGCCAAAACAACTTCAGACGCCATATAGTTTCTGTTGTCAGTTATAAGAGCGTTGTCGCTATCGCCGCTGTTAGTACAAACCCAGAACTAAGAAGTTTCTGCAATTTCTCATTCATAGCGCGAATCATACTTTAGAAACACGAGTAGGCGATATTAGGCACAGGGGCGATATTTGGGACACTCTCCCTATGGTAACATAAAATATTACTTCACAATAATACGAATAATTTTGCTTCTAGGTGTAATGAAATTGTAGTGAAATTGAGCATAACAAAAAATATGTAATTCAAATTTTTATGTCTTTTGAAGTTTTCCACTACTAAAATTTCAATTTAATTTTCTTCTAACCAAGACACTAAATTCTTCGTATTATTGTCAAATAATATATTTCATGTTACCAAGCGAAATTTAAAAGAGATAAATTTAATAGATTTTTAGCAATGTGTGCCTAACTGACATATAGTATCAAACATTTAACAAGTTTTTGAAAATAATTAAATTGCTACAATCAACTAAATTTTTAACATAATTCTTCCATTTCACTTTAAATATAAAATACAACGTATGTATTTACTGTTATATAAATATTTTCCATATAGATGTATTCTGCAATTAAGTACATGCTTCTAAACATTTCCCTAAAATCACTCCATTTTGGTTGTCGGACTGTTCTGTGTGACTTTAATGGCGTTTGTCGAGATTCTAATCACCAAATGAATCGAAGTAAAATAACTCAGTTACCTTAATGAAAGTATGTTTTTTTTGTACTTTAAACATCCAGTTAAAAGTGTATGAATCCAGTTAAAAGTGTTTTGCAACATTAAGAAAAGTGGATTATACAGTGGCAATATATTCCAATTTATTAGCAAGATTTGCATACAGTATTTAATTTTCTACGCTTATCAACAAGAATCATACGCTTTGAAATCAAAATGCGATGTAAAAGGCATCCTGACTAATATAACAAATATCTCTAATCATTCCACTAAATCTGCTCTAAGAAGAGGAAACAAAACATTTAGGAGAATTGCTTGAATATAAAATTTGCATTTCACTCTGCTGAGTAGGTACAAATTCTTCCTACATCCAGAACGAACCTGCATTCAAATGTACTCCTGAATATTAAAATATTAAACATGAAATAACACGAGATACTTAAAGTCGTCTTGAAGCGAAACAACTCCTGAAATGCTTTTCTCCCATCTCAAATTAAGTAAGGAAATAGAATCTCAACATTCCTGTTAAACAATTAACGTAGAGAAAAAAAATCCCATTGCTTCTTGTAGTGACTTTGCACAAAAAGAAAGCACTTCACTCTCTCATGGAGTTTTCTCCTTAGATCAAGATCTCTTTCTTTCTCCTTGAAAATGAGTAGTGCATCCTTATTTCATTCTTAAGAAACTATTTATAATGAGATTGTTTAAGAGACTTAGATATCCTTCTTTTGGTGGTAAAAATGTGTTTTTTTCCTGATTTTGAGTTATATTTAAATGAATTGATTTATAGTTTTTACAGAGGCGATAAATTATTCATTATCCGTATTCACAGTTTGCAAACCGAGTTAAAATATCTGTATATTTAGGTTGCTAAGGAGATTCTTTCGGCAGCCCGCGAGAGAAAAATACTGCATCAATTTACTTCATTTTGGTTTTAAACAAAAGTTTCTAGTCTAAAGATGTGTCATATTTGGTTTTTGTAAAGTCAATTTCTATTAATTAGCGATAATTTATATTTAAAAATTGCTTTCTGTGCACGGTCAGTGACATGTTTAAATATTATATATTCACTAAGTACGAGGCCTCATAAACACATTAATTTTTTTCTGTGCATGATGAGTGATATGTTTAAATCTGGATTTAGATACTTATTAAGCACGAGGCTGCATAAACACGTTAATTTTTTTTTCCCGAGGTTATCTCTCAAGCTCTCTCTCTCTCTCACTTTTATTTTTAACTAGCTAAATACCCGTGCTTCGCTTTCAGATTAAATTCAACGGTCAATGTATGCAATTCATTACCAAAAAAAAACTAAAAAAAAATGTTTATAAAAAATCGCAATGGTTATTTTTATAGACAAAATAATGTAGAAGAAAATATACAATTTAAATATAACGATCAATGTATGCTATTAATTTGTATGTTTAATATCCATAAAACATGCTAATTTGAATTAAATTCCTTAAAAATTTCCATCTCAATTAGTCTAGTGGTTAGATTTTATCTTTTATCGTATTTTAATATTTTTTAGTCAATTTATTTCGTTGTTATGCACGTGACGCAAAATTGTTTTAAAGTATCACAAGAGAAAAGAAATCTCGTGATTAGCATTTAATAAATTAAATTCTAAAAATTAATCTTGAAAAATGGACCAAAAATCAGAAAACGGAGGTAAAAATTCGAAAAATATTTCATTTAAAGGAATTATTATCTTTCTCGTGATATAAATTTTATAACCCTCAAATTTTAATTTTAAATGCAAACTTAAAAAAAGTTACTAAAACTGCTTAAAAATTTAATTTTAAAAAATCTAAGAAGAATTTTTCAAAATTCTGTCTTGGTGTACCCCTACACTATAAGAAGAATCGCCCTGAGAAATTTCAGCCCTTTAGATCCAGTGGTTTGGTCTGTGCGTTATCTGTCTGTCAGTCCGTCAGTCAGTCAGTCACGGAACTGTTATATAAATATATATATATAGAGATTATGTTTGTGAGATATAGAATTAAACCTGAAGGAAATGGTTTGTTTCGCGTGGTTGAGTCACCTTATTTATTTTTATTGGGTTCAATAGTAAATTTTTAAAGTGTATTTCTCTATTCTTAATATTATGATTTTCCACATTTCGTGATGATGTGTTGAGTATAATTTTTGTGTTAGTGCATTTATTTACTAGTATCCAGCCGTCATGTTTTGACGAGCACCAACGAGTATATAATAAATATTTTGGTAAAAAAAGAAAAAAAAATCTTCAGCTATCCTTAACTTTTCATTATTTCATTAAATTATTCAGTTATTAAACTTTGAGTAGTAATAAGTGACCTCCATTAAAAGAAATATATTCATTCTGGACAATAGCTTTATCCACTACTCCTCATTTCACATAAATAGAAAAGCAGATCATGTTGAATTCAAGATTGAAAACCTTAATCAGAACTGCACTTTGTATATTTCTTGTATATTAGTTGTTATCATATATTATACCGACTTGGTGTTTCAGTTAATCTTACGTTGGCGTTGTTGTGGTGGCTGATGTCCCCCTAGCCGGAAGATGCCCGACCAGGTCTCGACTGCAGGCAGAGGATAGTTGGTTCATTGGTTGTTTGAGAACGCTATGGTCATTTTTTGCTACTCCTAGTGCTTAAGCCGTGATTCGTAACGGCTGCAAACATCCATACTAACAGTGGGACTTGAATCCACAGACATTGGCACCGAAAGCAAGCGTACTAGGCTGTAGTTCATAATGGCACCACAAGGGTAGATGCACGACTTTAGCCCTGTATCACCTGACCTTTCCCCGACAACTCGCAAAGGCAAAGTCTAGGGGTTTCGAACATTCTCCCAGTCGCTGACTTCATAAGTAACTTCCTCGTCCAGGTATTAAACATGTCCACATACGGCCTAGACATGAAGTTATTTAATGGCATTTGGCGAGATTCGAAATGAACACTCCCCATTCCGAAGTCCAAATCGCTACAAATAGGCTACCTTAGCCCGATAAATATTTTATAACGGTTATTTGAAAAAATCTAGTCTGACAGACAATGATGGTCTATCTCCTATTGACACACAGCGTGTTCGAAATATAGGGGATTATCATTGTCAAAAGAGAGTGGTTGGTTTGTATTTTTTAAAAAGTTTAAGAAACTAGTCACGTTAAACCTGAAGGAAAACATGTGAATTAAGGAGTTATGTCGGAAAGTGCAGGTTCTGTTGTAAAATTAAAGGAAAAAAGTGGTATAAGACAGGGATCGGCAACCTGCGGCTCTTTTGATGTAAAGTTGCGGCTCTCCAGTTCCATACGAAAAAATTAATAATTTACTATCAAAACCCATAAAAAATAAGGAAATTTATTTTTAAGTGCCTAATTTCTCAATCGATTCTATTTTCATAATCGTTAATTACAAATCGCTCCGCTTAACGTGACCGTAATGAGATAAATTTGAACTATTGTTTTGTTCTTAGAGATGAGAATCCGTGACCATGTTTATCTTTCAGCCAATTGAATTCCATTTCCGTCTCACCCAAACAGCCACCGTCTAGAGTCTAGACAACACGTCTAGACTCTAGACGTGTTGTCAGTCAGTCATCCTCGGATAGCGCGGTCGACGTTACGTTGCATGTGTGTTAATTTAATCGCTTGTGGTTTTACGTGTCTATTCGCTTTTTGTTTCAAGAAGAATACGATTTAGATGAGAATTATCTTCTCAAAGGTATGTACGCGTATAATATAATAAAATCAGTAACAGAATTGGATTACTTATATGACGATCGTGTTAACGAAGTAATAATGGTAAATAAATTGTTTGTCGTTTTTGATAGCTAAGTAAAATTTAAAAAAATCATTTTTTCAGCTCCGCCGCCAGCATGGCATCTGGCAAAAAAAAGAAGAACTGAAGAATAAAACCAAGAATTCAATCAGGATTGGATGGAGTCGTTTGCATTCATATGCAACACAGATTTCCTTCCTACTTGTCTCATTTGCCATGAAAAACTCGCACACAATAATAAGTAAAATTTGGAGAGACACTTCACTACAAAACATATCCAGTTTTCTGGTAAATATCCAACCGGTGACGCAAGAAAAAAATCTGTTGAAGAGCTCCCCCCCCCAAAAAAAAAAAACAGTCAAGTTCCATGCTAAGTAACTGGGCGCAATCTTCCAATAATGTAAATCTGGCAATCTTTGCAGTATCATTAGAAATTGCAAAAAGAGGAAAAACATTCACAGATGGTGAGTACGTCAAAAATTGTTTTTATACGTGCATCTGAAGAACTGTTTCGTGATTTTAAAAACAAAGCAGAAATCATGAAAAAAATCAAAGATTTGCCATTATCTGCTAAAACAGTACAAGATAGAACTGCTAAATGTCTTCAAATGTAACACATATGCAAGTGGAAGACATTCAACTGGCTTCAACCTTATCACTTGCTATAGATGAGTCTTTCGGCATAAAAGACACGGCACAAGTTACCCTTTTCGTCAGGTATATGTCGTCCTAAGGTCCAAAAAAAGAACTGTTAGGATTGCTACCGCTCTCAGGGCAAACTCGTGGAGAAGATATAGCAAATGCTGTGCAAAAATACTTGGAAGACAATGGAATCGATATAAATAAAATCGTTTCTATAGCAACTGATGGAGCCAGAAATATGACAGGAATGCATAGAGGGGTAACATCAATTCTTCACTACAAAACATATCCAGTTTTCTGGTAAATATCCAACCGGTGACGCAAGAAAAAAATCTGTTGAAGAGCTCCCCCCCCCCCAAAAAAAAAAACAGTCAAGTTCCATGCTAAGTAACTGGGCGCAATCTTCCAATAATGTAAATCTGGCAATCTTTGCAGTATCATTAGAAATTGCAAAAAGAGGAAAAACATTCACAGATGGTGAGTACGTCAAAGATTGTTTTTATACGTGCATCTGAAGAACTGTTTCGTGATTTTAAAAACAAAGCAGAAATCATGAAAAAAATCAAAGATTTGCCATTATCTGCTAAAACAGTACAAGATAGAACTGCTAAATGTCTTCAAATGTAACACATATGCAAGTGGAAGACATTCAACTGGCTTCAACCTTATCACTTGCTATAGATGAGTCTTTCGGCATAAAAGACACGGCACAAGTTACCCTTTTCGTCAGGTATATGTCGTCCTAAGGTCCAAAAAAAGAACTGTTAGGATTGCTACCGCTCTCAGGGCAAACTCGTGGAGAAGATATAGCAAATGCTGTGCAAAAATACTTGGAAGACAATGGAATCGATATAAATAAAATCGTTTCTATAGCAACTGATGGAGCCAGAAATATGACAGGAATGCATAGAGGGGTAACATCAATTCTTCAGAAAAAAATAAACCACGAAATTCTAACTTTTCACTTCATAATTCATCAAGAAACGCTTTGTGCCCAAACATTTCCGGCCGAAATAGTTGAGGTCATGAACTTGGTAATTAAGACTATAAACAACATCTTGGCAAAAGCACTCTACCATCGCCAGTTTAAAGATTTCCTTGAAGAAATAGATAGCCAGTTATCTGACCTACTTTTGCGCAATAAAGTGCGATGGCTTTCCAGAGGTAACACATTGCAACGTTTTGCTTTGTGCTTGAGTGAAATAAAAACATTCCTTAATGAAAAAAGCATTGACCATCCCGAAATAGAAGAAAACAAATGGCTGTAAAAATTCAACTTCATGGTAGATGCCACAATGAAACTAAATGAACTAAATCTAAAACTGCAAGGAAAGGGCATCCCGGCCTACGCCTTGCTTGAAGAAGTAGTTTGTTTCGAAAAACAATTACTTCTTTTTGTTGAAGACATGGAGAGCGGTAAATTACTTCATTTTAAAAATCTGAAGCAATATCGAGATGAGACCAATGCAACTATTGACACGAATTACTTCAGCATAGCTTTAAAAAACCTGATGGGTGGATTCGCTGAGAGATTCGAGCAATTCAAAACAAACAAAAGTACTGTCACGTTTATAGTAAATCCTCTCAACACAAATACAAATGAGATCAACATTGAGCCATTTGGAATTGATGCTAGATCGCTTCAAATGAAATTGCTAGATTTGAAAATCAAAGACTTGTGGAGTGGAAAGTTCACAGAACTCAAGAGCAAGTTCGAAGAGTTGGAGGTCCAGAAATGCATGCACATCGCGCAGCACAAGTGGACAGCTCTAAAAGAAATTCCGAGAGTTGAGGCCCTCGTATTCGGCGCATGGAATAGTCTTCCAGAATGCTACAGTGAGGTGAAGAAGTTGGCATATGGAGTGCTGACGATCTTCGGGTAGACATATTCGTGCCAGCAAGCGTTCTCTTGCATGAATATAATAAAAAGTAAAGTTAGAAGTCAACTAACAAATAAAAGTCTAGAAACGTGCTTGAAACTTAAAACAACAAGTTATAAGCCAGATTTAATCAAACTTTCAAAAGGCATGCAAAGCCAATGATCCCATTGATGTAACTATCTATATTTGTGTTTTTATATGAATAAATATTATTCCGTGTATAAAGCCGTTTATTTTATATAAAAATCAAATATATATATATATATAAGCAAATACTATAATATTGAAACGAAAATTTTTAGTGGCTCTTTAAAAATTAGGAAATTTAGTAAATTGTAACTTTTGGCTCTTCCGTTTCAATAGGTTGCCGACCCCTGGTATAAGAGAATAATTCGAACATACGCGAAATCCCAACCCTCTCTCTATAATCGTGTGTGTGTGTGTTTGTTTGTGTGTATATATATATATATATATATATATATATATATATATATATATATATATATATATATATATATATATATATTCCTTCCAGACACGCAACAGGGATTTTCACTGTTATTTTGCATTTGCTAAAGCAGCAGTTGTAAATGAAGAAAATATATAAATAGCTAGTTTAGAAAAAATGCATTTTCAGGCGGTAAACACAAGTGCATAAAATCCAATGCGATCTTATTTGCTAATATCCTGATACTTAAGATATATATTTTCATAGAATACTTAATATGAATTCGTGCTGTTCACTGCAAGCAACCTCTCTCGTCATTAAACCTGTGTGACTTATCGCGCACTCCGTAAATGTACGTAATAGTTCTAAATGTACATGCTTAAATTGCACAATAACTCATAGAAGGGCTTTCAGCGTCAGAACAATTTCGGCTCTTAGTACTTGATACATTAATGTTTCGTGTTACGTACATATAACATGTTTCTTCTATTCAACAAAAAAATAATCGGAAAAAAAATTAAAGAAAATTTCGATCGGATGTATAATGTTGTCTTGTAATTGAAAAATAATTTCTCCGTTATTTAATTTTTTGTTATACGTTGTCTGATTAAAATAATTAAATTGTAGCTGATGCTTTTATATATATATATATATATATATATATATATATATATATATATATATATATATATATATATATATATATATATATATATATATATACATATATATATATATATATATATATATATACATATATATATATATATATATATATATATATATATATATACATATATATATATATATATATATATATATATATATATATATATATATACATATATATATACATATATATATACATATATATATATATATATATATATATATATATACATATATATATATATATATATATATATATATAATATATATATATATATATATATATATATATATGGTGGTTAAATAATGGAAACACCTATCAATATTAGTAGTGTTTATGAATATGCTTCGTATTCCTTAAAAAACAAGTCTGGCCACAGGTATTTTTTATATAATATAGAGTATATATTATTCTACTGTCAGGTAGCATTAATGGAGCTAAGGGCATCATGCTTTTGGGGGAAAAGCGTAAAATGTCAAACCTTGCAGATCTCGTGAAAAGGGCAAATTATTGGAATGCGTTTAAATTGGAGTATCTGCAACTCCAACCCTCAGGCTAATGGGTGTTTTTCGAGCTATGGTATCGAAAGTCATGATAGCATACAGAGTGCACCGAGAAACATCCTTTGCCCAACAGAATAGTGGACGAAAGGGAGAGCTGAGAGAAAGAGATGGACGAGTTACTGAAGCGGATTATGACATGAAGAAAAAAAAATTTTATTTTATAAAAATCTAAGAAAATTTTTTCAAAAATCTCTCTTAGTGCACTTCTGCACAATAAGAAGAATCGCCATGCAAAATTTCAGCCCTTTAGGCCCACCGGTTTGGTCTGTGCGTTATATGTCAGTCAATCAGTCAGTTACGGAACTGTTTTATATATGTAGATTATCAAGTGATGTTTTATTGTATTGGACTTAATAATTTTATTGTTTTATTTAAAGACTGAAGTCGCATCCTATAAGAATTAATTTTAAATCTCTGATTTTCTATGCGAATAAGTTGTAGCACAAACTTATTTAACTTTTTCTTCAGTATTAGTTTTAGATGGTCGTGGTGATTATTACCAGAAAAGCGGAATATTCCAAAACATTTTCTCTAAAAGTCTGCCATCACAGCTTAATCGATAGATAAAGCCACACTTGTGTAGTAAAATAAATTTATCAGAAAATTTTAATTACCTCTGTGCTAATATATTTTGAAAAAGATTTTGTTTAAGGAGAACTTTAACATATGCAGTCGAGCCTCGATTTATCGTTTTTTAAGGGAATGACTGAACTGAACGATAAATGCGGGACAATGATAGATACGGGAACACAACAGAGAAATATGATCGTCGGAACTGGATGAAATAATCGACAAATACGGGAAAAAAATGATTCGGGGAACGATCGATAGAGATTTCACTGTATATATAATTTTACATTAAAATGTTACGGCATCATACAATATCAACAAGACATGTTAATCTCTGGCAAAGTTTGGACCGGTAAAAGTCACATCTGCTTGCTTCGTATTTTGTTGCCGTATAAGAGTCGTTGTTTATCTATGGAAATATTTTACGGAATCATAGATATTACCGATAAATAATTTTACTTGTAGCTGCTTATCCCCATGCAAAGCAAGAATGAGTTGGAAATTTCTAATTAGACGTATTACGCGTGAGAGTTTTTAATATAAATTACTACTGCACAGGATAAAAGGATTAACCAAGATAATATTAGAATGTTGAATTAGCTGAAGTTTTTTTGTGTCCAACCTCGCCTCAATTCTCAAAAATGTTACCAAAGTTCAACTTATTGAAATCTAATGCTCGGTTATAGTGAATAAACGGTGTTTAGCAGAAAGTAAACATTAAATAAATAATAAATTTAATACTATTTATCAAGAATAGAGCAATAAAAAATATTTACAAATGTTAAGAAATATTTACAGTGATTTACAATACTTTTATCTATACATAAGGGAGAACTACATGTTAATTTTTTAAAATCAAACGCTGAATAGAAAAAAAACTAGAGAAATCGTTATTAACCCTTCAATGGGCGTGACCGTGTACAGAGTGCAATATTTTCGTAACTTGGAATGGTTTCTTTTTACATGTAAGGTTTGAATGTTCTAAAAAGTTTCTATTTACAGCTACACCCTTTCTAATGCAGATCTGATTTTCTGACACTTGTATTCCTTTCTATTCATTGGTAGTCGTGAATTAACCGTGGTAAACCAACGATTATACTGAATTACAACACGACAAAATCAGGAGTTATGTACGCGATCAAATGTGCAGCTATTACACGGTATCCCACACATTACGAAGGTGGACAGTCTCATTCTTTTTAGGTTTTGGGGACATAATAGGAATCCATTCGCAAGTTGTCTTTAGATCCAATAAACCCGGCAGTTTTGAAATAAGGCGATTGTATCTGCATTCTTTGGACTTTAATTATAACTATAGCTCGATATAATAAACATTTTATATCTTGTCCTAAAATGCAGAATTATTATTTTCAATTTGAAATAAAAAATTTATTACAAAAGGAATAATTAGGGTTGAAAGAGACGTTCCACTTTGGGTCACGCGCGCCTCTTGGTGTTCCAAAAATTGACTCGCCCGCTGAAGGTTAAAGACGCATTTGCCATCAATATGACGGTGTTATGAATTCCAACGAAATTTTCATAATTTATTAAGCGATTAATAATCTGTCGATTATTTCCAATTAAGACTTATTACCCGGGAGAGACATAACACGGCTGACAGAAATAAACAAGAACATTCCAGAATTTTAAATTAGCTGAATTTTCTGAACCGCACGACCTGTTTGAGAGCTGTGTAAAATTTCGAAGAATAGAGGAGAGCAAACCATGTTATGTTCACCTAATGGATTTAAAATGAATAAAGATAATCATACATAAAACGACTTTTTATCAGCAAACAAAATTGCTGGAGATAATTATATATTTCCCAGATTTCTCAGATTTTCTGGGTTTTTTTTTCAAATTTTTTTTCAATATATTTGTAAATTACGTTCGAAAAAAGTTTTAATGCTGTCATATATTGTCGTTTCATTTGTGTGCAATACATATCTTTTGGGATGAAGTCAGAAATGATGTCACTTTTTCTGATTATCTGGTGGGAGGCCACAAGCAAGTCAAATTGGTTGGATAAGGTGGAGTTGCCCCAATGCTGTTTTATATATTGTAAAGAATCAACCTAGCAGAGTTATATTTTTAGCTATGCTCTGTTTTACTTGCTTAGTGTGTCATTTTGAACAGTGGTAATGCCTTCGTTCTCTCCCAACCCCCCCCCCCCCCCACACACACACACACAAGAAGGGCTCGAAATGATCGAATCATAATTTTTCTATAATAAATAACTTTAAGCGTAATGTTCTTCGTGGTATATATTCTCCATCACATAAAAACAGTATCTGCTGTTTAGTCCGGATGCAACAAAAATTACATAAGAAACTCAGAATAAATAATCCCATTTCGCTTTATTTTTCCCCAAATTATTGTAAAAATTTATAAATGATAATTATTATTGAATTTTAATGCAATCAACAAACACAGAGAACATAATTATTTCGATCATTTTCACCAGATTTGAAAAACTATCGAAGCACTGCTATATTTCTCGAAATCACAATATGAATTTTAAAAAGCATTTTGTGATATAAATTTCTCAAGAACTATTTCACAATAACCTTAAGTTTTATTCATCTTTTAAATTATATGGATATAAAATGTATAAATGAGTCAGTGTTTATGGATGGAAAAAAAAACTTCCCTCTCTCCTGCCCCAACCAATTGAAATGTTTAAAAAATACCAGCTACTTTAGTTTTGCTATTGGATCTTGATTGGTGAGAAATGTTCGTTTACATTATTATTGATTATTAAATAACCTTAAAACAATGGATGCATGCGTGTGTTGAGGCAAGCAAGGAAGACAGAGAATTGGCCTTTATCATACATTTATTTAATAAATCACAAAATTGATTTAAAGAGTAATTGCTAATAGAACAATATTTCCCTTCATATTACCATTTTACATACGAGGAATCAGAAGCAGAGGCAACCTATATGGTCAAAGTAATAATTTTTAGAGTCTATAGGGAGGCACTTACTACTGCTGAAGAATGCAGCGATGGAAGATGGCATCGACGACAGGGGCCCAAATCACGTCATATACCGGATCAACTTGGCGGGTTACCAGCACTATTCCCAGGCTCTGAGGTAGTGGAGACTGTATGATCTGAGCTCTAGGAAAAACAAACAGCCGGAGAAAATTTTGGACCATCTCTGCTTTTTCTTTGTTACTTGGAAGGCTGTTGTTCGTATCGGTAGTCATTATGAGGTTCTATTATTAAGGAATATCTAATTGTTTGTTTTGCTTCATGTTTATTTTCAAGTTTGGGCTACCGTGGCAGCATATGTCCAAAGCTTTCCTACTGATACACTTGCGCTGCTCTTTGAAAATTAACGCTTCATTAAAATGTGATAATATTACTATGATAAGAAGCTTGTAAAAAAAATCAATCAATATACCGGGCTAATCGGGTGTCCGGGCTAAAGGTATCCAAAAGTCATGACTTATTTTTACGGAAATACCCATTAGAATTTTTACAAAAAAATATTTAAATAAAGAACTTCTCACCAAGTTTTAATATCAATCATAGACTTCGATCATAGTATCATAGATTTCGATGTGCGCGCCTTTTGTAGCACAACAAACGTCCAAAGGGTAATCCAGTTATCTCCAAGTATTTCGTAGCATATCAGGAGTTATTACACGAATTGCTTGAATGATACGCTTCTTCAACTCATCCACAGTTTAAATTTTTTGTTTATACACAACTGATTTTATGAATCCCCAAGCAAAAAAGTCTAATAACGTTTGATATGCTACGAAACACTTGGAGAGAACTGGATTACCATTTAGACGCTAGTTGTGCTACAAAAGGTGCACACATCGAAATCTATGATACTATGATAGAAATCTGTGATTAATATTAAAACTTGGTGAGATGTTCTTTCTATTTAATTATATATATTTTTTAAATTATTATGTGTAGTTCCGTAAAAATAGGTCATGACTTGTGGATACCTTTAGCCCGGACACCCTGTATTAAGTTATATATTGTACATGGCTTGTGCAATGTATTAGTTTATGCAAGACTTTCCATATTTTTCTTTGATCACAAAATATCTGAAGAAGAATACATTTTATCCCATTGAGAACTATATTGTATTACATTATAATGTAGTTCTCATGATGCGATATTAAAATTGACCAATCATTTGCCGTAAAGTTATTTATGTTTATTAAATTAAGGCACTAATGGTTATGAAAATAATTTAAATATCTCTTTTAAAAAATATATCAAGAAAATGACCCCTGAATTACGCTACCTTAAAAACCATGCAGCGGGCAACAAGATTTAGAATCGAAAGAAATTAGAATGTAGTACCGTAATGGACAAGAGTTGTATGTCGAACAAATTAGGAAAAAAAGTTGTAAGCGTCGTGATACTATCCAAGAATAGCCGCACTAAACTTTTATTTTCCTCTCTTTGGTGTCAATTAAGCCTTGATATGTACTTCCCATTATGTCGATTTTCTCTCTCGTTTGAGAGACGTGTATCGTAATCAGTTTTTAGATTTTCTCATTTATTAAAGACGAAAAGTGTATTTATTTATTTTTAATTACGTTATAATGTAATTAATAACGTTGAGGGTTATATACTTTTAGGTTCTGATCGTAAAAAAAGAGGATGTATAAATTGCATCACGCTTGTGGAAAGTTCGATTTTGAGCTGATGTAAAATTATTTTAGTTTCATCAATGTACCTTAAACTTTAGCATTTTTACTGATTACTATTACAGAAGTTAAACAAAAGAAAAATAACTATACTTCACTAATAAAAAAAGTTTCGTTTTCAATAGTATCTTTTAGGAAAACAAATAAATAAATAAATAAATAAATATATGTTTATATATATATATATATATATATATATATATATATTTATTTATTTATTTATTTATTTATATATATATACCAGATTCACTTTTTATACGGGGGATAATCAGTCAGTGATTCAGTGTCACTATTAGACAATAAATGTGCCCCTTTACTGTTGTTTTTCGGTTAAGAAGAATCTCTCCTGTCACAGGAAAAATTGAATGACGTTGGAAAAACTGAAAATTTACAAGGGTATCCTGAATAAAATCAACATGTTGGGTTTCTTTGTTATTTCTTTATACGATTTTTCATAATGTGCTATAATCACTTTTAAATGACGTTCGTATTTCAATCGTTGACCGACATTGTCATCTTTTGTAGGAAAATGATTTCCAAGTTGATTGGCTAGTTGAAGGATTTCTAGAATTGTACTTTCAGACAGTGTAAACACTTCTTTATCATCAGTACTATAAACTAACGCCGAACCACCTACGTTCTTTGAAATACTCTCTGATAACCTTGCACTCAATATTTTTTAATCTTTTCATAATTTTGAACGGTATTAAAGTAATAAAAAAATTTAAAAAAATAATTATGATATATAATGAAAATAATATGATGACTTATGATATATTATGAAAATAATATTTAAAAAAATAATTATTAATAAATTAATATATATATATATATATATATTATATATATATATATATATATATATATATATATATATATATATATATATATATATATATATATATATATATATATATATATATATATATATATATATATATATATTATATATATAGATATATATATATATATATATATATATATATATATATATATATATATATATATATATATAGATATATATATATATATATATATATATATATATATATATATATATATATATATATATATATATATATATATATATATTATATATATATATATATATATATATATATATTATATATATATATACATATATATATAATATATATATATATATATATATATATATATAATATATATATATATATATATATATATATATATATATATATTTCGGTTTGTACTTACGCATATTAACATTCTCGAATTATGATGAACAGTAATTTTGGCACCCCTGCGCTTTTTAATAACCAATAGCTAGTAGAAAAGATATGTGAGCAAGTAAATATTTCTATGTTCAACATTCTTTTTTATAAATGTATAAAACCGTAACACAAAATGGAAATAAAATGCTTTTAGATGTCTTTAAGTTATCTTGACCTTAAGAGAGAAATCTATTGAAAGTCTGGAGCGCAAACAGACTTCACCGGTAGAAGGATTTTCACATAAAAATGTTTCACTGTATAAAAAGAAATACCATTGGAGGCCTTTTTATACCTTTTCTACCCTATTAAGCATTAAGAATATCTCCCGAAAAGTTTTAGAGTGCTATTTTAAGAACAAATAATTTATGTCCGATAAAAACGTATCTATTAAGATAATAGTTTCATGAATTTCTAAATTAAAAAAATGAAGTTTGTCCTAAATTTTCTAAAATTAGAATATGAATTTTGCCAACTTTAATGTGTCAATAAATAAATTCGTTCCCTATTTTAAATAACATTTACAGACAACTTCTATATGGCGGCCAGTAATCGTTCCGAAAAAAAGTGTCTGTTTTGAGGAGTGGCTGTCGAAAAGAGGTTTTTTCCATAACATTCGCTGGAATCAACTAATCCAGTCAATTAATTGGTTCTGTACAAAATATGCCCGTTTAGAGGAGTGACGGTAACATTGACCAAACTGGCTAAGATTACGTTGCGTTTAATTAAGTAATTAAAATTGTTTGATAAAAGGAGCGATAAAATAATATTGTAGTCTAATAACATAATACAGAATTAAATCTCACAGTGGAACGTCCATGGTACGACTAGCTCCCTGTGGCTCGGATGCACCACGTGTGTAACTTAAGACTTAAACAGATAATAAAACGAAATATGATTCACACGTTACCCAGGGAAGATGCAGTAAGAGATGATTTAAGAAAAAAATCATTTATTGAACATTTACCAATCATTGTTGAAATCATTGAATAACATAGAGATTCGCAGATAGGCTTAGCTGCAATCTTCCCTCACTACCTCATACCGATGTCCACAGGAAAAAACAAAAGACCTTCTTACAAAGTCCAACAGCAAGTGGCGCTACAGCGAGTCACCCGAAGAACTCTTTATTTCCCTTTCATTATCTCACCAAGTAGCATGCGAGAGGGAGACAAGATATGTCATATTTTGCTTTCATTGCCATTTGTGGTGAAAGTTTCTACATATATTTGAATGTAATTATGGCTTGCAATAGTTGAACAACGGTTATAAAGCTCATGAATGTCCTTGAAAAAGGATGAGTGCATAGCTTTAAAGCAGTGACTGTCAAATATAGTTCGCCAACCACAGGAGTTTCACTGCATTGTAAAATAAGAGTCAATTACACATTACAGTAAAACGAGTGAGAAATATGAGTATGACCTGCATGACACGACAAGAAAAAATTGTCTGTATATTTATATACTTTTTATTTCACAAGCACAGGAGTAAATTTTACCTTACTCTGCATGAAATCAAGAAGGAATAAAACTCCTCGTGTTAACAATAACAGCAATAAGTAAAGAAAACTTTGAAACGGCTGTTTTCGTGTCACTTGTATTTATTGATAGGTGTATGTAAATAATCACTATAACTAACACCCACACACCCACACGTACACACACACAAATATATATATATATATATATATATATATATATATATATATATAACATTAAAAACCCCATACCATTTTAAAATCTAACATTATTCTAAATTCCCTTGGGCGTACGAGCTAATTTTCGCTTTTGATTCTAAGTTCCGATAACCTCGAGAGAAAATATTAAATGGCTTCCTTTTTCAAATAGGCGCGGCGTCCCCAATATTTTAGATAAGCTCTGCGCAGGTTATATAAAACCACATGTGACTTATCGACAACAGCAAATCCCTAATCGCGATGATGATCACATGACAAAGTTTATATAAACCACATGAACGGAAACCTGTACGCTTTTTCGGATTTTGTAGCTGTATTGAGAAGACGTATTCGCCGACGAAATAAAAACTAGTATAATGCTGTAACCTGCCGCGTCGTTTTTTTCGAGCCACGACTACATCTTCATTCCCTGTGATGTGCTGGACGCCCATTCTTTCCTTGGGTTGTCCAGTATGTTACATATATATATATATATATATATATATATATATATATATATATATATATATATATATTATAATATTTTATAATATTTTATTTTTGAATTTAAAGATGAGGTTTTTAGGTTACAGAATATAAAACTTTTTCCCTATCTCACATGAGTTTTCATATCTTTGAGGAATCATTTTACCTCTGAACAGTTATGCCGGATTTTAGTAATTTGGTTACCACTGCAAACCTACGATAAATTAACTATAGGGATAAAATAAATATGTAGTATGTGTATATGAAAATCAACGCAATTTAATTTTAAATACCTATTTACGTAAAAATAGGAAAATACTCTAAATAAATTGAAAACTTTTGATTTTAAATGTATTTTAATGATGTTGGTATTTAACCCAACACGGACCAAAACAAGGACCCAAACACGGCCATTGCATAAATTTCTGGAAATATAAAATACATTTTTATAGGTAGATAAATGTCATTTTGCATTGGTCTTAACTGTAAAACAGGTAAGAAATTTCCTTGCTACCATATTTTTTTAACATTAAATATCTGCCATGTTAGTACAGGATTCGAGTTTATCCTTCATAAAATCTTTTTATGGGTATATGTAGAATTTGAACAAAAGATTAAAACAATATCGAGTTTTATGTTTTTTTCTCATAATTTTAAAGATTCCTTTAAAATTAATTTGATTTACGCCCGCGCATTTGGAAAAAAATATCTTATAACTATACACCCAGTTCATTTTTGTCTTGTAATGTCAGTCATTTTTGAAAAATTCATCTTAAAAGTTCTTTAAAATAAAGGTGTTCAGAAAAATAAATATGACTGTTATTTTTTCAACAATCAGCTTCATTAATTCCTGTAATGATTTATAATAAGATAAGATTTAATCCTGTGCAGTTGAAATAAAAAACATAACTATACAGCCAGTTTATTCTTCTCGAGTTACGTACGTCCTGTTCGAACAATTTTAGCTTACAGGTTCTATGAAATAATACTTGATAAAAAAAATAATTATGACTGTAATTATTTCAAAAATTAGTTTCATTCATTGTTGTACTGTTGCACAATGAGACAAGATTTACGTAATTAGGAATAAAAGGGCTTATTATAAAGCCTGTTCGTTCTTGTCGTGTAACTTCGGTTATGTTCGAACAGTTTTATCTTATGAGTTCTTTAAAATTATAGGGTTTTAATTTGAGTGATTTCGTATAGTGGTAGGTAATGACACCATTACTCTGAATTCTAAATAATAAACTGATTTATTAACATAAAACACATAGATATTTACATACTAAATTATATTACAGCAGAACCCCGATTTTACGTTGTCCGTTTCGTACGTTATCCCGCTTCCTACGTCATTTTCTGCCGGTCCGTGAAAAATGCCTATATCGATAATGTTAAAATATCCCGGATTTTACGTTACTCCTTTCCAGAAAATCCCGATTAATACGTTTTTTTCTAAGGACGAGATCAAAATCTTTTTTCCTCTACAAGGCTCACACAAACTTTTTCGAGTTCTTTCTTTCAAGAAAAACTTGTTTCTTGCCTGTTTGAAGCAGATCTGGCATTCCTTCTGTTTCGACTTATTGTTCTTTTGTAGGAGTTTCCTCCCAGTGTCAAAATCATAAGGGTGGAGGAAGGAGCAAGGCACAGGGCACCGGAAAGTGAGGAGAGAATCAAGGCAATGCCTTTCGATTCTTCGATCACTCTCTGTCAACAAAAGATAAAGAGGGGAGGGATCGCTTTTGATTCGATTGTCCAATGTCCATACTTCATATGGAAAGGTGTGTGGGGGGGGCTCTGACCAGCCCATGCAACCCACTAAAGGTAGAACTGGTTTCAACTAGTCTGTAAGAGTTCGTTTGAGCACCTTAGCCATTTTTCTCATTGTCAAGCGTTCTTAATCTAAAGGAAGGATGTCTAAACGAAAATGTTTCTCTCTAGCCAAAAAGGCCGAAATCGTCGAAAAAGCTAAAGAATTTCATGGCACTAAATCTTGCTAAATCATTGGGTATTGCATATTCAACTTTGCAAACAATTTTAAAACAAGAAGTTTCAGTAGAGTTAAGTGATGAAAAACTCGGAAAATCTGCAAAGAAACGAAAAACTGTTATGGCATCTTCGTATGATGATTTGGAAAAAATTTTAATGGAATAGTTCAAGGAAGCCCGGGCATAAAAAATTCCAATAAATGGATCCATCGTTAAATAATTTGTGTTTGAAATTGCTGAAAGGTTTAAACTCCAGGGCTTCTCTGCATCCAATGGCTGGATCGACAGATTTTAAAAAAAGGAACAATTTATGTTTTAAATCTATCTGCGGAGAATCCGACGGTGTGGATATTGCAATTGTGCAGTAGAAGAAAGAGAACACTTAATTTATTAAAGGAGTTCATTCCAAAAAACGTATTCAACACCGATGAGACGGGACTATTTTTTCAACTTGTTACCCGGCAAAACATTGACGGTCAAAGGCGAGAATTGCCACGGTGGAAAACTTTCAAAATGCGCTTAACTGTTTTATTATGTATTAATGCCAACGGAAGTGAGAAATTAACGCCTTTTGTGATCGGTAGAGCAAAGAAATCGAGGTGTTTCAACAATGTGAAAAGTTTACCTACGGATTACACTTCGAATAAAAAGATGTGGATGACTCAATCGCTGTTTGAAGATTTTCTTCGAAAACTGGATTAAAAAAATGTGACTACAAAAGCAAAAAATCATTTTTTTATTGATAACTGCGCCTCTCATTTGGATCTTAAATTGAAAAATGTTTAAGTAGAATTTTTTCCAGCAAACTGCACCGCCAACTTCAACCTTTGGATTTAGGAATTATTCGATCATTTAAATCACATTACATGAAAAAACTGGTTAGGAAATCATTTCTTTTTATTGGTTCCGGTGACCTGCATGATGCTTCTACCGCAAAGATAAATGTTCTGGAAGCTCTGAATTTGATTTCTGCAGCGTGGGACAGTGTCGACAAAAAATGCGGTACCAATGTGTTTAATAAAGCAGGCTTCTCGGAATCCAACAATGAAATTAGCCCTTCACCTTCATATTACAATCAAACTGAAGAAGATTGCGTGGCTGAAGGTGAAAATCTTCCGGAAGTCGATGACGCGTATATCGACTGCGACGCACATCTCATCACTTCACAAATTCCTTCGATATCTAATTTAATGCCTGCTGTCGATGATAGTGGTGATAAAGATGAAGAAGAAATAACGGAGGATGTAGTACCCACAGCTCATCAAATGATTCAAAGCATAAAAACTCTGAAACAATTTTTAGTTTCGAATGTAAACCAAGAAGCAAATTTGCAAAAAATTGTTAGTACTGAACGTGCTGTAGTTGAAATTGTATCTAAAAGCAAAAAACAAGTAAAGATTACACATTTTTCCAATAGTTCATACCAGTAAGTGTCAAATTTTGAACAATTTGTTTAGATTTTTTTGCAACCCCGATTTTACGTTTCCCGTTTTGTACGTTTTTTACCACTGGTCCCATGAAAAACGTAAAATCAGGGTTCTACTGTATTGATAATTATATCAACATAAAGAAAGACACTCATTATCTCAATTAATTATTCGATCATATTATTTAATTCATTTAATTTGATATCACTCTCAGTACGTAATTTATTGTCACTCCCTAATTCTAGCCTGTCTTGTATAACTCGGAGATTTATAGACTTTTTGGCAGTAGGTAATGAAAGGTTACCTCCGTTTTGTAGACAGCACTGGAAACACTCGCCAGCATGCTATCTTGCATCGATAGTTGTATCTTTTCTCGGGATTCAATTTTCTCCGGTGACGCAGTCATAAAATTTCGCTGGACGGCGCAGGAAAATATCTAGCGATTATCGGGACTCCACAGTAGCAGGACAGGCACCCCTAGGATCAACTCTCATCGCTGGCTTGTAGAGGTCAGGCAATCTTTTTCGGCTCCGACGTTCATCTATTTCATTCTCATCGTTGGCTTGCAGTATTATAGCTATGCTCTGAGTCTGGGCGCAATCTAGCATATACTCTTTAAAAAAAGCTTTTTTCTTATGATGCTACTATCTCATGGCAATGTGTTGAATCTGGGCGCAATCTAATGCAGACCCTCAAAATTCTCTCTCACGTTTTCTGCTTATGTCATAGCGGTGTGATGAGTCTGGGCGCCAATCTAACAGATACTCTCTCTCTCTCTCTCTCCTATTTTTTCATCTTCTTCTCTGTTATTACTTACTCTCGCCGTTCCTCTCTTTTCATTTCATTCGTTAATCATGTTATATAATTTCTCTCACTTTAATTTCCATTCGCTAATTCTAACCCACTAAATCTTCTATATTGATAATTCCGAGTGAGGGGCATTTCTCATTAAAGCAATTTAGCCTTCGAATTTCCCATTGCTCTTCTAGGAATTTTGTTTTCCCCAGAAAATCTCATATACGTCGGGTCGTTTCATCTTTGCCAATAATCACACTTTTTTTTCATTGTCCCTTTTAGGAGCACCGTCTTTTAACTGCTCTTTTCAATAACTTCCTCTCCTTCCTGGCTTTTGTAACGGATGACGTCATTTCATTCTTTCGTTTTTCACCCCGTTTGTTTGACTTAATTGGTTCGTCCGTGTCGTGGATTACGACATATAGAAGAAATTGAAAAGGTGCAAACAAACCAGTTAACTCTAGAACCGCGGAGCGGGTCAATTTGACCCAAAACGATGTTTAATTTATCACCACGTGAAAAGTATCAATTGAAAAAAAAATTCCTTTTATGACTTTTAATATTTTAAGATGAACAACAATTTACCAAATTTAAAAATTCGTAACATATATAATTTTCTAATTATTAACACTTATACCTAGAACCGCGGAGCGGGTCAATTTGACCCGTAAGAAATGTTAATGCACAAATAACGAAAAACAGATGCATTTTCTCGAACTGTAACTGTAAAATACTTCTACCCCACCCTAGAATTCCTTAAATGGACTGTACCAGAAGGGGGAATAGTGAAGGGTTTTCAGTCAAAGTCATTATATTAGGTTTGAAGCACGAACTACGTTCGAATGCAGTGAAAAATTACTGCGAATATTTAGAAGACTTTTTGAAGTTGCTTTTATTCTGTAATTATTATATGTATAAAAACTATGTCACGACGCCGTAATCTTGCTGTTCAGGAAGCTTTAGAATATTTAAAACAATTATCTGAAAAGGATTCAGATGGTTCGAAAAAAGAAGGTTTCTCAAGATACGAATTTGAGTAGTGAGGATGACTACCTGCCTGCTACTGAATAAAATTTGAATTCGGATGAAGAAAATTAAAGTGGAGATGACTCTGGCAATGCTCTAACAATCCCTGGTCCTTCTCATCGCAATACTGATGATAATTTATCTGATAAAAAATAAAAATCAAACATTCCAAGAAAATCTACACACACGCAAAGAAATTTGAAAAAGAAATCGACAATGACATTCAAAATTGGAAATAATGAAGATGGCAAAGATGGGACAATTTGGAATGTCTCTCAATTAAGAACAAACGATAGAGGAAGAATATCAAAGTGTAATATTTTGAAAGAAGTAGGGGGGGGGCAACACCACATGATAAAGGCAATGTTATCGACAACAGTCCTTCAAGCTCTTGGAGACTTTTTATAGATAAATGGATATTGAAACACATAAAGAAATGTTCTGAAGATGAAGCTCATCGGCAGATTCAGGAAGGAGAATGGAATATGACATTAGAACAAGTAAATGCTTTTATATAAATTTTATATGCACGTGTTATATATTGTGCAAAAGGACTTGAACTGGATAACTTGTGGTTAAAGAACTGAGGACCACTATTTATCCAAAATACAATGTTAAGAGACCAATTTCATGAAATAATGGGATTTTTACGCTTCGACATAAAATCAACAAGATCAAAGCGTCTAGAGACAGACAAATTTGTCCTTATTTCGGATATCTGGAATCGTTTCAGGGAAAATTGCAAGACTAACTATACACCAGGTCCTAATGTAACTGCAGATGAACAGTTATTTCCTACAAAAGGTATGTGTAGGTTTGTTCAATACATGCGAAACAAACCAGATACGTGTGGAATCAAGTTCTGGTTGGCTGCAGATTTGACTCAAAATATCTAATAAATGGATTCCCGTATCTTGGAAAAGATAACCAAAGTCCATCCACCGTTTCTCTTTCTGAACATGTAGTGCTGCGACTAATAAGTCCATATGAGAACAAAGGTAGAAATGTCACAGCGAACAACTTTTTCACAACACTGAAGCTTGCAGAGACATTAAAATCCAAAAACACCAGCCTTGTAGGAACTGTAAAACGCTCAAGAAGATAAATACTAGTCTCTGTAAAAATGTTAAAATCCACATTGTATTCGACTACGGTACTAACCCATAAAGACATGAGTCTAACTGTTTATCAAGGTAAAAAAGATAGAAACGTTTTGTTGCTAAGTAGTCTCCATCCAAACGTAGAAATTGCAGATAACCCCAAAAAACTACCTGATACAATCGCTTTCTACAACGCAACTAAATACCGTGTGGACGTGATTGAACAAATGGCAAGGAAATATACAGTCAAGTCTGCTTCACGTAGGTGGCCGGTGCAGGTTTTTTTAGTAATATTTTGGACCTTGCTACAATCAATGCCTGGGTTTTATATAAAGCTGTAACTGGAAAACCTATTAGTAGACGGCAATTCCTTCAAAACTTGAAGATTTGCGAGAAAAGTTTGTTCTCTTCCGACATAAAAAGGTGGCAAAAAGAGCATGTGAAGCAACCAATGAAAACGACGGAGAACCAAAAATTAAGCGTAAACGAATCCGATGCCACATTTTGAAATGTGAAATTAAAACTCTAGATATCTGTTTAAAATGTAAAGCACCCATCTGTGGAAAATGTACAAAACTTATTACTCAGTTTTGTACAAAATGCATACAGTAAATTGGATTTTATAATATGTAAAACTAAGTACTGATAAAATTTTTAATTTTAATTTTTTGAAATTGTCTAAACATATTGAAATGAGATACTCTGTTTTTCCATTGAAATTAGGAAATTTATGTCATATTTTGGTAAAGAAACATGTTATTATACTCAAGGACATAACATTTTAAATAATACGATTTTGTAAAAATTAAGTTAATTTTTCTTGATTTATATAAATTATTTCATGTAAATTCTGAGAAATATTGATTATTATTTAACAAATAAAATGTTTTAGCTAAATAAACTAAGCACTTGTGCATATTTTATAAGTTTACAATCTAGGGTCAAAATGACCCGCTCCGCGGTTCTAGGTATATCGAAAGTCCCGCGGTTTTAGTGTTATGGCGAACAAACGGTACGGAAAATGAAACAGTGAAATGACTCCAGACGATACAAGAAGAATGTCATGGGGATACGGTATGTTAGAAGTTCGAAAAGTGCAGACAAGCCAATTAAATCGAACAAACGGGGGTAAAATGAAGAAAGTGAAATGGCGCCTGTTTATACAAAAGACCGGATGAAGAAGAAGGAATTTAAAAGCAACAGTTAAGAGACGAAACAGCGAGGGGGCTACATGGAGGGGACATTGAGATAAAAAGGGAATTGTTGGCAAAGAGAAGATGACAACACACATAGGAGATGTTCTGGGAAAACATAGTCCCTAGAAAGGCAGGGGTGAGTCGAAGGTGGAATTGTTTTAATATGAAACGCCCCTCACTCTGAATGGTTTAAAGAAATAATTAGGAGGTTAAAATAAGCGAATCGAAGTGGAAGTGAGAGAAAAGGTTGAACATGAGTGACGAATGAAAATGAAAAAGGCGAGGCGCTGAGAATATAAAAAATAGAGAGAGTGAGAATATTAAAAAAGATATGATTGATTTTGGATCTCAGACTCTGCACACGGATATAGAGTAGTAGCCTCGTAAGCGAGAAGTTTAAAAAGAGTATATGGGAGATTGCGCCCAGACTTAGCTCATCGCTATAAGCCGGCAAGCCAGCGATGAGAGGAGAATAGATGAATAGTGGAGCCGAGAGAGATTGCCTGACCCCTGCAAGCTAGCGATGAGAGGAGCATAGAGGAGCGTCGGAGTCAAGATAGATTGCCTGACCCCTGCAAGCTACCGATGAGAGGAGAATAGTTGAGCCTCGGAACCTAGATAGATTGCCTGACCCCTACAAGCCAAAGATGGAGAACCGATCCTGCCGTTAAAGTCCGCCTCTTCCCGCGTCATACCGCGATTTTGATGACTGCATTCTCCAGTGAAAAGTGAATCCCGATGAAAGATACCACAATCGATGCAAGTGAATACGCCGGCGAATGTTTCCCTCTGCAGTCTGCAAAAAATGGAGGTAACCTTTCATTACCTATTCCCAAAAAGTCTATAAATCCCCGAGTCTTATAATATAGGCGGAAGTTAAGAAATAATATATATTGCGTACTGAGAATGAAATAAATTTCAATAAGTGAAATAGTATAATTAAATAATCCCTTGATATAATGAGTGTTTCTTTAGGTTGATAATTATCAGTAATAGAATTGAATGTGTATTCATATATGTGTTATGTTAATAAATCAATGTATTATTTGGAATTCAGAGTAATGGTATCATTGCCTACTACTATACTAAATCATGACCACCCAATTAACTCGACCGCAGTCTGCTTTTTCGAACTTTTAGCATGTCGCACCCCACGACATAATGTTGTTGAAAAATTATTATGACTGATCTTATTTCAACATTTAGCTTCATTCATTGTCGTACTGATGCACAATAGGATAAGATTTAAGCCTGTGCTAAAATAAAAATGCTTATACAGTCAGTTCATTCTTGTCGTGTAACACGGTCATCTTCGAACAATTTTACTTACGTGTTGTTAAAAAAATGATGGTGAGAAAAGTGATTATAACTATCAGTATTTCCAGAATCAATTTCATTCATTTTTATGCTGGAATATATTAAAATAAGTTTTACGCCTGCGTAGTTTTAAAGAAATATACAGCTAGATTTTTCTTGTCTTAACATGTCGATCATATTCTAGGAATTTTCTTCTATGTGTAGCTTCTAAGTGTATAAAAAAAATTGAGGACGAA
Source organism: Dolomedes plantarius (assembly GCA_907164885.2). Taxonomy (NCBI): domain Eukaryota; kingdom Metazoa; phylum Arthropoda; class Arachnida; order Araneae; family Dolomedidae; genus Dolomedes; species Dolomedes plantarius. The sequence goes on from OU015500.1 coordinate 35,886,098, forward strand.
AAAAAAGTTTTGAATTCAGGATAACTTCCACTGAATGGTTGATAAAAATTACTTTAAAGACACATTAGACAGAAGAAACAGATAAGCCGAGACAGCCAAAAATACTAGAACCGTATGACCTACAGTCAAATGGAGGTGAAATACTGAGCGGTGTGCTGCGCAGAACGTGACGGTAAAGTAAAAGGAGAAATAAGTTGTCCTTATTTTTACAAATTTAGTAATTTTGGATTATCTGCTGCACTTAGTTTGAAATACACCACTCTAGAAAAATTTTGAAAAAATCTTTTAGACTTTAAACAGGCGTAGTTCTTCTGCCCACATTTCACATACATATAAATTAACGGAATAAAGTTTATGTTTTTTATTAAATATTTTATATTTTATATACCTATTTGTGAGCATTCATGAGAAATACGTTCAAATAAGGATCTCAGCGAAAAAGAAAAAAAATGTATGGTCGCACATAGGTATACAAAATATAAAGTATTTAATCCAAAACAAAAATTTTATTCCTTCAATTTATATATGTAAAATGTCGGCAGAATAACCACGACTGTTTAAAGTCGAGAAGAAATTTTTAAAATAATTCTACCAGTGGTGCATTTCAAACTAAGTGCATCAGATAATCCAAAATTACTAAATTTGTAAAAATAAGGAAAACTTATTTCTACTTTTCGCTCTTGATGGGCTGTCAATATCTTCTCTATGGCAAAAAATTATTAATAAATAAATTTACGATATTTTATTGAACTATGTAACCAAATATAGTTTCTCAATACGTTATTAGCAATCAAAAACATACTGTAAATTAAGTACTGAAATTTTCTTCAAGCTTAAGAATATTCCCATCCATATTTAATTTGCATCATTCTGGAATTCAGAGCTAGTTTATCGAATTATCACATTTATTTGCTCGGACTTGTACGCTTGCTACTTCCATGCTATAAACTTTAAAGCACAAAGAAATTCATTTCAAATATCTTACGCTGCTAGGAAATGAGGCAGATCCATACAAAATATTTCTGCAAAGTGCTGAGTGGTTACATCTATTGAAATTCATAAATGGGTTTACCTTCCTTCTAAATGATGGAGCTTGAACATAAAGACCTTCGAGTTATATTAGAGTTACTTTTCGAGTTATATTAGAGAAAGTTTAACTCATAGACGACCGTCATAATTTTAAGTCAATGTTTAAAATGGTCTGGAGAGTTGTGTTCAGACATGGAGCAAGGGATATATATATATATATATATATATATATATATATATATATATATATATATATATATATATATATATATATATATATATGTATATATATATATATATGTGTGTGTGTGTGTGTGTGTGTGTGTTTGTTTGTGTTTGCGTGTGTGTGGTATAAATGAGAATTGCATAAAATGAAAATACCACAGAAATATTCTTTATATGTGGTAAATTACCTGTATATTGAAAAATCAGAGATAAATATATGTCGATAGGTTATCTAAGGGAGAATAAGATTTTGAGATTTAACGTTGAGAACCTTTTTTTAATATTTAAATTTCATTAAAAATGGCATTAAAATAATTTTGAAAGAAAGACAAAGTAATCTGGGTGAGAATATGGTACAGTGCTAGTTAAACATTTACATCTAGTTACATCGTTAAACATCTAAAACTAATTGTCCATCGGGAGTTTAAAAGAACAATGTTCTGTTAATACTGTAACGTTAATTTGATGTAATTGGTCTTTATTTGTTTTTTCTAATCAGTAGGCACTGTCGTGAGACATTTGTCTTTTGTTATTAACCGCGTAGCCTTGCTGGGTACGTTCTTATGAGAGCCAGCATTGCTTCTTATGAATGGACTATAGTACAGTCAATTTGTGCTCAAAAGGGGCCCTCGAGGGAAAGTTTTGGGGTAGTTTTGATTTCTTCTATTTTATATGTTTTTTGGGGTGCTGAATCCGAATCTGAGGTTTGTTAACAAAATTTCGTGACGCAACATTGAAAAAAATGCAAGAGAAGGTGAAAATTTTCATTTTTTGTCTGTTTTTTGCTTATAACTCGGAAACTATCAACTTTTCGTATATAACCTTATTTATAAAAATTAAAGTATATAAAATTTCCTACAAATTTCACTATTTAGGTTTTTTTCTCCGACGGACCGTTTGGGCTCAAGCGCTATTTGAAAATTGGCGTATTTCGGCTGGCTCCGCAAAAACCCACTTTTTACACTCCAAAACTTATCATTAAAGGCTGTCATTTAATTCCTCCTTCCAATACAATGTAGGATTTTCAAAATCACATTGTATTTAAATTCTGTGCAAATATAATTTCGTCTTGTACGTCTTTTCATGTAATTTATTCTCGGCTAGCCTCACCAAATGATTTTATAACTGCCCCGTTTGGTTTAAAAGCCCTCTTTCCTTCCATTCGATTCCTTCACAGACGATTCAAGGCCAACTACGTCACCGTGTACATGCGTACCCAATCAACACCCCCTATATCCGATATAGGGGTGTTGACCCAGTTTCAAGTCCCTTCATATTGTTCACGAGGTATCCTCCCCTCCCCCCTCAAAAAAAAAAATAAATAAATAAATAAAAACACCGGCCATCCGATTCCTACCAGTGGCAGTGCGAAGGAAAGTAGTTCAGCGTTAGAATCCAACGACAACACGATTCGAAAGTTATATTTACGCGTAGTGTTAAAAATGGCTTCAAATGTGTGTTTTATTTGTGATGAAGTGCTGGATAATAACGTAGGGAAGGGGATAACGGTGCGGCAAAGAGGTTTGAAAACGTTTATCGAGTCAAGAAAGAAGAGGAAGGATGGTCAGCATGTTCAGCTACGTAAAAAATCTGCAGTTGATGTTCATGAGCGATGTCGTACAAACTGCATTAATAAAAGAATGATTGCAGCTCATTTGAAGAAGGCAGAACAGGGTAGAGAGTAAGTCAAAAGACGTTCTACTGAAGCGCATTTCAATTTCAAAACTCATTGTTTTATGTGTGGCCTCGTCATAACACCTGACTTTATAGAACAACAAAGAAAAAAGAAAACCAATCGTAATATTGTGTATCAGGTTCGAATTTTGAAAGTCAAGGAAACTATCATAAAAAGGGCAGAAGAACGTGGTGATGAGTATGGACAAGCCATAATCAAACGTCTTTTGCCTGTCTCAGACTTGGTGGTTTCTGATTGTCAGTATCATAGTTTATGCATGAGAAAATTGTACAATCGCCCAAAAATTCAAGAGAAGATAAAAAGGGGTCCATTCGCCAATCATGTTGAAGCAGCAATGGAATATGTCTACACTTATCTTGAGAATAGTGATGGAGAATGTCAGTTTACGCTAGACGAGTTGGTGGACCAAATAAAGGGTGATTATCGTCCTGACATAAAGACAGTTAAAGCTCATCTACTCAAAAAATATGGAAGCGATATAATAATGACCTTTTCTCCAAACAAGAAGCTGGTAGTGTGTTTCAAAAACACAGGGTATAAAATTTTAAATGATGCTTGGTACCAGCAGGCGTTAAAAATGAACAAGAGGAAAGACTCCGGATTATTGGCTGCTGCAATTGTTGTTGAGGATATCCGGAGCCAGGTTTATGAGACCGCACAGTACCCCTCACCTCATACATTTTTGGAAGGAAATGAGGAACTCATTCCTGAAAGTCTCCGTACATTTATGGAAACAGTTGTACTAAACAAAAAACGTGGGGACCATGATATGTGGAAGAAGAAGAACATAGCACTGGCTCATAGTCTTGTAGCAGTAGTGAGGCCCAGATCATTCATTTCACCAGTCCTCGTAGGGTGGGCAGTGTTTCTGTACAATAAGTACGGCTCAAGGAAATTAGTCGATGTGGTTTCCTCATTGGGATTTTGTTGACTTACACAGAGGCTGTCCGCCTGGAAGCATCAGCTATCAGCAGCGATCCGCTGAAAGTTAACCAGCCATGCTTTTCACAGCAGGTGTACGATAATGCTGATTTTAATGTACATACAATCGACGGATACAGCACCTTTCACGTCATGGGTACAGACTGAAGAACAGACTGAAGAAATACGCTTACATGATGCGGAAGGTATGTCTAATCTCACAATCTATTTCGTAATCACTCATCTCTCCTTAAGATATCATCACAAGTTGTTGTTTTCGCACCACCTCTTTCATTTTCCAGATAACAAGCCCCGACTCTGACGACAGAACAACCCGAACCTGTGCCAGGACTCGCCGCCTTCGAAGAACCTCAGCCAGGACCCTCTAAACGACAACGGCTCATATAATAATGTAATATATGATCATGTGTATTGTAATACAATATAATAAAATGTAATAATTTTTCAAGATTTTTCTTTGGAATTTCAACTTTTTTGTAACAATTACAACTAATTTGTACAATTTCTTTAAATAACTTGAACATTATTTTATTTTTGAAAAAATTACCTGTACCTCTACATATACGATCTAAATAAGGTATGTGCAGAGAACTGGGAGGAATTCACTAATTGACAGCCATTAATAATAAATTAGAATTTTGGAGTGGAAAAAGTGGGTTTTTGAGGAGACAGCCGAAATACGCCAATTTTCAAATAGCGCTTGAGCCCAAACGGTCCTTCGGAGAAAAAAGCCTAAATATTGAAATTTGTAGGAAATTTTATATACTTTAATTTTGATATATGAAGTTATATACGAAAAGTTGATAGTTTCCGAGTTATAAGCAAAAAACCGCCAAAAAATGGAAATTTTTAACTTTTTTTTGCATTTTCTTCAATGTTGCGTCACGAAATTTTGTTAACAAACCTCAGATTCGGATTCAGCACCCCAAAAAACATATAAAATGGAAGAAATCAAAACTACCCCAAAATTTTCCTGTGAAAAACACAATTTGACTGGACTACTAGCTGAAATTCCGCACTTCGCTACGCAGTACATTTAAATTAAATGCAACGGTCAATGTATGCAATTAATGCCATATATATATATATATATATATATATATATATATATATATATATATATATATATATATAAATATATATATATATATATATATATATATATATCTATATGTATATATCTATATATATATATCTATAAATATATATATATATATATATATATATATATATATATATATATATATATATATATATATATATATATATATATATATTTATAATAAAAATTCCCCAAAAATCAGAGAATGGAGGTAAAAATTCGAAAAAGATCTCATTTTAAAGGAATTTTTATGATTTTTCTTGTGATATAAATTTTATAACTCTCAATTTATTATTTTAAAAGCAAACTTGAAAAGGTTACAAAAATAGCTTAAAAATAAATTTTTAAAAAATCTAAGAAGAATTTTTCAAAAATCTTTCTTAGTGCACCCCCACACTATAAGAAGAATCGCCGTGCCAAATTTCAGCCCTTTAGGTCCAGCGGATTGGTCTGTGCTTTGTATATCAGTCAGTCAGTTACGGAACTGTTTTATATATATAGATAACGCGGTAACGTTATTGTTCATGATTTGAACCTAACCAAGACGATAGCCACTATAAAATCTGGCCAGCATTTACTTTTTGATAGTATCATTCAAAAACCTGTTAAAGAGAATTCGTGTCAATTTACGATTATCGATAGGACTGAGGGAAAACTTACAAATGATATTCAAAACATTATAAGAATTATTACTTTGCAACGTTAATAGGGGCAGTCCTAGTGGTTGGCTAGTCGGTATCCGGCACTGAGAGTATTTTGTTTTAAAATCAATGAGCGCAACTGATTGCCTTCGTGTCTGAGCAGGGTATGGTCACGGTAATTCCGTAGACTGGAAAAGTCCTTCCATATTGTCGCGGGGAGGGATAAGGTCCCTTCTACTTCCATGTGTGTGGGTGACAGGTACGAGCTAACCAAATGTCGGTCCTTGTAGCGCTCGGTATGAATTCAGCTGGCAGCAGGTGGAAATGTTGGCCCACGTATACTGTGCCGTCATCAGATGATATCAACAAACCTCGCTGTGTAGTCACGAAGTGCGAATTTTGAAAGACCATGAGCAAACTGCGTTGAAAGAAAACTTAATTCATTACTTTAAAAAAAAGCGATAGAAATGTTATCGAGTAATTAAATCCGTAAGTTATTCTGTCAAATGAATCGTAATGTTCTTCACGCGTTTAGGGCAGTCATTTTTAACCGGTATGCCACGAAACATTTTAAAGAACATTCATTAAATTATTTTCGAAAGAATTGCAAAGCACAATAAGTGTACATATCAAAATCAAAACATCTCTAATTGATTATACGAGTATATTATTGTTGCAATAACATAAACATAATATAGTAAACATATATATATATATATATATATATATATATATATATATATATATATATATATATATATATAATATATAATATATAATATATTCACAAGAAAAAAAATATATGTGCATAGCACCGTCTTAGCTCTAAGGTGGGTGTAGATCTACTCTGATTTATCAAAAAAGGCATTCTCTTTTTACTAATATTCTTTTTCAACACACTTTTCTCGGAAATTTAACTATATGTTCAAATGTGCCCCCTGATAAAACAAAGGGTTGAAAAATATCGGTTGAAGGAAATTCATACAGAACAATCCACACACTATCAATTTCACCTTTATGTTATTTTTCGATTAGAATATTTTAAATTTTTCTCAGACTCTTATTTATAGGAAATAAATAATAACGTATAATTTCATCATAACAGCTTTGAAGGATACTATCTCAATCCTGTCATAAATGAAATCTCGAATTTTAATAGTATAAATAACGCCACTCCGAAACAATACAAAATTTACTCATTCCAGTAGGTATTTAGCGCAGTCGGTTTAGATTGTTAGCAACAAATGGGTATGTGGTGAAAATAGCTTCATATTACTCCGAAGTCAATTCATTACAGACTACCTCAGAGAATTCGTAGTATCGCATTGTACACTGATATGATACATTATATACGAGACGCTAGATAATTTACTTGGACTGAATAGACGTAAATGCTAGAAAGCCATTAGAAATATTATTATTTCGATTATTATGTATAGTGTTAGAAATATTTCATTTTTAAAATATAACATAAGCCTAGAAATAAACTCTATGAACTACAGTAATTCAATCAATTACACGACGTATCGTTTGGTTTATGGAGGTTCCCTCGAATAATTGGTTAAATAAAGCTAAGTATACATTCTTTAGGTGTTAGAATGATTTTTTGCAGATCCCAAGGGGAAGAAGCATGAATTTCGGCAAAGTTTGCTTTATTCCACATATAAGGAATGCATTATGTTACTATTTCGCTTATTATACGTTAAAATTATGCATTTACTTATACCGCCGAAATGTTTTACATTTTTAAATTTGCATATAATTTATAGGAATATCGTTTCCAAGGTTATCAATAATTAAGAAACATTTAGAAAATTTTATATGATTAATATCAAGGATATATATATATATATATATATATATATATATATATATATATATATATATATATATATATATATATATATATATATGTATATATGTATGTATGTATGTATGTATGTATGTATGTATGTATATGTATGTATGTATATATATGTATATATATATATATATATATATATATATATATATATATATATATATATATATATATATATATATATGTGTGTGTGTGTGTGTGTGTGTGTGTGTGTGTATGTATGTATATATATATATATATATATATATATATATATATATATATATATATATATGTAATTATTTATTTATTTATATGTATATATATAGGGACACTGCAGATAATAGAGACTTAACTAGATTACCATAAATCCTGTTCAGCTACAACTAAAGCTGCGAAATACAAATATTTCATCCAAAATATCGCATTAAAAATGACTTTTTAGGATCTATATCAACAGTGTTTAGATAAAAAGTAAAAAGTTAATTTGAAATAAAAGAATGCACATTTTACAGATTAAAAAAATTGCATATGTTCATATTTAAGTATATTATTATTTTGAATATTTTTTTAAGTCTCGCACGAACACTCTCTTAAAAAGAAACGCTTAACTTTGTTTTGGTCAGCATTTTTTCGACGTTCATACATATCATGTTTTCGGTAAAAAGATAGAAAAAAACACAGCAAATTTAAATTACGAAGATAATAATATGTGAATACAGAGCACAAAATTTTTAGAGTTCACAGCTGTATGAACTAAACTACTAACCAAAAATTAAATAGCCAAGAGTAATTGTCAGCAACATAATGGGCTCCAATGTAAACACAAACGTAGATCTTTCCATGCAGTCAGTAAATATAATGAGAATTATAATAATAGCTTGAAAATTGCAGAATAACAATCCATGTTAATAAATGCCATTACCTTTAAATTTACTCTTCGGGTTTGCCTTCAATTTGTTGAATCTAAATCTCATATACATGAACACACCTTGCACGTCATATGTCTTTTCACAAACTATACTTTCTTTAAATACATCCTTTTAAGATTAGGTTTTAAAATGTCCGATGAAAGCACTAATTTTAATTAAATATTCAGTAGCATTATTTATTCAAAAGTACTGATCTTTTTTTTTCACACTCATCGATGCAAGAAAAAAACAAGAACAAGGTGGAAGAGTGCATTAGTTGTTGACGTCAGCGAATATTTCCCTTAACAAGTTTAAGCCAACTCTTCATTTTGGTTTGACGGTTTGAAATTCCCTTGAAAATAGCTCCCCATAGTATTGTATCGTGTATCATAAGCCGATATTTTGAACTGAAGAAACACCAAATGATTATTTTACACATGCACGTAGTCCTTAAACTGTTACCGGGGATTCTGTATCTATTTATATTTACCTACCTCCTTTGAATGAACTTCACACCCTACCTCCCCCACAGGACTGAAATATACCTAGTACATATACTTTGAAAGATCAAAATCTGAAGAAAAATAAACAACACATACAAATTAACAAAGCAAACGCTTGATATAAAATGATTTTACGGGTACTAGTAAAATTAATAAGATGTCTGATACTATTTTCCTTTCATAAGTCCTTTAATCTTTTGTCTCAGGTTAGGCAAAGCGCATCTACAGTCGTTCTTCCTCTCCAGATCATCACGATGTTTAGATTTATTGTTAGCAAAGACAGAAAATGCAGGCTCACACAGATATACTGAAGAAAACTGAACTGGCACTATTAAATTAATAGTGAACAACACAATGGCTCTATGTGGTTTATATCACTATCTCATGAAAATTCAATTATAATATAATTAATCAATAAGTAACAAAAATTCGATAAGTTTTATACACCTAATTGCTAAATTTAAATTTCGTTTCCACAAATCTTGTGTAGAATACGTTATATACAAGTCTGCTAACCATCAGCACCCCTCCTCACGAATATCTTCACGCTTCCCCACGAATATCTAACACGCCTCCTCACGAATATCTATCACGCCTCCCCACGAATATCTATCACGCCTCTCCAAGGGGGTACGCCCTCTAGATTGGCTGAAAAGTTTTTTGGCAAATAATAATTAAGATTGATATTGAACAGATTTGTAAGTAATATTTTGTACCCCTAAGTCGGCAACAGGATCCAGAGATGCAAAATGTCAAGGTGGTTCTTTACCCTAAAAGATTAACTCGTCAGCATACGCCCTACCATATAATCAACCCAAATTTCAGTCGTTTGTTTAAACATGGGGAAAGACTGCACTTCCGGTTTTGCTAGTACCAATCTTAAAACATTGTTACAAAGATGCAGAAGGAAGTAGCTCCATCTATGTCCCTGGAATTTCTGGCATTTTAAGAGTGGAATGAATGTTAAATGGAACAAATTAGAACCAGCGGGTGTTGTACAGTTTCACTGAACGTTAACATTAAGAAATAATGAATAAACACCTCTGAAAGAAAAGGGGTGTCTTCTAACAAGCAAGCATTTTAACTGCCTGTGAAACTGAAAATAAATCTCAAGAATAACGATATTTAAGAAATAATCCAAAATTCTAAATGTCTGAAAGATGTTGATATTTTGGGGGTTTAAGTGTCATACGAACTATATCTGAGATTCATAAATGAACAAAGTAATATTCGAAACTGATGAATTTATTTGTAGAAAATATCTCTCTTGATCGCTGATAAAACTTTTTTTTAATTCAGTCTAATGCTATGAGGAATGCCTTGATCTTATACCCATCCAATAAGGAATATGGAAATATTAATCGCATAGATCTAGCTTTGGTTTTTGTGAGATAAAATCAATCTAATTATTCAGTACAGAATTTAATCGTCTTCAAAATAAATTAGAGTTTGGAATTCAAGTTAAAACCCTCTCAGACCAGAAAATTTCAAAAGAAATTTTATTTTGCTGGTAGATTTGTCATCGAAAAGCAACCACTAGACACCAGAATATTTAAAAAGGAATGTAGCAAATCAGTTCGACAAAAAACTTTCAATATCTTATGTTAAGCATTTTTAAGTAATTGAAAAGTAGAAATCATGAAAAATTCTAAGTAAATTATTTTCTATAACATAAGAATTAAATTATTTTAAACGAAAAATTCGCCTAGTTTTTTTTCCCTTTATTTGTGTAATGAATTTTTAAAAAAGTTCTACGCATACTAAAATTACCTAGATATTTTAAATTCCTTGACTTACTATTGTAATTTTTTTATGGATTACCTTCAATTTTTAATGAAATAACTTTCAAATAATAACGTTTAAGGTAAAGTTTTAAGAGGAATAAAATTAGTTTTGTGATATATGCAAATTTTAGCAAGTGATGTAAATTATCCCTTCTTTAAGACTTAAAAAAATGCATGAGTTCATACATTCTGGGTACAATTTTTTTCATATGTGTGCTTCGGCACTTGAATTAGGTCATGCGTTGATAAATAAAATATGTTTCAAGGACTTATATCAATGCTTCATTGTTCAAGTAAGAAAAAATTACGTTGAAGAGGAAACACATAGTTTAGATAGCTTTCAAAGGCTCTGAGAAAATCATTTTATCTAATCTTAAGCATCAACTGATAATTAAACAATTTAAAATGGCCTTTAGCTTACGGGACTATTTATCCGATTCCCTCTTTATAACGGGGAACTTCATAACCCCTTTGTAAGAACGGTTATTAAGGTGGCTATGTATATATATCTATCTATCTATCTATCTATACATCTATATATATATATATATATATATATATATATATATATATATATATATATATATATATATATATATATGTATGTATATATATATATATATATATATATATATATATATATATATATATATATATATATATATATATATATATATATATATATACCGGGTGTCCCCAAAATGACCGACGATTTGAAAAATCAATGAAAGAAAAACGGACGGTGATAGAAATGTACGTTTTGCTGCATTCTGCTTAGGTAACCAGGGAATTTATTCTCACCAATTTTGAAAATTATTTACAAAGTTCGTCAACAGATGGCTCTGCTGACTGGGAAAAACTATAAAACATTGTTTTCAAAGCAAGAAGCTTACGCAAAGTGGCATGGATTGGCCTCCCTATTCGCCAGATTTGACGGCATGCGATTTTTTCTTGGGGGAGTACTTGAAAGACCAGGTGTATCGTCACAATCCACAAACTGTAGATGAACTGGAACAATACATCTCTGCTTCTTGTCAGAACATTCAAACTGAAATGCTTGCACGGGCGTCAGCGAATTTTGACTTTAGACTGCGCCACATTGTTGCTGCAAACGGTGGTTATTTTGAAAACATTGTTTTATAGTTTTTCCCAGTCAGCAGTGCCATCTGTTGACGAACTTTGTAACTAATTTTGAAAATTGGTGAGAATAAATTCCCTGGTTACCTAAGAAGAATGCAGCAAACCGTACATTTCTATCTATCGCCTTCTGTTTTTGTTTAATTGATATTTCAAATCATCGGTTATTTTTGGGACACCCGGTATTTATTTATATATATATATATATATATATATATATATATATATATATATATATATATATATATATATATATATATATATATATATATATATGTGTGTGTGTGTGTGTGTGTATATTCATTCTTGGGATACATGCTATCCCCCTCCGTAAGGAATATATTAATAACCCACATAAATATACGCATACAGAATTGTACAGACAAAACACAAGCTTCGCTAATGATTGACAAATTAAAAAACGTAAATTTACCTTTTACATGAAAAAATGTAATTTATTGATTTAAAAGCGACCCCCGATATTTCTAAAAAAAAAAGCTTTTCAAAACTACTAAAGTATACAATCGAAGAATTTTGAAGAGAAAGAGCAAAATCGGAAAGAAATAAACCATCCACATAACGAAGAGATCTTGACCCTAAAAGGAAATAGTAGATTCCGAAACCCGAAAAGATCAAAAGAACCTACTGTATCCCTGCATTCAAAGGGAAACGAGATATACCTTTCTTAATCAAAAAGTGAAGTACGTACTTGTTGGAATTTCTTGTGCTTTGACGTTTTTTTTTTGCGAGCGGTATTTTTCGTTCAATAAGGATTACTGCATTTCGGGTCATTAACTCTCTAAGTTCCTGCGATAAGAGTGCATTAGTGACTGAATTAGGACGAGAGAAAAGAAAATTTTCGATAATGTAATTTATGGGCTTTCAATGTAAAATTATGTTTTTAGAGCGAAAGAAAAATTTTCACTTTTGCTTATGAAACATAATTGATGTATTTTGGGTGACATGTATTTAAATTCCGTTTGATCACAAGAATTTGGTTATGTCACTTTAATTTATTCATTTGCACTTGTTGAGGCAAAGAAATTGTGTATCCTGGTTACTTAAAATAACAAAGAGATCTTACATATAATTGAATTTTAATTTAAAAACTTTTCTTTGGAGTTGATTATTTTTTATTTTTTTAAATCAAAATGAAAGCAATCTTAGAATTATTAAAAATTCTTTCCATGTTGCTAGGAGAGGGTGCAGAATGCAATCTGAGATGACTTCAAAAGTAGGAGTCACTCCCTGTAACGGGTATTATATCTACTGGGAAATTGGTATCGTAACTATTCGAAATTATCTCCAAAAATTATTTCTTAACTTCCACAACTCAAATGAAAATCATTTACTTAAAGAATTAGCAAATTATGAACATGCTGATCCTTACAACGTGAAAAGGCCACGAACCATCCTGTTTCTTTTTTAAGTGTTGTTTTCGTCATTATTTTTTCTCTTAAAAAAATATATTAAAAACAAAATAAAATTTTTAAAACAATTACAAGATAAAAATAACATTTTATATACCGTGTTTTTAAATTTTCTGTTGAATCATATAAACTTGACAATTCTATGTATTAATAAATACTTTTTTAAAATTGTTTTGATGAATTATCCCATCAACTTGAAAGAAAATGAAGTTAATTAGAAGTTAACTTGCGTTAAACTTTTCGTTCCCGTCCCGGCCGATAGATGGCTGCACCATTCTACAGAACAAAATTAACTGAAAATGAATTCAATCTGCTTAAAGATGGCTAAAAGTATTAAAATAATGCATTGTCATCGTGTTCTGAGGTATTCTAAAAATTTCAAATGTCTAGCTAGTCGGGAAGTTAGTTAAAAAATCGATTGCAAGATTTGTACCGGACAAACACACATAAACAAGAAAGCGAGTTAATAAAAACATGGCAAAAATAAAACTTTATACTTGGTTTGCCAAGGTAAAAAACATCATAAATTTTAAAAAATCAAATAAATATATATTGCTATCCTTAAACTCCTGCTCTCCTTCTGATTTGAATTGAAGTTTGATATTAAATGAACTGTAGGTTGAAAGCATTATTAAATAACTTCATTGCCTTGAAATTTTATTTAAGTTACTTTAATATTTCGTAGAAATATTCACTTGAAAAAATATATCACAAACAAATGAATACACGAAATATAACTCAAAAAAAATTTTTAAACCGTAATTTGCCACACTGAAAAAAACAAAAAAAAAATATTAAAGATACTGAAACACAGAAAAGCAATAATGTCAAAAACTCAATAAATGGGCATGCGCCCTCTACCGGAAGGTTTTATGTTTAAATGAAATTGAACACCTTCTCTCTTCCTACTCTGCTATTGCTATTTCTAAACTTAGCATCGATCGTAAACCACGCAAACTATTGTCCATGATAGCTGCCTTCTCACTTTGCTTATTTCGAAGTCACAGATCCTGAGCGCACCAATAATTTTTCTCCTTTTCTATATCTTCTGCCCAATCATGGTTCTCTGCTGCTTAATCTCTGAGAGCCTTGTCATAGGGACATGGCAGTAGTGTTACGGCCAGGGACAGGAGAATTGAAAAGTACAAAATAAAATAAAATAATTGTTAAATGCAAGAAAGAAACAGGGCAATAAAAGAGAAGGGAAGAAAGCCATAGACCGGAACGAAATTTAGAGATAGTGTGTGTAGCAATAAATAGAAGATAAAAGTTGAAGAGAGTGAGTTGCAAGAAGAGGAGAAAAGAAAATTTATGATGGCTATAAAACAGCCCACCCTACTTGAAGCCAAAGCATGGGAAAAAGTTAAAATTGAGGGAGAATTTATAAATCCCGCCTTCGATGCGCATTGGTAAAAGGGGATTGAGGAGAGGTAGCACGGACGAATGGCGATGGCATGAAAATTTCCAGATAACCAATGGAAATTATAAGAGGCGGAGACATTAGTAAGAAAATATATGAAATAAAAAATAGTGTGAAGGCAGAGAGATAACCTGAGAAGTGAGAGTCTGTCAGAAGTTTGTGAGAGGTAGAAGTGGTGTCAAGGCATATAGACGTATGAGGAGAGAGCAGTAAAAGTTCGTGAACCGATGCTGACAGTGCCCAAGTGTCCCGTGCCGAGTGTCTGCAATAAGCGACGGAGCCGTATTCGAGTGCAGTAAAAGTTTGGAGATAGAAGTTGTCGAGCGCCCAGTGTCCCATGCTGAGTGTCTGCAATAAGCGACGGAGCCGTATTCGAGTGCAGTAAAAGTTTGGAGATAGAAGTTGTCGAGCGCCCAGTGTCCCATGCCGAGTGTCTGCAAGGAACGACGGAGCCGTATTCCAGACAAGAATATTCCCGAATTCCGTTTGATGATAAAGACGACGAATTCATCATTACGAGTGCCAGCTGCCCAGAGGGATTCCCCCGTCATTTGCTGAGGTACCGACTTTGCGTTTCCCTTTTATATTGTATCATTGCTTCTCAGTGTGTAGCCATAATGATTAAGATAGAGCGAGATGAATATAGTTTTTGAATATAAGATGTTGAGTAATAGACCGATAATTCGTACTAACAATTTAATATAATGTTTTGTATATATATATTAATTAATTTAGTAGGAGTAAAGTTGAAAATAAT
This sequence comes from Dolomedes plantarius, assembly GCA_907164885.2. Classification (NCBI taxonomy): domain Eukaryota; kingdom Metazoa; phylum Arthropoda; class Arachnida; order Araneae; family Dolomedidae; genus Dolomedes; species Dolomedes plantarius. The sequence goes on from OU015500.1 coordinate 35,901,515, forward strand.
ATGTATAGATGCAGTATGAAATATTGTTATAATAAGTGAATGAATCAAACATAGGTGTCGTAAAGAATTAATTTAGTAGGAATGAAGTTATGAATATGTGTAAATGCCGGAGGAAATATTGAGTAATTTTGGAGTGTATTATTTATGTGTGTTAATATTCAATAAATTGATTTGTCAATATAACCAGAGTTAATTTCCATTATTTGGGAAGCACATCAATGTACTAGCCACAATCATGAACCAATAAGTTACTAATTCAAAATCATAATTAATAAATATAATTAATATAAGAATAATATAATAACTCCTTCCCAATCACATTTATAATAATTTAAACAATCACGGTTACAAGCCTGAACTAGAAGGCTTGGCCCATGAAGTGCACCTAGACCCATTTTCTTATGGTCTTATGGTCGTATGTAGAGGGTAGTTCGAATGTTTGTTTTGATATGTGATGTTTGGTAGTAAGTTTCGGCACCTAATTAAGCCACAGTTTTGTAAATAAAAGTTGTTATGTTTCACGAGTCTGCAGCATTCTAGTTTCTACATTTTTTGCTACAATAATGTCAGGAAAATGCGAAAGGTACGAAGTTTGCAAAAATAATCATTTCAGGAGTAGTAAACACATAGTACATATCAACACAGTTAGCTTAATTATGATTCATATGGGTGAATGCATTGTTAATAATTGTTGATATCTTTATCTTGTCCTCGATCGCAAGCATTCGAATACTTTGGAAGAACTTACTTTATATTATCTCTATCTTCACATTCAGTAAAGAATACTGTATAATAGGTCTAAGTAAAATTTTCCTCCAAAAATATAAAAAGAAATATTTAATTAAATTTCATTAAAATTTCTGCTACTCAGAATTTTTAAATTTATTTAAAGTTTCTGTACAGTTTATAATGTATTGTTGTTTTTTAATTCAACATGAAAACTCACTTTCAGTACCATGCAAGCGTGGGATGTAGGAAATTAACAAAAAGTAATTATCTCAGATGTAGAAAACCATAGAATATGTAGCAGAATTTTTAGCTGGATTGTGTTTCACCTGGATGAATTAAGTATACTTGGGCCGATAAAAAAATAATTAGCAATTATGTCGATAAATTGCTAATTATTTTTTTAGTTATTTTTTGCATCAACATTTTAATGTAAAATCTGAACGCTACGTCATTTTCAAACAATGGAGATAAAAGTGGATTCTTTTATCCCTCGCAACCCCAAATCCCTGAAATTACATTTTTAGTGAAAATATATATTAGAATACCAAATAATATCCAAATTAATACAATAAAATGTTTGGTAATAAAAATTAACTCCAGTGCCATAGTAGATTTTTTTTCAATTTATATATATCGATTTTTATGTACATAGTAAAGAAATAAAACATAAAATTTAAATTACCACTGTTTAAAAATAAAAGCAATTTTTTTAAATTGAAACAGATTCTTAAAATATGTTATATAACCTAGTATTTCAATAATTTACCACATCTTAACATCGACGAATAAATAAATATTGATACCAACACAAACTTAATGCGCTATTTATCCAAGGAGCGTCAATTATAAGAAATCGAACGTTTTAAGAGGCGTGATCTAAGAAGACATTTAATGTAATAATTCATATCTATCACAGATATATATTTGCAACACTATACTTATACAATAAACCAAAAAGTGAAAACAGAAACAAAATGATTCCTAAAAGAAAAAGGCGCAGATACGGCATGAAAGTTAATATTACATAGGCATTCTTAGAATGAAAATTTAATACATAATGTCAATTTCGTGTGGATATTTGGCACGCTGCTCTGAATCATTTCACATGAAAGATATTGAAAATTTAACTATGGAGCTTTAAAAAGCGATATTCTGGTATAATAAGCTCTTATTTAAATGGTAGTTGCAAGTCCTATCGTCATATTTTATTAAAGCATTTATGGGTTTGTGAAACATATAGTCTAATGATGCTAGCTTAGCGTAACTTTACTATGATACTGAGATCGGACAAGAATGATTGTAGAGTTTCAGAACTGGCTCTCAAGTGTAGATCAATGTCTTTTTAGCTCTGTTGTGGCAAAACACGAACATGCTATCACATAGGCGACTATTCAACTATCTAAATGGTTAGGAAGCTAAATAAGGAAAAGTTCCGTGATGAAATCTTAAAATAATTTTATCAAATTTGTACTTTATAAAAATCAAACTTCTGCCAAAATTACTACATGCAAAAAATTTATATACCTTAGGGTTTTCTAAATTTCAAAAAGTTTGCCTCCATATTTTTCGTTGCACAACGCGCACCTAAAATTTTAAACTACATTTTAAAACATTTTTTTGGCATATTCTCCGTAAAACGCGCACCCTTTTGTTGACGAAGAAACCTGAAATGTACGTGTGCGATGCTCTTCTCTTTTGAAGTCATTCATTCGAAGGATTTTCCCAGGCTTTCGAACAATGGTATACTGAATTGACAAGCGATAAGGGGAACAATATATGTGTGGGTGAAATGCTTGGGGAAGTAAAAATTTCTGGAAACAGGGGGTAAGAACGTACTTCTCACCCGAATGAATTCACGGAATTACGTGTAAGATGTTTTCTCTTTCAGAACTCTTTTTTCAGAAACAGAATTCAATGATGTGCCTGGAGGTATAACGGAAGACGAATATGATGAACTATTTCTGTTATCTGATAATTAAAATTTTTAAGTTCATAAGGTATGTAATTTTTTTTAAATAAAAAGCATTTAGGTACATGTAGAAATACAATTTTTTATGTTCAACTTTTCCTTATTTTTATATCTATTTTATATCCTGCGTATTACAAGCACCCTTAAATTTCGATATTATTTTTTATATTAACTAGGGACTTTGCCCCTAGGCTCGCTACGCTCGCTCCTCTGTTATGGCTACTAGAAAGATACATAGCGGTGATTCTCGGGCAATGTAACAGCTTCCATCCATTTACTGTTGTCACCCTTAATGCGAAGGGCGTTCCATCACTGTTGAATTATCAGCTTTAAAATTCAATTAAAAATCTAAAATTGAAGATTTAGACTTGAAATGAAGTTTATATGAATAAGAAAGCTTTCAGCTTCCAGATGATGCAAATATTTTCTTTGTAAGATAAAAACTCGAGGAGCATCGATATCACATCCACATAGGGGACGATATTTCTTGAAAAACTATGTTTCATTTTTTTGATGAAGATATTAGTCTGTTTTAAAATATTTTTAAACAAATGATGTCTAGTTTGAAAGATAAATGTCTGTAGTCTTAGACTGTAAAAAGATTAAAGTTCTACGATCATTTTTGGCGAGTTATCGTAATCTGAAGATGAAAAAGTCAATATTTTCCCACAAAACATAGATTTTAAAAAAAAACTTTAAAGTCCGACGAAGATGAGATATGTCGTATAGAGAGAAAATGCGCGTAATATGCCGAAAATATGGTATATGGAGTGGTCTATAAGAGAATTGAAGTTTAAATTATAAAACATTAGCAGTTACAAAATGAAATTGAACTTTTTAATGCGTTTTCTCTATGTCAGTACCCTACTTCAAACTATACATTTAAACTTAAATTACGATAAAAATGAACAATACTATTTTAATCAACTTATTGAAAACTGTTTTCAGAGACCTTAAATTTAAAAAGAACATCTATCTATTGTTCCCGAATATTTACCCGATCAATATGGCGCCAATAATGACGTGAAGTTTCAGAAAGCATTCTGCATTCAATAATAAACACATTGAGAATCTTTCACGGAAATCTGTTTTCACAATAGTTTATGGATGGATATTCATTATATTGGGCAATTTTAAAATAAACGTTTATTCGAGTGATAATATTTATTAATTAAATGAATTTCATGATTTTAGCTTGTTAAGTTGCTATAGTAATATAGTATATACTATTACCCGTCTAATAAATATGCAATTATAGAATTTTTGATAAAAAATTTCAAGCCATTTATAAAATTCCAAGAGCTTAATCAATGTTTTGGGTGGTAAAATGTTGAAGAGTTCATATCGACCTGGAAAGTATTTTTATCACTATAAATTTATTTATTTATAATTATTATTTTCATCTGAATATTAGGCATATTGGGTAGGATGGGTATTTTTTTCTCATCTGAAATTCTCAAAGCAATGACTGTGGAAATTTCTGTGGGTTATTGAGCAAAAAGTATTTAGATGCAAATTTATCTGAGTTTTATACCTCGAACGATTATATTTAGAAGAATTTCCGCAAATTGAAAAGATATGAAATCAGCAAAATTATGCACTTCAGTGATCATATTTCTACTTAATGTAGTATAAAGCATTATATTTAACATGGCAGTTGTAAATGTTGGGATACATTTTAAACAAATGAATAGTCTATATGAGGAAATGGCTTTCATAATATGTTAGTTAATACACGTCATTGACGAAACTATCGGTTGTGAACAGCAATAAATATTTTTAAATATTTGAAAATATTAAATATTTCTCCGTAATTCATGCTTATTACGTTTTAAACATCGTTTATATATTTGCCATTGAAGCTTTATATTTCAAAACGCGATACTTTCAGAAATTGCGGCGAGCTTGGTTACAAATGAGGTGACATATGGCGCCATTTGGGATGTCTGGAGGATCAATCTGATTTCATCTAAGGATCTTGTTTCAGGAACTAAAATTTTCTATTTCTAGAACAACCGAGAATGTCACCAATGGTATATATGCATGTACAACTTTTATGGTTCTTAGAGGCATCTTTCTTAACCTATCATCATTGCCCTTTCAAACTCATCCTCCTTCTGCCAATAACTTTAGCTGAAAACCCCTGCAACAATTCTTAAACACCAACATCCGAGGGCGTGGCCCAAATGATGTCGCAGACTAATATTTCCTGTTGGCTCTTATTGAGATCATTCATACATTTTCCAGTTGGAGCTCAGCTGCTCTTTGAACTGTGAGCCTGTTATTATGCCTCTGTGTATTGTGCACATCTGTAGTATTTTTTCTGCACTTCGCTGTAGTCCTAAGTGACTTCATAACATTTGTGTAAGGAAAATAAACTTCTGTCACTGTCATATGGAGTCGTCATTCGCCAAAAATCGTCAAACGGAACGCTACAATATACATTACGCGGCCCATTTTTTCCGATTCCCTCTTTAGAACGGGAAATTTCATGCCCCCTTTGTAAGAACCCCTTTGTGTATATATATATATATATATATATATATATATATATATATATATATATATATATATATATATATATATATATATATTCATTCTTGGGCCCGTAATTTTGAAATACGAGTTCATGCTATACCATCCCGTAATTAAAAGGTTAATCCATTTAATTAATAAATAAAAAATAATTTTATTTTCGCGTCATTTTATATGTTTCTAACGAAATATAAATACAGTGATACCTCGACTTACGAGTGTCTCGACTTACGAGTTTTTCGAGATACGAGCATTCTCTCGGTAAATTTTTTGCTTCGAGTTACCAGCTAAAGTTCGGGTTACGAGCAAGCTTCAGATATCCCAGTTTGAGCAGCGAATGCCATGTTACGTGCTCATCAAATGAGAACACAAGAAGCATATAATATTTACAACCTTTATATACAATTATTATACAATTGTATGCATATTATTCTGAGACTACTATCAAGCCTTAAACCGAGAGATTGGATTCTAAGAAAACGTTCTTCGGATTCTCAGTAAGAAGAATCTGGACATTACAGCAACAGTGAATGATGCAACAATCGCCCAGCTTCCGTGTCTCACTCGTTCACTTTAAGAGAGTAGCTGGTAATAAAAGCGAAATTGAGGAAAGCGGGACGAAAAGGTCAAAAATCAACGAATAAGATTTAATTTTTCAGTTCAGCCTTTCTCCTCTTCTTCCACCAGCCTCATCAAGTCTGATCTCCAAGGTAAATGTTGTACATTACACTTAAATAAAAAAAATTATTGCAGTACATACGAGTCCGCTTAATGGAAAAGCCAATTTGCCACGAATAATTATTCTAATAAGCGGGATATTCCATTATCCGGGATCACATTGACACGCCCGCAAAGTTTAAAGTTACAGTTAAACCTAGAAAGCATTAAAAATTACCTAAACCATAGGCATATTTAAACTATTATAATTAACAAACAATTATTAATTAAAAGTAAGAAACAATTTAAACACATTAAAATTTAGAAAATTGATGAAAAAATGAGCTAATTTTATTGTAGAATATATAAATTTCCCTTATTTTTTTGGAAATAATTACAATGTTACTTAGTTATTTGTTGCTAAAGAAGTCGGATATTTTAGACTGTTTACTGTTCTGTGAATGCAGCAAATCTGTTATTTGATTTTCTAGTTTATAAAATAAATGAAAGTCTGCATTTGGCTTCGTTTCCAAGAAACGTCTTATAATATCACAAGCGTTATTAACTTCAACATGTGACGAAACCTTTTTAATGGTACATTCTTCATCAAATTCATCTTCATCGACTTCGCTTTGATAAAATTGAGGGTATGAAGTTTCACCACATTCTACCAAGTCATTGGTGAAATTTACAAAATTGGAAAAATTTTCTTCGGTCATTCCTTCTGGTGGTAAATCATTTGCGTTTGTAATTGACTCATCATTTAATTCATCATTTGTTACGTCTGTTGAAAATTTACATTTTACGAAACAACTTTTTATTGCGTCAGAGGAAATATTATTCTATGATTTGTTCATCATATGAACAGCTGTAAGAATTGAAATGTTTCTAATAATTTTACTAGTTGAGCTATTGATAGAAAATCCACTAGTATCATCTATGCAAGCTATGATCTTTTTAACGATTTCTTTTCTATAATTCCTCTTAAAAAGTTATGTAATTCCCTGGTCCATTGGCTGTAAAATAGCTGTAGTATTCGGAGGCAAAAAATGGAGTGCTATATTTTCTAGTCTTACGCCGACTTTGTGGGCTTGACAGTTATCGATAAAAAGGATAGCTTTTCTTTTCATCTTATTCATCTCATTGTCAAATGACACTAATCAGTTTTGAAAGAAATTAGCAGTCATCCAAGATTTTGAATTCGCTTCGTATTTAACTGGAAGGGATTTTACACTTCTAAAACATCGTGGGCTTCTGGATTTCCCAATTACAAAAAGAGGCATTTTATGACTGCCATCAGAATTACTACAGCATAAAACTGTCAGTCTGTCTTTCTGGATTTTTCCTCCAACTTTTTCGCCTTTTAAGCACAAAGTCCCATCAGACATTGCTCTGTAATAAAGTGCTGGTTTGTCACAGATATAGATACAAGAAGAACTGTAGTCTTGTAATAAAGCAGGTAATACTTCATTTTTCCAAGAACTGGCAGCGGCTTCATCAGCATCACTTGCTTCACCGTGAATTTTTTTTAAAGAAATTTGGTTTCTTGCTTTCCATCTGCACAACCAATCATTTGTAGCTTTAAAATCAGTTATATTTAACTGTTGTGCTAAATCTTCCGCTTTCTGATTCAATAATAATCCACTGATAGGAACATTACAAGCTCGTTTTCAGCAAACCACTGAAGAAGAGCATCTTCAACTTCAGATTCTTTTCCTGTACGTTTTCGTTTTTGATTAAGATTTTTATTGCATTTCCAGTCGTTCAAGACTTTTTCTTTATTTTTTAACAACTTCGAAACTTGAGCTTGGGATATCTCAAACTTTTTTGAGAGTTCTAATTGCGTACACTTATTTACTTTTGCAAACTCTATGACTTTTACTTTTTCTTTTAAAATAAGATCTTTTCGTCTCAAAGACATTGCAAAGCACAAGAAAGATTACTGATTTCACGAAAGCGAACTGTCGAACTAATCGCAGTAGAAAATGTACAGTTAAATGTTCAAGGCTAGTGACTCCCAAGTTAAATGTTGCGCTTCTCCGAAGAGATTCGTTACAGTTGGTAATCACTTGGTCCCCTTCAAGATAAGGACCTGTTGAAGTTTCACATTTCCTTCACACACACACACTCATTTTCTAGCTCTCATTTGGTGGTGAAGCTTATTGTTCATTCTCTGAATAGGGAAACGTAGGCTCTGCTGCCGAGCAATACGGGGAGGGAGGGGGGGCTAGCAAAAACAGCAACAACAATGAATTGCCCTTCAAAATCGAAGAAATCCCCATGTCCTGCGAAGTGACAAAATTGTTTTGAAAGACATTCAGTTACTGAACATTCATTATTGCACTTTACAGAAAATATTCTGAAAAGAAGTATGCTAAATAGAAAAAGATCGATATCGTCATGGCTAAAAATTATTCCTTTAAGCGGGATAACTTCAAAACAATATATTCCATTAACCGGGAAATTTAACACAGAAACAAATTAGTACGGTTTGGTACATTGAAAATTTATTACATTAAACGGGATATTCTTTTAACCGATATTCCATTAAGCGGGTTTGACTGTACATTCATTCTATTGTATTGCGTTTTTATACAATGCTCGTCGTTTATAAGCACATTTTTCTTATTTAAAAACATGTAACAAAAAATTGCGGTGTATTGGGGGAGCCCAGAACGAATTAATGGCATTTTCATTCATTTCAATGGGGAAAATTGATTCGAGATACGAGTATTTCGAGTTACGAGCTAAGTCATGGAACGAATTAAACTCTAAGTCGAGGTACCACTGTATAATCACTTGAACATCGATTTGAAAGTCTGTCTCAGAAGAACGATGCTGTAAAACTTATTGTATGTGAAATGGTTAAAAAACATATCGTTGGTGGATGCAATATAATTGGTAGTTTTAGGTAATACTAAATATTCCCCAAGTCCTTTGTTACGATATATGACACTTACTATTGTGTTGAACAAGAAAGAGAGATAAGTATTGTATAAGAAATTATAAAAGTATCTTGCTGATTTGCTTTGTTCTGGTGAAGAGGAAATATACTTAAAAAATTATGTAAATAAAAAATGTTTATCATCTCACATTTATTTGTGCATCGAAGAACAATATACTTTTTTCATGCATTTTGTAATGTAGTGGAAATCATTCTTCAAGTAATTTGAAAAATGATTAAATGCTTATTCTTGGATTTAACCTGAAAGCGGGACAACCTTCATATATCTATAACATCTGAACATACAAACGTGCCGTTTGTTTTGTAACTATTCATATGAGATATATCTTTAAAAAAAAATACAAATAGATGAAATATTATATTCAAACCTTTGTTAAATATTTTTAAAAAGCGCTGAAAACTAGAATAAATATTCTTTCGATAAATAATAACTGTAAATTTCAAAAAGATGGTGTATTACTAGAGAAGCAATGAATTAGTGAAACGAAAGCCTGAAACCAATGGTTTTTTTTAAATAATTCAATACTAACTTACTCATGCAAAAGTAACCAGCTTTTACAAAGACTACCATAAAATTCATTAAACAAGTGAGCTTAATCATACTTTTGTTCTGAAAACATATAAACTTTTTCTTTTGTTCTTTCGGGTAGGAAAAAAGAAAGCAAAACTCAAGAAGAAAACAATACATTGTTGATTTTTTTTCTCAGCAATTTCTTTTCTTAATTTTAAATAGACATTTCCTTTTCTTCAAGTCGCTGAGCTTGTTTGATAGAGTGCTATAAAGAAGATGGATCAGACAAAGTAAAAAAAACTGAAGAAAAAGATGAAGTACCCAGATAAAGTATATGCCAATATAAAAAGATCAAAGAGAAATTTACACCCGTTATACGTATGGGATAACTTTGAGATCAGTTGAAAGAATTTTTTTTTAAACTGCTAGAATGAAGAGTAAAAAAAAAGCTTCTATTTTAATATATTGCTTTGGAGAAAGACAGTACTTTTATATGTAAGTCAAAATAGAATTCAATTTTAAAAAGAATCTTTTGATTCAATTTAACTCGCGAATTCGGATTATTACGTAGATTTACACATGCAGCGCTGACAATAAAGCAGAAGGTAGAATTTTCTGAAATCTGCACATTCATTTTCAAAAGCGAACACTATTTAAACGTGACTGCAGCAGATTCCTGGGCATACACTTAGTGAAAAACGTTTTAACTGCGCAAATATTTCTTTCACAGTTTTCACGAAACAAACAGAATATTACGAAACGTGTATATTAGTCTGCTTACGTTTTGCTATCCATGAATGACATATGTATTTATCTATAGAGTGCGGATACGGGCACGTTAAATTCATAGACTGGAAAGTCCTCTCATATTGTCAGGGGGAGGGGGAAGGCACGAACCCTCCACAAGTCGCCGTAGGGGGTACTCGTTCAAAATTAAGGAGGCACCTATGTAAGTGTCCGACAATTTGTGGTGCCAATGTAAACGGTAGCCGCATTTCTGATGGTCCGCAGCCATCTATTGATTTTGTCTTGCCATCTATGTACTGTGGCCGCGGGCAGGGGGCATAAGTCGAAACTACAACAAAATTTATAAACAGCAATTTTTCTTTAGAATCATGATTGATGTTAGGCCAACTTAGAGCTATGATGTAGTATTTTGGAAATGTTTGATTTTTTTCCATGTTTTTATTAATTTGCTTTCTTGTTTGTGTGTTTGTCCAGTACAAATCTTGCAATCGATTTTTAACTAACTTCCCGACTAGCTAGACATTTGAAACCTTAAGAATAGTTTAGAACACGATGACAATGCATTTTTAAAATACTTTTATCCATATTTAAGCAGATTTTTAACATGTTTTTATTATTTTCAGTTAATCTTGTTTTGTGGATTGGTGCAGCCATCTATCGCCCGAAACGGGAACGAAACGTTAAACGCATATTGACTTCCAATTAACTTCATTTTCTTTCACGTTGATGGGATAATGCATCAAAAAATTTTTTAAAAAGTATTTTTTAATGCATAGAATTGTCATGTTTACATGATTCAACAGAAACTTTAAAAATATGGTACAGAAAAAGTTATTTTTACCTTGTAATTATTTCCTTTTGAGTGTTATATAATTACAGAATGAAAGGAGACTTCATTATTTATTTTAATTAAGTTCGTTTTCCCCTTTCAATAATTCGCATCGTCTCATGAACTCATACCAGTGTGGCAAAAGGCGAAACCAGTGTTTGGTAACTTGGCAGCTTTTCTAAATATTCAGTTCATCAGCGTGTTAACCGCCGCCTTATTTTTTTTACTTAACACTTTCGGTATGAGATGTCCACTCTCGTGTGGTTGTACATTCACCTTTTCATGTCCATAAGAAATAAAAAAGAGAAGCTTAATGAAAAAATAAAAAAATAGTTTTTTCAACAGTGTTTGAGCGTAACCGCTCACTTCCGTTCCCTCGTTACGTCTGCTATTCTCAGCACGTCATCAGGACTCATAGTGCCAACTCACCTATCTTGGCAAACAAATAAACTTTAACAAACGGCAGGATGAAAGTATTTTTGTTTATAGATACATGTTGTATATACCTATGTGTGAGCTCCCAGGAGGTATTTCCTCCTTGGTTGGTTGCCTTGTCAACCGTTTCGTGCTGCTCTAGTGTGTAACTTATAATATATTAAGAAATGGCATTATAGTTGTTGTTCTAAATATATAGAGATTTTATGATGTATTTGCTGATCTATTATAAATAAACTCTTAACACAGAGTGTCCATTTTCGTTCCTGCGAACGACGAGTGCCCTGCACTCTTCTCTTTCTTATAGATAAGAAATTTATACAGCCCTATGGCATTTTACTATTATTTATACAGTCCACTGCTTGTGAAGCTCGACACTATGCACCTGTAGAATTCGGAGAACAAAAAGCATCCCAAGAACTTAGCTGGGTATTAGTTTAAGTTACTTTACACGCAAACTTTCCTGCCAATCAAAACAACAGAAAACGTATTTAGCAGAACTGAAATCTTGAAGCTTTACTTAATTTAAAAGATTTTATTGAGCACATAATCGTTATCAGTTGTATTTTTTATTGATTTTTGAAAATTTAAAAAAAATAATATTCAGTGGTTGATAAATATTATAATAATATGTGTAGGGTATTATTTACCTTGAAACAATGGATGCATGTATGGGTTGGAACAAGCAAGGAAGACAAAGCATTGACCTTATACATACATTTATTTGATAACACAAATTTCAATTAACTTGTCATAGTTATTAATATAACAATCCGTTTCATATTAACAATTTTAACATTGAGAACCCAGAAGCAGAGGTAAACTATATTGTCAAAGATCATTTTTAGAGTCTATTAGGGAGGCACTTATGATAACTGATGTATGCAGCGATGAAGGTAGAATCGGCGAACGGGACCCAGAATTATCTGTAGTACAGGAACAATTTGGCGGGATATTCGCACTTTTCCAAGGCTCTGGGGCAGACGAGAGTCTCTCACATCTAACTCTCTGGAACCAAATTCAAGAGCCGAGTCCTCTTTTTCAAAACCTTCCGTCCTTAACGGAGCTGTTGTCCGTTTACAGGGGGGCCATTCTGGCCCTCGCCTCACTTTCATTGGGCAGTGGGCTGTTTTTCTTTCAGTGTTTCCTGCCCCAATTGGTTCTGTATTACACCGCCTCTGTCGCCTCTGTCCATAGTCTATGAAGTTCCTCCTCCAACATAATTTTATTTTGCAAAACAACTTTGACCCTTCTCATCTGACATTTTTACTGTGGGCCATAAAATAACGACCATCCATCTTGTAAAATTTAGACTTCAGATCGCTATCACTGGCCACACCGACAGCTATTCTTCTATTTTTTATTGGTTTACAATCCTGTATTTACCCCTGCCTCTGCATCCTTTATAATACATTCGTTATTGGCCACACACCTTGGGGAATTATACCATTTTCACTTCTACATCATGCAATAAATTTATTTAGTAATATGCTTTGAGAACCCGTTTTGAAGAATGTTTCCATCGGACCTGTGAGTCATATATGTTCTAACTTTTAAAAGAGTCATACGCCCTGAGATATGAACCCTACCACTAAGATATTATGAATTTATTAGAATAATTACAAATCAAAGTGTATCTGGATTATGACATCTCGGTTATGTGGAGATATAACTGGTCTGATAAACTAAGGATAGCGAAATTTGTTTTATAAAATTCTATCAAAATGCAACTGTAAATATTAACAAACAGATGCAACAACACTCAAAAACGTTACACAAAAACGTTTATTGAAGAAAAATGAATCATTCATGAGCCATTAGTTAAAGAAAACGAAGTAACATGGTTGAGTTCCCCGATTTCGTATTATATTAAAAATGACAGTAGCAATGCAGAGGCTCTTCGCACATTTTTTAGACGACTTTGGTAAGCGGTAATAAAAAATCGTTTGCTGCAAAAGAAATAATTGCAATTGTACTATGTTTTTAAAAGTCAAAATTATCGTCTGCGGCTTGAAAGTTTTGTTTTTATTCAAAATGGCGTTTTTAACAAAGCAGTGGTTCGAAGGCTACATTTATGCTCTTTCCGAAGAGAAATATGCATATTCCGTTATCCAAAAACGATGTGAGAGTCATGGTTTTGTGATATCTAAAGCGTCCATAGGTAATATCGTCAACAAGAAAGGAAAAAAACGTCAAATTGGAGCCTCAAGTGGGACAAAAATTCCAAACAAGTATCCAAGGAAAAAACGGACATCTTCGACTATTGCAAAGGTACGTTGTTTAATGTTAAAAGAAAATCCCCCTAGTCAAAGGACAGTTGCAAAATCATTAAAATTCTCGGTGTTCACTGTAAACAAAATGATAAACTTTGATTTAAATCTTAAGAAAACGAAAAAACGCAATGTGCATCGTCTTCTTCCAAATCATATCGTTGAACGCAGGATACTCTGCAGAATTCTATATGAGAAACACTTATCCAAAGAAAAATGGAAAACAATTGTCACAATAGATGAATCATGGGTGTATTTAAATGATTGCAACAAAAAAAGAGCCATTTATTATCATAAAAGGGTAGAAAAAATTTAAGTACATGGTTCAAAGAATCGAAAGAAAGTTTTTCTAAGGGATTCATGATTGTTGCTGGTTTTTCTTATAATGGCAAGTTAAAAATAAAGAGAGTGGAAAAAAATGTCAAGATTAACTCCAAATACTATCAGGAATATATTTTATCGCCAATTTATCTGTATGAAATATCATCGATTTACCCACAGTGCCATCAATCTGTGAGACTTCATCAGGACAAATCTAGCAGTCACACATCAAAATCCACTGTAAATTTCCTAAAAGAAATGGAACAAAAAACTGGTATCAAGGCCATACCCTTCACTGATATCCCTACTAAATCTCCCGATGTATCACCTATGGATTTTTGTGCTTTCGGACTTTTAAAATCTACATTATCCAAACGTCGTCCCAAAACCCTTACAGGACTCTGGAAAGCTGTTCAGGAGGAATGGGATAGAATACCTCTTCTGACACTTCAAAAGGCATTATTATCCTGGAAATTGCGGTGTCGAAAGATAGTTCAGAATGAGGGATGTCAAATAGAACATTTAAAACTCAAGAATTTTATGTAATTTAGTTTTGTGAATACAATATGCATCGTCTAAAAAATGTGTGAACAGCCTCTGTATTCAAGCGATCATAAATTATTGTAAATGAATACAGATATACAAAGTAATACATATTGATTCCTAAGTATCGTGATTGTATTCAATTAAAAATAACAGTCCTGAGACAGTTATCAAAGTTTAAAAATGTTTACAGATGGACAAAGGAATATATTTGTCACCATGCTCAGATTAATTAACAGACTATATATTGAGGCCGTCATAAAAATTAGGAAGCTGAAAGAAACGGAAAAACTAATATTTATCATTCATTCATAATCAAGTGAAATTGCAGTCAATGAATCTTTTTGAGAGGAAAAACAGTTTTTTCTTAAGAACAGGGAATCATTACAAACACTTCAGCTCTTTCCATTACTTCAATATAAATAAAGGGATAACTTGACACAACCGTAAAAGATTGTAAATGCTGACAAATACACAAAGACACACCATTTCCACAGTCGGGCAATCAAACTTTAAGAAAAAATTAGAGAACTAAAAGTAAAAAAAAAGCTAACAAACTGACAAATAACATAATTCAACATTACACTGGTGATTAATTAAGAAGCAGTATAGATATTTATGAAATATAGTAAAAGCTAAGAGAGAAATAATTTCAAATAGCTGTACATAGGTCATCACACTGAAGAAAAAAGTCTTAAAATATCCATCAACCTACAACTTTTGCGATTTCGCTGATTTTTTATGCGTATGCTATCTGGTCCTCATACATAGCGACATAAGAGATACAATGAAGAAAGCATCATTTTCCAGAAGTTATACAGTGAGATCGTTGAAACTCCGTAATACATATACAATATAACCAGTGTATACTAGAGGACTAGAGTTTCTTAATTCTTCAGTATTTTATGGGAATAGCATCTTAGTAACAGACACAACCAGACATGTCTCATTGAAATAAGCATATTACTAGCAATTTTCTCAAAAAAGAAATCCCATATAGCCATTCAAACATGAATTATAAATCATTGTGGCTTTCAGAAATATTGTCTTCTATCGATATGCGTTAAAGTTTCACTATTAGACAATAAGTTTGTAATGAAAGGAAGGAGATTTTTACTAAAAGGCGCTTGATATGTAATATAACGCCACTGTAAACATACAAATCTTCAAAAATCTTAAAACTACTCGGAGACTCACTAACGCTGTACTTGTAAGCAGCTTTCTTTTCCTGCCATGTATAAACTTGTATTATTCTTTGTAAAAGCCGGATTTATTATCTTCCCAATGAAATTCTGTATTGGAATATAATGTAAATAGTTTTTGAATGCTTTCCGAAAATCATTACCTTTCTTAGATTTATTAGACTTATCATTTAGTACACTTCTCATTGAAGCCACTGTAATATAAACTGCGTAGATTTTTTGGGCTTCTTTTTATGGGGAAGTACCACGCAGGTGAGCCAACATAAGCCCACAATTCAACCTTCAAGGATGAGTAAGAAGACAACGAGGCTAGTGTTAAGTCAGGATATTTTGTCTCTTCCGATTGTGGATTCTGACCTGTAGGCTGAAGCCCTGCCAGATTAGCTGCGCTCTAAGCCCAACTCCTTTGTTTGGAGTCCTTTGAAGACTTCAACCTTTCTCCAGTCCTTTGTTTGAAGTTTGAAGCCCAACCCTAGGTCCCCTGTCTTTGTCTTTGGGGTGGTGCCCATTGGCGTATCAAGGACAGGCTGAGTCACGGGGTTTCCACAGGGTGGGTTACACCCAGTGACAAATAAGAGCTTGATTTCAGTTGCTGACAATGAACTCTGGATTGCTGCTGATCCCTTCCAAAATCGACCATATAAAATTTAGGCCCAGTCGTGTCCACGTTAACGCCGATGCTCGATACCGTCTTCTAATTCTCGTCTACATTTTTCTGTTTTTTTTTTTTTTTTTAGGCTTATCACGTTTTGGCGCCAGCACACTTAGTTCGCTATCTTACTGTTCAGCAGGGGTGACTCTCAGCTAGGTTAAAGACCTAAGCTTTTGCTTTGGTTTGGTTCTCGTTTGGAGTGTTTGCTCTACCGGAGCCAGTTTAGCGCTACTCTCCAAAATTACTTCAACTATCTCCATCTGTTGTGCGACCTACCGAGCTGTGCGTCCGGCTCTGTGGTGCGAGACCTGCGGTGTGGGCAACTTGCCGGTGCTAGTAAGCAGAGCGACCGCCCGCTGTGGCCTGTTCCCCCACCGACTAGATCAAACTCAGTGGGGCCTTAGTTGGAATGTCAGGTCCTGTCCAGTGCATTGGAAGACCTTGGTTGGACCACAATTTAGATCGAGCACCCCCAGGGGCCGATATAAATATGTTATAAAGAATATGAAATTTGGATCGTTATACTGAATATTAAGTATCCAAAATAATGATTATTTAAAATTCTGACTTTATCTGGACGAGAAAAATAGCCTGAATACAAAGAAAACTTGCTAGGCGCTCTATCAAAGATATATCTTTTCTATGCAAACAAGGATTTTGATTCATGTTATTATAACCCTCTTTTTTGAGAAAATATTTAGAAAGTATATTATATTCTTTATGAAGTATAGAAAGTATATTATATTCTTTATGAAGTATAGAAAGTATTTTATATTCTAAATACGTAGGCAAATATGATTTTTCTCCTTTTATAAGCACTTTTTTTCACTTGAATCCAATCTTTAGCTAATATATGAGAAACGACTTTCTTTACATTAAATTTACATGCTTCATAACAGCGTTGTAGTTGTGATTTAAAGAGCAATTGATATTAGCAGGAAGAAAAAAATATATATATCATTAAAAGGAAATGTTACAATATGAATATTTAAAACTCAGAGTGTTTTAAAAAACGTATAACAGAAAGCGAGAAAATAAATTTTCTGTATCAAAATTTTAATCTTTATTCATTTGGGAAACGGATTGTTATTTATTTAGAATGCCTTAACACGCTGAGTTTTAACTATTTTCCGTGACAGAAAAATGTTAAATATAACTTCTTACTACTATAACAGTAGATAAGTAACGGCTTTAATTGGAAATATAAAAATTAACTGTTATCATGAAAGATATTGAATAAATACCCTAGGTATAAATACTGTTTTTTGTATTTCGCAGTACTAATTTAAGAGTTCAATTAGCCTTCATTTTTATATATCTTGATAAATGGGGGATACAAGATAAGCATAAAAATGAGAAAAATGTAAAATTTCCTAACAGTTTAAAAATTCTATTATTAGTATTTTTTTATTTGTAAGTAACAATGAACAATGTCAAAGCAGAATAGAAGTAGTTCTCAATAGATAAAAAAGCTTTATTCTTTTCAGTACATATATGTATGCTCACTAATATTTCAAGACTTTAAAAGATTATTGTTTAAAAGCTTAGTTTAAAAAGTTATAATTTTTTCATAAGTAACTATGAAAAATATTAAAATGGATTAGATATAGTTCACATTAAATGAAAATGCTTTATATTTTCAGTTTATATAAATGTACGTTGATTATTTTTAACTAATATTTATAAGGTTATAGATCAATCCTGAAAAGGTATTTATATTTGACAATTTTAGGAACCGATAAAAGGAAATAAAATCATTAGGACTTACAATAATAGTCTCGTAATAAAAAGTTTTTAAAATCAGTCTAATACAGATAAAATGAAGATTAAGATTCGTATTAAGTTCGAAGGACTAGCAATCCGAAGGCCTTTTTTGGTTCGAAATTGCTTTGCTAACTCGACACTGCCGATGTTAGAACATAGCACGAATTAACGCACAAACAATGGAATAATTAAGGTAACACATAAATTAAGACCTGGAGACTACTTCAAGTTGCCATTTATTGTTCGTTTTATGATTTGACACATGACATTAAAAGAATAAAGCTGTATATGCTTTAAAAATTTGAACAGAATTATTTTTATCTATAAAAAAAGTTTATTTCTACAATTTTTTAAAAAAATTCTAGTTCATATTTTCCTCCTCTACTTGTATTATAAAAAATTTCTCAAGCATTTAAAGACATTGTTTATAGGAAATGGATTTCTCTTTTAAAATAAGGCTTTAGAGCAAGATTCCGTTAACAGTAAAATCTTCGCCTCCTTTTTTTTTCAAAAAGCCTTGAGTGTGTCAAACTTTATTTCGATCAGAAAATTTCTCTTCGATTATTGACAAATGGTTCATTTTGAATACGTAGAAAATTCAATATAACAGGAAAAACAAAATGCACGAATGCAAGTCAAAGAATTATTTTTTCCTCAGTGAATAGATAAAGTTAACACATAAGTTGATGAATATGAGCAGCATTCTAAATTTTCCTTGAACTATCAAAATAATGTCTATCTTCAGTACCAAGGCACACAGATAAACATGAATATATAAGCAATAACATGAAATCCTAATTTATTCCCACAGCTACATTTGGTGGTATTTCATTACTTATTTTAACATTTCCTTACGGGGTGGGATAGCATGTATCTCAAGAATGTATATATATATATATTTATCTATATATATATATATATATATATATATATATATATATATATATATATATATATATATATATATATATATATATATATATATATATATATATATATATATATAAATATATTTATATATATATTATATGCATATATACATACACACACATACATACATACATATATATACATATATATATATATATATATATATATATATATATATATATATATATATATATATATATACATACACACACACATACTTACATAAGGTCTAAAGGGGGAATCGGAAAAATTGGGCCCCGTAAGCAAAAGAATAACATATTCTTTTAAAATCGCTATTAAATAATAGCAAAGAAGATTAGTGGGTTTCATGTGATAGAAAAATGTCTATAAGAACCATACTAGCCTGTGTGCTTTAATTTCTTAAGAACACAAAAAAGCTTTGTTATGACACTAAAAATATTCTGAAATAAAATCAGAATATATTCCTTGTTTAATGAAAGATATCTTTATTTGCTGTTTTAAAATACATGCCCATAGTAAAGCTTAAAATATGTGCGTACGTAGTCAGCAATATTAACTTTATCTTGAAAAACAGTTTAAAAAGATAATGCCTGGTATTAAATGTATTATTATGTTAATTACTTTGTAGTCTAAACATTTAAATTGTTTTTCCATCACTTCTAATTGTGCCATAGCACACTACGAACAAATACATTAATGCCTGTGCAGCTTACTTTTTTGTCTTGCATAAATGTTTTCGGAAATAAGAAAAAAAATGGTTGTTGTGTCGTTCGATTACATTTTCACAACGAAAAAATTAATGAACCTGAGTCATATGTATTCTTGTAAACAAACACACACACACACACACACACACATATATATATATATATATATATATATATAAATATATATATATATATATATATATATATATATATATATATATATATATATATATATATATATATATATATATACACTTATATGTGCTTGTCTGTGTGTGTACGTTTATAAGTTTGGTTGTAATTTCGTAAGCCTCTACGCATATAACTGTGTACTTCTTTATTTTAAGTTTGAAGTAATTTGAGCTCAACACATTTGTATATGTTAGTTCGTTATCTGTAAGAACATCGTAAAGTATCACTTTAAATTTACAGAACCATCGTAGAATCATGATTTATCTTTCCTGAGAAGTAGTGAGACAGGCTGGAAGGAAAAATTCTTTAGCAACGGTTACTTTTAATGGAAACAATATTTTACGTTTCCCACTTCTCCTTGTTCCTGATACAGAAATTTGTTACATTTCTCACCCTCTTCACTTAATAAATATTTCATAACTCTTGGAATTAAAATGAAAAAAAGGTGAAATACTCTTTTATTTGCCCGGGAGATATTTCTGTGAAGTGAAAAATATATAAATATACACATTTCGACATACGCAGGTTTAAATAAGAAACACTCGATATTGTAAAAGAAAAAGACTATTTTTGACAGAGAAGAAAAAATTAATGTTATGGCTTGTCGAATAATTAATTAATATATATATATATATATATATATATATATATATATATATATATATATATACAGTGGAATCTCGATCTATCGTTTTCCAAGGGACCGATTAGAATGAACGATAAATGCGGGAAAACGATACATACGAAAACATAACAAAGCAATATAATCGTTGGGACTGGATAAAATGAACGACACATACGAAAAACGATGGATCCGAAAACGATCGATCGCGATTCCACTGTATATATATATATATGTATATATATATATATATATATATATATATTATATATATATATATATATATATATATATATATATATACACTGCTGACCACTGTAAATGCAACACCCTGAAGGAAACATGCAAATAACATGAAATTTACAACATGCATTAGCGGAGGTGAGATATGCAAATGATTAGAATTTCAGCGCAGACGCACATCATGCGCGCCTGTGGCGCCACTTCAAAGCGCTATTTAAGGATTGGAGATTTCGACGATTTCAAGTTCGGCAATTGTGTTTTTCTTGTGGTTTTTCCAAAAAAAAACGATCAATTATGCCTCGTCGAAAACAGCGATCATCTTTTGATCAAGTATCCGAGTTCAACAGAGGAAGGATAGTGGCCTACCGAGATTGTGGATTATCTTTCAGGGAAATCGGTAGTCGTGTTGGACGAAACCAAACAATAATGCGGATATGTGATCGTTGGATGCAGGAGGGTACGACGGACCGGCGTGTTCGATCGCATCCACCTCAGCGCACCACTTCACGTGATGACAGGCAAATTGTGCGCATGGCAGTGACGGATCGCTCAGGCACATCACGAACCATAGCACAGCACATGTAGTCTGTAACGCATCATCCAGTGTCTGCGCGTACCATTCGACGCCGTTTACAGCAGAGTGGTCTGTCCGCAAGACGTCCATTGCTTTGTCTACCCTTGACGCAGAATCACAGACGTCTCCGCCGCCAACAGTGCGATGACAGAAGGATGTGGATGGAATGAAATTGTCTTTACTGACGAGTCACGCTTCTGTCTGCAACACCACGATGGTCGCATTCGAGTCTGGAGACACCGTGAAGAGAGGATGCTGAACATCTGCGTTATGCACCGCCACACTGGTCCTGCACCGGGTATTATGGTATGGGGCGGTATTGGATATCACTCTCGCACACCTCTAGTACGCATTGCCGGTACTTTAAACAGCCAGCGCTACATCTCCGAGGTGTTGGAGCCAGTTGCCCTTCCTTACCTTCAGGGCTTGCCCACAGCCATATTTCAACAGGATAATACGCGACCACACGTGGCACGCATTGTCCAACGGTTCTTCGTCAATCGCCAGATTGAATTGCTTCCCTGGCCGCCTAGCTCTCCGGATCTTTCGCCGATAGAAAACATGTGGTCCATGGTTGCTCCACGATTGACCCAGATTCCATCCCCAGCTGCCACAGCAGATGAACTTTGGCAACGTGTGGAAGCTGCTTGGTCTGCTGTACCCCAAGAACTCATCCAAAGTCTCTTTGAATCAATGCCGAGGCCTGTGGCAGCGGTGATCTCCAACAATGGCGGCTACTCTGGCTACTGATTTTGGCAGTAAGCACACTTCACAGAAGTCTATAAATTTAATCATTTGATACTTGGCCAACATGTTATCTACAAAATAAATTGTGTTGTGATATCTCTTGTCTTTCTTGGTCTTGCAATTTGGGTGGCCAGCAGTGTATATATATACAGTCTGACCTCTAATTCACGAAGTCGCTAAATCCCGAAAAAAAGTTCGTTATATGGAAAATTCGTTAAATAGAGATTCACCTATCAAAATACTTTAAACTACAGAAAACAAATTTTAAAATCATAAACACTAAATATTATTAAAAAAAGTAATTAATCACACCTTCATTTTGTAAATTAATATATATTTGTTTTATATATCTTACACATCGAAAAGAAATCAGCAAAGAAAACAGAATGAAACAAATTATTGTCAGGGAATACACTACATTTTCAATTAAAAAAAATAATTTTATATTAAAATTAATGAATTTTATCGACATTATCGCATTTAATATAACAAGTAATTTTAGGCATACATTACCACATACATACATAAATTCAATTACTTATAAAATCTGATAATTTTGTCTGAGTTTTTTGTTTGAAAAAGTGTTTTCTCTCATAATACGTTTTGCATTTTTGCTATGGACAGTGTGTGTGTGTGTGTGTGTGTGTGTGGGAGGGGGGGGATAAAGGATAAAATGGGAACCACGACAGCGAATTTACTGATCTCAGTGAGTTAAGTGACAGTTAAAACCTGTTCATGGCCATTGATCACCATAAAATGTGTTAAAAAATAAATTTGAAATGTTCACAAACATTTTGAGAAATATTGAGAAAAAAATTATTGGATCACAAGAAAAAGTTCATTGAATAGAGAATGCACTTCGCTAGTTGGAGATTATTTTACGAAGAAATTTGCAAAATGTTCTTGGTTACAAGAATAAGTTCGCAAAATAGAGGAATTCGCAAAATAGAGGTTCGTTAAATAGAGGTCCGACTGTATACATAAATATATATATATATATATATATATATATATATATATATATATATATATATATATATATATATATATATATATCGTAAGGGATATTTTTATAGAGAAAATAATGTAAAAGAAAATATTCAAATTAAATCTAATAGAACATACTAAAGAATATAGTACAGTTAATATAGTACAGATTGAAGAACATATCTTTTACTGTATTTTAATATTTTTTTGGATAATGTCCAATCGTCTGCCGCATTAACAAGAAATTTTTTTTGTCTATTTGGTTGTCATGCACGTGACGATAAATTGATTTTAAAGTACAAAAAAAAGAAACCACGTGATCAGCATTTAATAAATTGAATTTTAAAAATTCATTTAAAAAAACACCAAAAATCAGAATATGGAAGTAAAGATTCGAAAAATATTTTATTTTAAAAGAAATTTTATGATCTTACTCGTGATATAAATTTTATAACCCTCAAATTATTATTTTAAATGAAAACTTAAAAAAAAAATTTAAAATACAGCTTAAAAATTTAATTTAAAAAATCTATGAATTTTTTTCAAAAATCTTTCTTCGTGCACCCCTACACTATAAGAAGAATCGCCATACAAAATCTCAGCCCTTTAGGTCCAGCGGTTTGGTCTGTGCTCTGTATGTCAGTCAAAGAGTCAGTCAGTGAGTCAGTCAGTTAGGGAACTCTTTCTTATGTCTGTTTGTTATGTCTGTGTTTCTTATGTCATTGAAAATATTATTTTCATTGTAAGAAGTACTCAAGTCTGTTCGATGTTTTCAAAGTGTTTTCTAAACCAGAGTTCCGCAACCTTTTATCTTCTACGGCACAACAACGTTTTTTTTTCGATAATTCCGCGGCACACCACAAGAAAATGCTTGCAAATATATAAATTACAATAAGTACGTATATGTTTTTATTAGATAAAAAAACTCAACAAAATAGCTCTAAGTATCAAGATAATTATAATCATTTAAGTTTTATATAAATCATTTTGAACTGTACACCAACACATGGACAAAAGTATAAAATTATAGTTTACGAGTAAAAAAATTTTCTCTTTAAATTTTTATATTAAAATTTGTTTTTTGATCTTTACCTAAGCCTAATAAATCAAAGTTAATTGAAACATAACTAATTTATTAATGAGATATTTGAGATTGTTTTGATAATTGTGCGTTTTATATTTGCACGTTTTGGCTCTATAATAGAAAGAGCTACAGTTCATGGTCAAGGCCCTTTAAATATGATCGTTTGTCATTTTCAATTAGAACCAGTGTCCGAAAACTTTGTTCGCATAATTATGTCGTAGAAAATGGGAGCAAAATTGTAATGGCCTTGTCAGAAATTTGTGGATATTCTTTCTTAACTGAAATCCAGAAATATGATGCTCTGGCATACATACAATGTACGGCTAACAACATGTTTTTGGTAGCATGTACGGCTAACAACATGTTTTTGGTAGCATGTACTGCTAGCAACATGTTTGTGTATAAATTCGACCCAGAAAAATTACATATTAACAAAAAACTAGAGGAATATTTTACTTAGAAAAATTTCTATTTAATGCGGTAGTTAATTTTTTTATTATCATAATCGGTAAAATCACCGCGGCACAGTCAAGATCACCTCGCGGCACACTAGTGTGCCACGGCACGGCGGTTGCAGAGCACTGTTCTAAACCATTGTACAGACTTTGGTAGTTCTTACATTGAAAATAATTTTTTAACGAGACATAAGCAAACAAAGTCATCTTCTAGAAACTTAGGCATGTATATATATATATATATATATACCCATTTCGATATGCGCTTTTAAATAAGAATGACTCAACATTTTGAAAAGATTATTTTTGTCGCTGAAGAAAAATAATTAAGTTTACGCATGGCTGAGCAGTTAAGTTTCCATACTTGAATTTTAAATTTACTCTATATACTTTTGAATATTATATTTTTATCACGAAAATACTATCCTATTTCAGACAATAAAAGTATTTTCCCGTCTAAAACTAGAGAAATATTTCCAGAAAATTTCCAATATCTGTCTTTTTCAAACATGTAAGGGAGGAAATTTTCGCCATGCAATCCTGAAGAAAACCGATTTCAGACGTTCTTAAAGTCTTGATAGTGAAATGGAAGAAGCTAGTGTCACAAT